>JAPPVO010000019.1:74669446-74705221 GCA_030407325.1 Camellia japonica | reverse complement strand
CCCATGTGAATTCATTCATTCTTCAGTGACCCATGTGTTTCTTTCATCTTCATTCTTTCAGTGACCATGTGGGTATATTATGATGTGTTTGTTTTTGGGCCCATGTTCATTGGGTCTTTATTATGATATGTTTTTTTTTTTTGGCCCCATGTTCAATTGGGCTTATAATATTTGGGATTTTTTTTTTTTTATATCTAAAACACAAAATCATATTTTGGGCCCTATTTTCAGTCCAAATCTGAGGGCCCAAGGCGCAAGCCTCTTTGGCCTGCCCTCAGGGCCTGGCCTACGTGTGACTTACATTAACATAACAGATACATACATTGGAACACATGCTCGGATTGTACATAACTTATTTCATTTGTCCTTAGTGTGTTTCTAGCATTTATCCTCATTATAATGTTTTAATCTTGGCCTAGGCATGCCTAGGATGAAATGAGGATGCAAAAATGTACTTGAAAACATTTTTCATAACTTGTTGAAAACAGGGTCCTCGATCGAGCGTGGCTTTCCTCGCTCGAGCGAACATGCAAACTATAAGGGCCTGCTCGAGCGGTCTACAAACTTTTGAAAAAGTAGTGGTTGCTTGTTTTCCCTTTCGACGCTCGCTCGACATTCGCTCGAGCGTGAGAGACATGCCCTCGCTTGAGCACAACTGTTGTCGCTCGAGCATGCTGCTAAACGTAAGGACTTCTGGGAGCATGCATTTCATGCTCGAGCCAGCCCTTGGTCGCTCGAGCGGAAGTGTGAGACATAGAGTGGTCGCTCGAACGTGGAATCCGTCGCTCGAGCGTGGAAGCAGAATTCTAGAATTTCTAGAATTGCTTCCAAGCTTCAAATCTTGATTCCAACATTTCAAAACTCATCATTTGGGCCCAAAATTTAAGGAAACTTGTCTAAACTTGAAGAACATTAAGAATCAAAGATCTTTTCATGAAATTCAAGCCCAAAAGGATGACAATTGTGCAAAATTCAACTTCAAATGGAAGAACATGATGTAATTATGCCATGCATGTATTCATCTAAATTCATAACTTCCAAAACATGATCACATGAGATATTCCTTTTCAAAACATGGTGAATTCTTAGACTACAACTACAATATGAACATGCATGGGACAAATTCTTAGATAACATACTCTAAATGTAATGTAATGTACATGCATGCATGCATGTATACTCTATCCTATTACTTCATTAAGCTTAATTCATGCCCCAACTTACTTGATTCTTTTGAATGCATGAGTTAAACTCCCTAATTACCCAATTAAAGGCTTGATTTCATACCTTAGGTTTTCAACTCTTTGAATCCTAGTGAATTCTTGCTCAAAGTCTTCAAGCCTCCTTAATTCTCTAGAAATTTTCTTGTTTGAAGGCTCCTCCCTAGTCTCTTTCTCTCTGTACACGTTTGTATGTGTGTGTGAGCTCGTAATGGGTTGAAAATGAAAGAAAAAGAGAGTGATAGCACATAAGAAACTTTATATAGGTTTAGCTAATGATAGTTAATTAAGGCTAATCAAGTGGGCATTAAGTTAATCTAATTTAATTGTTCCAAATCGAATTTTTATTGGACCTACCATAAAATTCTAAAAATTCTACTTAACTCAAAAATCAAGTCAATTTTTGAATCGGATGCCGATAAGGCATTCAATTTGTAAACCGAAATGAAAATATGAACAGATCTTTCTACATGAAACATATATAAACACAAATAATGCAATGCTCATGTAATTGACTTATGACTTCGTCTTAATTACTTGTTAAACATACTTAAGCATGGATTAACGTTAATCATGGGTCCGGGTTGTTACAATACCCAGTCTTAATTATTGTGATTTTGATGAAACAACTTTCGTATGGCTACACACGGTGCCTGTACTGTATGAGAAGTACGAGGACCAGGTTAAATCATTTTTAGAGAAAACAATGATCGAGATCAAGAAACAGTATTCAGTGTTTGATGCCAAGGTTCTAAGTAAAATTCCAAGAGGACCATTGAAAGACAAGAAAAAGGGCTTAGGGAAGTCGAGGTAGTCAATGTGCAATAGACATATGGATTGTTGTAAGTTTGTGGGTGATTGTTGTGCCGTTTTTCCTGTCTTTTTGTTAGTTTCATGTTTTCATTTTGTTATCTGTTGTTTCTACTGTGGGTTCATAATTTGGATGTATTTGGGTATTTTAGTGAGTTTAGCCTTTTAGGTTTTATACACTGCTTCTAAAAGCAGTATCAACAGTGATTTTTTGCCTACACATCAACTTTAGGTGATTTCATATAAATGTTATTAGTTTGTAATAGTGGTGCATGAGGAATGCCTTTTGTAAATCTATAAATCTTATAAAAAAAAATATAAATGATTTTCATTTATTTTTGCCGTTGCAAATTTGTCGTTGCCAAAAAGTAAAGCTTTCTCGACAAATAACTTGTCGGTAAATGTGTTACCAAAAGTTTATTTTTGCCCACTCATATTGTGTTGCTAGAAATATATTTTTTGCCAATGTCAATTTGTTGTTGCCTAAAGCTTTATCGACAAATCGTTGGCAAATGACAACATTTACCGACGTAAATGTGTTGCCAAAAGTTTAATTTTGCCGATTCATATTGTGTTGCTAAAAGTATATTTTTTGCCGACGCAAATTTGTGTTCGGAAAAGTGCCATACAATCATCATATTTGAACTACTTTTACAGAAGCAAGGTAAATTGCCGATGATAGATGAAGACTTTTACCGACAACTATGTTTGTCGTTAAAGACATTACTTTTACCAACGCAATGATAATTTCGTGGGCAAAAAGTTTTGCCGACTCACTTTTACCTACGGGTTGGCGATGTAGCTTCGTGTGTCGGCAAAACTTTTTGCCAATGAGTTTTCCCTTTTAGCAACATATTTTGTTGCGTTGCGAAAAATGCAATTTCTTGTAGTGATTAGAATAAAAAATTGTCAAACCCACTCTCGTTGCTTCTAGGATAAGGATATGGACTTCATGAGACCACCTAAAGCTCTGAACCTAGTCCTTGCACTTTACTGATCTGTTACAAACCCTTTTGGGAGGGGTTGTTTTAATGGTGTTGAAATAATGCTCCAAAGCAAACCATTATTTAAAAAATAAAATAAAATAATAAATTTTACTATTTTAACTAATAAAAATCAGAGTTCGATGAAATGGTTTACTAATCCATCATTGGTATTAGGGTTCTTCTGTCATCTATTGTATATATCGTCCATGCCCTAAACAAATTCAATGACGTAACTAAGAATTTCATTCAACTACTTATCATCAATGTCATTTTATTAGCTTTTTTATTTCTACAACAAAATCAACTTTCATATGATGCATTGTAATTTTATATATTCCCTATAAACAAAAGTAATTCAAACTCGCCAAATCACATGAAAAACAAAAATTTTAGACACCACTTTAGCATATTTCCGCAATTTTTTATTTTTACAAACTTTGTGAAATATCCTTATATCTAAGATATATGGGAAGCACCAAAGTAAAAAATAGTTAAATTTTATAGGAAGACAAATTTGTTCACCCAGTGCTGTAAAAATAAGGAATAGTGAATTTTCACAAGTTGAAAGTTTGTGAGCTTTTAATCTTTTCCCATATAAATAACCCAAAAAAACTCACAAATTAGTCATCATGAATTTTGGTGACTCTAATCTTTTGAGATGAAGTGAAAAATTCAACATGGACAGTTGGACAATGATTTCCCATTCATGCACATGTTGCTTGTATCCAAGTTATAGGTCTAGACTATTGAATGAGATTTGTTAGGCGCACTATGCCATTTTTGTTCTGTTTAAGACAAACTGGACCTCTACATGTCAAAAAAAAAAAAAAAAAAAAAAAGAGTAAAACAAATTGGCAATTTTTTCAACATCCATACCAAAACAAAATAGCACAGCAACAACAGCCTAAACAAAACAGCACAGTAGCCCAAACAAAACAGCACAGCAGCAAACAACATAGCAGCAGAGTAGCAAAGAACCTTATTGAACACTTGTACAATTATTTGTTGAATAGAATTGAGTTTAAATATTTCATATATTCTCAAATCTTAATTAACTAGCCCACCAGAATTGAGTATTGTTTGCATATTACTATTCAAATTGGTGACTTCCTAATCTGCATTAATTGCTTTTAACTAGTTATCCTTTATGACTGCTACTTTCTTATGCCTATGTTTATTGGCAATTTAGACCTTTGTGGTCGACAAATGAACAAACCCTGTAGAACATCACTAGGCTTCCCTGTTTATTTAGACATAATTTTTCCATTGTTTAAACGCATAAACTGGATTGCCACATGTATCAAAAGAGTTTAATTTCTGTAGTGAAAACCAGAGAGATTGTATCTTCTTTCTTAAAGGAAATCACCATAGAACCATCTTGCATTTGGATGAAAATAGGATTAGATCACTTTCATATGAACACCAAACTTTAGTATGCTAAGAAATGAGGAAAATAAAGCCTTCTACATAGTGAAATGGAAATACAATTTCCTGTTTGGGTCCAAACCCTAAACTGAATTGCACAATCACAAACGAGAGTAATTTACAATCCGAATTCAGTATAATCTCTATATTTCATGAACCAAGAATTCATAATTACATGACAGTAATTATTTTTTTCCATTAATCCAATTTTATTTAGGTAGCTAAATCGCAACAGAGGTTGGGTATAGATCTTTTCATGAGGTTAATCATATGGCGAATCCACAATTCACTGAGAAATACATGCAACATATTTAGGTGGACTTATTTGGTTAAAGATCTATAATCATAAACCAAGAAGTTGTATCACCAGTTGTTTAACTGGCATAAAGGTCAGGTTTCAAATCTGTAAAGAGATCCTTCTGATGCACAAAAGGAGAGAGCAATTATTGTAAGTTTGCTACCAGAATCTCGCTTGGTTTACAGTATTAGAGAGTTAATTACATTTTGATCCCCTCAATCATAAAAATGCATCGCTTTCATCTCCTCTTGCTCCCCTCCAGAAGGAGGCATTGAATGGTTTTCATGGTTAAGGGGGTTAAAATGTATAGGTTTATAGATGAGGGGGGGGTAATGTGATATTAACAAATAGTAAATGGGATCTTGGTGTAATTAACCCTTTATGGGATTTAGCACTTACCTTCTTTTTATTCATATAATTTGAGTATTCTGATATCATCATGAAATAATTCAGAATAGACTTATCTAAAATTACTCAGATTTTTCATAAGTTCTGTTCATGGTGGAAGTTGCACAATATGTAGAGGAAAGAAGGGAAATTTAAACAAAAGCCAAAATAACTTCTAGGTCATAATCATTTACATTTTAGTGTTTCAGATTTAAGATAACACAAAAACTAGTCATCCAAGCAGATTACCTATGTATTCTGATTGAATGGCAAGTCAGACAACTGTGAGGTCTTGCAGAGTGCACTAAGCATAGAGGATTAATACCTAAATGGAAAGAATATATCCCCGAAAAAAGACATACCTATCATTATTGTCAGTTGAACACTACCGAGTCGTTTGATAATTTCCATTCCTCTGCATATTGTAGACACCTATTTTTGACCGACCTTAAGACTCAGACATCATCGATTGAGCGCTCGGTGATTATGCATGTTGTGCTCGTTTCGAGGTTTCGGAGTTTTCGGCTAAGTGTCTTGCCTCCGGCCTCTGAACTCTTCGTGTTTTGGCTCGATTTGCAGACCATGCCTTGTTTTCCTTGCCTGAGGGAGGGAGAGGTCTTGTAGACCACCTCTTTGTGGTCGTAGACCACTTTTTGCGGTCGTAGACCACTTTTCCCGCTTGGAGACTAGTTTTCGATTTTCGAAGCCTTCGGTCGCGCGCCTTGGCTTGGGACCGCTTAACGTTCTCCGTTTGGCGTGGTTTTTGAACCACACCTTGTTGCCTCTGCCTAGAGGAACTCTGTGGTCCGGCAGACCACTTTTGATGCCCGTAGACTAGTTTTCGAGGCTTCCGACCGCGCGCCTTGCCTCCTAAACTTTCGTCTTGCATCCTTTTTGGTTTGTTTTTGGCATAAACCTTATTTTCCTTGTTTGGAAGGTGGTACAAGGGTGGGAGACCAATTCTTCCCCTTGGAGACCATTTTTCTTCCCGCCAGCCAGTTTTCTAGTCGGGGAACTGGTTTCTTGGTCTTTGGGCCACCTTTTCTGGTCGGCCACGACACCATTGCATTGTTTTCAATGTGCTGACCATCTCTCACCATGGCCGACCACTTCAAGTAGCTGGCCGACCACTTCCAGTGGTCGGCTGCTTTTTGTTACCTTTTTGGAGATATTTTCCTCCAGCTGGCACAGCTAGAGGGCACTGAAACCATCCTCCATATGGAGGGATGGCCTTGAGCCCTTAGCTTCCTCAAGAAGCTTGACCTTTTGTTCTCTATGTAAGAGAACCTCCTCCTCCCTCCTCTAGGTTCAGAAAAATTGCCTTGAGAGTTATACATACACCTTTGTATCTATCTTGCTCTTGTTTTTCATTTTTGTGTTTAAAAGTGCATATTCTTCACACTTTAACACACAAACACACACTTAAACACCATACTCTTGGAGCTGAGGCCCTTTGAGGTTGGTTTTGGAGTTCTTGGACTGGTTTGAGCTCAAAGAAACTGCTGGAGTTGTAGCTTTGAAGGTGGTCTTCAAGGGTGAGCTTTTAACCTTTTAAACCCCCATTTTTGCTTAAGCTTTTAGCCCTATTTGCATGCTGATTTAAGCTTAACTTTCTACTACAAAAAGTTCTATTTTTCAATCCTTAAAATGTTTGTTTAAGGTCACTTTTGTATTGGGGGTGGTCTACCCCTTCTTAGGCCTTGTTGGGCCTTGTTTTGTGCCATTCTTTTAAGCTTTTGGGACCACCTTTTTTTGGCCTTCTCACCACTGAAACTCAGAGGAATTTCAGTGGTGGAAATGTTGTTTTAAGGTCCCAAATAGGAGAGGGTCATCCCCTCTCCTTGTGTTTTGAATACTTGCTTTATATGTCTCATATTTGAGCATGTTTGTTAAGCTTTTGTTAGCCACATATTAGCATGTATTTGGGGTTATTTCAGCATGTCATACCACTGTTTTGGTTTGGTTTTGTCATCTCATGCATGCCTTGTACACTTGTAGTGTAAATTTTGCAAACTAGTCTTATGTGCTTCATGAAGTAGCATGTCATTCTAGCTTATTTTGAGTCTATCTCAGCATGTTCTTAGTGTTGTTTTTCCATGTCATACCTCTGTTAAGGTTTGGTTTGGTTGGCCCTTGCATGCTCTATGCACTTGTAGTGCAATTCCATGAACTAGCCTAATGTGTATCATGCTTTAACATGTCATTCTAGCATGCTTTTGGCTTAACTCTAAGAAGCTTTTGTCCATGTTTTAGCATGCTCTAGCTCTGATTTGTGTTGTTTTGGTCATGCATGCCATGCTTTGTATAGCTAAAGTGCATTTTAGCTTGTTAGCTTTGTGCATTGAGTCCATTAGCATGCGTTGCTTGGCCTATTTGAATGATTTGGATTCATTTATTATGAGATTTCAGTGCATGTTTCATGTTCATTCATTCACATCTTTCACTTATTCAATGCGTTGGAGGGTTTGCCCTTTATGCCTTAACATGAACCATTGTGTATGCCTTCATGCCTAAACTTGCGAGCTATCATTTCAATGTATTTTGGGGGTTATTTTGCCATGATATAACTCTGATTTTTATTGGCTTAGTCATCTCATGCTTGGTCTTGATAGGTGTAGTGTAATATTCCCTTTTGGCCTTGTATGATTCATGCCTTATGCCCTTCATGCTAGCATATTTTGGCTTCCTTCCATGCATGTTTTAAACTCATTTTGACATGTTTTAGGACTTTTTTAGGTTTCCTTGACCATATGCTTCATGTTTTGTATAGTTGTAGTGCAAATGCCTATACTAGCTTCAAGCTTTGGGTACCATAGCATGCTTCATTTGTGTTGTGTACATGATTTGGCATCATTTACCATGACATTTCAGAGTATGTAGCATTGCCATGCTCCACTTCATTCACTCTTTAAGTGCTTTTGAGTGTTGTGCATTGTCGCCTTGTTTGTGGCCTAGCATGTATGCCATCTTGCCTAGGCCCTTGAGCCCTCATCTCAGCATGTTTTGGTTTTTGTTTAGACCTATTTGAGCTCTGTCCATGATTGGTTCAATCATTTGTGCCATGTATTGCATGCCCCATTTGTAATCCTCTTTACTAGCCTTATGCTTTAAGGACCCTAGCATGCCTCACTTGTGTTGTTTGAATGATTTGGCATCATTTCACACTTGATTTCAGAGCCTTTAGTGTTGTTACACTTACATGTTTATCACTTCTTGAGCACTCTTGAGAGTTGTGCTCTTAGGCCTAGTTGATGGGCCAATGCATGTGTATGCTTTGTTTTGCATCTCATGCCTTTGTTTTGGTTTTATGGCCACTGATTTGGGCATGGCTGAGGTCAGTCCATATTGGTTTAAGTCTATTGAGCATTGAGTATGCCATGTTACATTGCATTGAGTATGCCATTCTGTTACTTTGCATTGTGCATGCCATTTTGTAGTTTTGCATTGAGTATGTATGCCATTAGCATTGAGTATGCTATGTTACATTGCATTGCATGTTTGCATGCTTTTCCCTCACATGTTGTTTGCATGCTTGTTTTATTGTATTGCATGTTGCACGCTTGAGTCGCATTGCATTTTCGCATGCCTGATGTTATATTACATTGTGTATGCCATGTTATTTGTTGCATTTTGTTTGGAATAGGTGTTAGTCCAAACACGAGAAACGAGGGACGTTTCATACTTGAAGTGATGAAACGTGCCTCAATTCTCGGTCGCCGACGCTCTTGATCATACATGATAGAATTCTAGGCTTTATGTGTTTATGTATGCATTCATTTTACATTGAATTGTGCAATTTGGCTTCTTGGCCATCATGCATCGAGATGCATGATTGGTGGCCCGAGGATCAAGAACCACACTCCCTTGAGCTTATGAAATGATAGGGAGGGTGGTTGTGCACACATATCTTGCAAACACATTGCCATGCCCTTTCTTGCTCTCTATTGTAGCAAAGTGGAGTCTGGCAGCAAAAACTGGTCGGCCGACCAGTAATACTAGTTGGCCGACCATTTTTTCTAGTTTTCAGCAAAGAAAAGTGGTCAGCAGGTGGTCTCCCTCCTCAACAACTGGTTGGCAGCCCTCCCACAGGTCCCCAAGGTGAGCTTGAAGCTTTCTGGAGCTTGGTGCAGTGTTCTGAGAGCAATTGAAAACAGAGGCAAGTTGGGTCATCGCGTTGGTTCCGAACGAGGCGACCGAGCATGCATGCACTCTTCTCCCTCTGAAGCTCCTGCTTTACTGCTTTACTTAGCTAATTTGCTTAGCTAGTTTATGCTTTGGTTTTGTAATTAAGTAGTTAATGCGTTTAGCTGCTTATTTGTTTTGTAATAGCTTAATTAATTAGCTTGTTAGTTAATTGGTTTTGTGATTTAGTAATTAGTTTAATTAGCTTAGATTAGCTAGTTAGCTCTTTATTCGGACCCTCCGTCGAGGGGGCCAATTGTTGTAATAAGCGTGCATGTGTGTGATGCATGTCTTCCGACCCCCATTTCTTTCTCCTTTTTACTTAACCGCTTACGATGGTTAGTTTTAGGCATATTTCATTAGCATATCTTATGCTTGCATGCGTGCATCCATTCATTCATTTGTATTGCATGCACCGAGCTCGGCGCATCATACTAACTGCATTGTATTTCAATTCCAATTTGAATACATGTACCAAGTTGTATTTCACATGCCATTCTAGAATAGCCGAGCCTATCTAAGTTGTATTTTTGCATGTGTTGCATTAGCCATCTTAACATGAACTAGGATCATGCATGATTTCTAACTAGTTCTCTGTTTTGGCTCCTAGTACACTGTGAGTGTTTACGCTTTAGCATACTGCATGAGATGTGTATGTTGCCATGTTAGCATGCTTGCCATGAGACTAACTGCTTATTGATATAACTGTCTGAATGCTTGTGGGTGAAGGTTGGATTGCTTAAATTGGAACAATTCATTGAAATCAGCATTTTTAGCCTACTTGTGAGTAGCAAACTTCAAACCGTTTTCAAACAAACGAAAAAGCAATGTTTTGTTTCAACTTAGGCGATCTAGTCTATACTTGTATGTTGTGCGCATCACATAGTAATTCTAGGTTAAATAAACGGAATAAGAACACATGTGTTTTCAAAAACAAAATATCATGCTTAGTACAGGTTGATCTTTGATCGGGCGAACGGGGGTGCTCATTGCATGACCTTCCCCTCTCGTACCCAAGTTCCCTAGCCGAGGCAACTTTGGTGATGATGGACATGTGGCCTTAGGCACGAGTCAGGGTTTCCTAGATTTCCCCAAAATAAAATATTTAGGTGGCGACTATGTATCTGGCAAAGCAGTCCATGTTTGGCACTTCTTTCTAAAAATCAATTTTCCAAAACGATTTGTCGGATTTGGACTCTTTGGTGATTTATCGGTCTCACATTGCACTTTGTGAGATTAGATTCAGAACCGTGACATTGAGTCCAAACTGTAGTAGCTAGAGAAACAAACGTATTTCACGCCCTCGCCGGCGTGGAGATCAGGAGTTCTCCGGGGTGGTCTACACATACTCTTCCAAAAATTGTGTGTTTTCCTGGCCAAAAGATAATCATGAATTATAGCATTATCAGCTAAGAACAAGGCTACAAGATATATGTAGCTTGTGAAGATCAAATAGAAGAAATGAAAGAATAAACATGCCATTCTCACACCATGCTGAGATTTAATTCAAAACAAAACCCAGCAATGACAAACTAAATGTTAGCCTAAATTGGAACCCTGCAGAAATTTTGAGGTGTTCTGTATGAAGGGTTCTCTATCAAAGATATTGCATGTAAATAGCTGAGTTGAAGAAGAGAAAGAAAGGGTGGTGTTCTGTATGACAGTTACAGTGGCAAGTAATGATATGATAGCTTAAAATACAAGATCTACATGTAGAATTTCTGCTTCTGCCACACCATGAAACAAGTACAGAAACTAACCCTTGGTTGTTAATACGCCAACTAGATGTTGATTGTTATAGCCAAGCATCCTCCACTACAAGAAAAAACACCTTTGGCGACTAAATTTTTAGTCGCCAAAAGTCCTTTTTTAGTCGCCAAAAGTCGACTTTTCACTTTCCCCGACTAAATATTTTAGTCGCCGGTTTTGTCGCGAATAGATGGTCGGCGGAGGTATTGGCGACTAAAAAAAGTTTTAGTCGACAAAGTTTTAGTCTTCAGCGACCAAAGCATTTGTCGCCAATAGTCAATTACATTTTTGAAAATTATACATTTAGCGACTAATCTTTTAGTCGCCAATAGTGAATTATTATTTTTTTATTTATACATTTGCCGACTAAGCTTTTCGTCGCCAATAGTCAATCTTTTGGCGACCACTGTTTTTAGTCGCCAAAAGCATATTCAGAAAAAAAAAATTTACCCTTTGCTGTTCCCAAGATTCGAACCACCGACCCATCCCATTCCAAACCTTTACCAACACACTCTCTTCACTATGCCACTACAACATCACATGAATATAAATGCAACATATATTATTTATATATTACTTTGACCGGTATTAATACAAAACTATATATATAAATAATTATTTTATTCAATATAATTTATGTAAAAAATAAATTATTTACTAAAAAAAAATTAGATCACTTTTGGCGACTAAATCTATTTTTTAGTCGCCAATTGTATAGTTTTGGCTACTAATTAGTTTTTAGTCGCTAAAAAAATTAATTCCCGCCTAAAAATAACCAGTTTTGGCGACTAAACCTATTTTTAGTCGCCAAAAACGTCCCCTTTTGGTTACTAAACTGAATTTTAGTCGCCAATTGACTGTTTTTAGCTACTAATTTTTTTTTAGTAGCCCAAAATTCACTTTCAGCGACCAAACTTTTTTTAGTCGCCAAAACGCGTAATCGGCGACCAAACTGTTTTTTAGTCGCCAAAACCTATACTTTTGGCTATTAAATTATTTTAGTCGCCAAAAACTGTCACTTTTGGCTACTAAAAAACCTTTAGTCGCTGAAACCCCTATATTTGGCGACTAAACTGACTTTTGGTCGCTAAAACCCTTATATTCGGCGACTAAACTCTTTTAGTCGGCAAAAGTGATCAATTTTGGCGACTAATTCCATTTTAGTCGCCAATTCTACTACTTTCAGCGACGAAAACTCCAGTTTTAGTCGCGAAATCTGCTTTTTGTTGTAGTGCTCTAAAGTGCCAGACAATAAAAAGTTTCGGTATTTTAGCAGAAAACCATAGGTACTATTGTGAAATATACAGATTAAGTCTAAACCCCACATACAGGGGCCAAAATAGTGATTATGTGATACTTAAACCAGAGGCCCTTCACCGGCATAAATGTCAGCAATGAGCTAAGCAAATTAAAAATAAAGGAAAAGGATCAAAGAATGTGTCTTCTTGTTAAGCATCATGAAATCATCCTTCTTGCTGACACACAAGCCTATAGCATTCGACCAAATATCCAAAGTTCACATGTTTAGACATTATTCTAAATAGATTGACTAAATATATCTACCAGTTACTAAGCAGAGTCACATATTTACCATCTAGTGACGGTGTAGGTGCCAAGGTAATAAAGAACTGGCTTCCATTGGTATTTGGACCAGCATTTGCCATGGATATAATGCCAGCTCCAGTATGCTTTAACTTTGTTGTTATCTCATCCTTGAACTTAGCACTGCAATAAATTAAGAAACAAGTTACCCATTAGTCAAAGATTTGAAATCAGAAAACTTCCAGTTACTTCAAAAACACATGCAAGTAGACTACGTTTTAGTTAATCAAAGGCCTAATGATATGAAGTTACGATATATCTAATTAGCTACACATACTTCAACCACTATTATAAGCCTTTTGTTACAATATCAACCATTTCAAGATTTCTTTGCAAACAGTCACGAATTAAGAGCTGAGAAAAAGCTTGTGGCTACACTGTGCTTAATATAGACCACCCAGAAAGTTGGACAATCATAACAGGCACTCTTAGGAGCACTCACCTAAAACAAGGGCACTAACAAATTGCATACAGAGCTCAAAATCATGTAATCGGATAGGAGTTCTATACTTGGAGAACAGAAATATTAAGTTGAAAGCCTATACAAAAACAATTTGGACAGAATCACTTTATGCTGGTCAAGATAAAATAGCAATTTGATATAGCATAGAAGCGGCGTTGAGACATACGATAGATACCACAGTTTATTTTTTGATTAGTCAATAAAATTTTTGTTGTTGATAAAAAAAAAAAAATTTAAAATTAAATTAAAAGATAGATACCACAGTTTATCAGCTCATGCTGTAGGTTGGATTCTTTTGAGAATTAATCATTACAAATAAGACATCTAAGAATCCACTTAGTAACCAGAAAGCAACCATAATAAAAAACATGTGAATATATTAAAGTAGAATTTATTGAGGAGAAGCTCTGGTCTTGGAAAAATTGTACTCCTTTCTTCATTTTTTCTTTTTGCAAAATGCCTTTTTCATGAAGGACTTCTAACAAAAAGCTACACCAAATAAACCTAAACAATAAATCTCAGAAACTAATGCAATACCTCCACAGTAACAGAAGAAAACTTGGTTAAGATATATCTTAATAGTTAGAGTACATTGCAAATGAGAACTCATTGTATGTTTACTAAAAGACCATATCCCTTATGCACAAAGAGAATACTTGAAGACCATTTTGTTCAACACAAACCCATGTATCCAATGCAAATAGAGTCAGTGAACTTCTCGATGACCTTTTTCCGTATCTCCCTTGGTCATTTGAATGAGATGTTCAGGAATTTGGAACAGAATGGGTTATGCCTCACTCTCTACAAACATACATTGGGTGAATAACAATGCACACCATAGAGTTCGAAAGGCATAATACTAAACTGTTATTCTATTTTGTTTTTTTTGGTACAATAGAGGCTTCGGAATGAAGTTGTAGACACCCCATTTTTGATCGCCCTTAAGACTTGGGCGCTACTGATGGCTTCTTTGGTGATGAAAGTTGTACAGGGCAAAGGTCCAATTTCTTCGGCAAGGAGAGAGTCAAATCCTAACCTCACACCCCATTTTTGGACTAAAACTATTTTGAATGGTTTTTAGACCTTAAAACCCTTTCTTTCAAAATATTTTTGAAACGAAGTTTCTACGACATTCTGACGCTCGCATTTTGTTAAATGTCGCGCTTTTCAGTAAAACGAGCAAAGGACAAAGTGGAAATGAATGAAAAAGAGATGAAATCTCTGAAAAATCTTTCAAAACACCTTGTTTAGGGGTTTGGAGTTGAACAAAAGAAGAGAAGAGGGAAGAAACCCAGTTGGGGGAGAAAATGGGCATGAACCGTTAAGAGAGAGTCGAACAGCCCTCGCTGAATCGGGCCTATTCATTTGCATACTTAGATTTCAGCTATGAGGCCACCACCGTTGGAAAGCTTACTTCCGGAGCTTCATTTTGCACTCAAGAATCTCCTAAAGCCAAGTCTGGACGGGGGAGATATGGTTAGTTGAAGTAGGGTATCAATCCGGTTGGACCGAAACTGCGCGGCTTCACCAAAACAGGCATAACTTGTTGCACAGTTGGAATTTTGATGCAAGGCGGGTTCCATTGGAAAGATAACTTATGGGGCTTCAATTTGGACACTTCTCAGCCACTTTTTGGCCTTAGCAGCCACCTGCCGACCACTTTTCATTCTTGCAGACCACTTTTTCCTCCGGAAAACCAGAAAAAGTAGCTGGCCGACCAGTGCAAGTATCTGGGCGACCACCTCAACTGGTCGGCAGCTTTCCAGCACCTTTTTGAAGATCTTTTCTTGCCAGCTGTAACAGCTAGAAGGCACAAAAACCATCCTCTATACACGTGTATGGAGGGATGGCTTGGAGCTCTTAGCTTCCTCAACAAGCTTGTTGCTTGATTTCCTATATAAGGGAGGCCCTCCCTCCCTTCTCCAGGTTCAAAATTTTGTGCTTGAGCTATACATATACACCTTTGTCTCTATATTGCTCTTCTTCTTCACATTTGTGCTTCAAAGTGCCTTTTTATCACACTTTAACACACAAACACATAGTGAAACACCATACTCTTGGAGCTAAGGTCCCTTGAAGTTGTTTTTGAAATTTTTGGACTGGTTTTGGTCAGAAAAAGCTATTGGAGTTGTTGCTCTAGAGTTGTTCTACAAGGGTGAGCTTCTAGCCTCTTAAACCCTTATTTTTGCTTAAGCTTTTGGCCCTACTTGCATGTTGTTTTAGGCTTAACTTTAAACTACAAAAAGTTCTGATTTTTTATGCTTGTAATGTTTGTTTAAGGTCTCTTTTGTGTTGGGGGTAGTCTACCCCACTTAGGGCTTGTTAGGCCATGTTTTGAGCCATCCCTTTAGGCTTTTGTTTTAGCCTTTATATGACCTTTCTACCACTGAATTCCAGAGAAAATTCAGTGCTGGAAATGGTGTTTTGAGGTCCCAAATGGAGAGGGTCATCCCCTCTCCTTGTGTTTTGTATGCTTGCTTTGTATGCCTCATGTGTGAGCATGTTTGTTAAGCTTATGTTGGCTCCATCTTAGCATGTATTTGGGGTTATTTTGACATGATATACCTCTGTTTTTGGTTAGTTTGTTAGCCCCATGCATGCCCCATGCACTTGTAGTGCAATCCCACAAACTAGCCTAATGTGTATCATGCTTTTGATCATCATTCTAGCATGCTTTTGGCTTAACTCTAAGAAGCTTTTGTCCATGTTTTAGCATGCTTAAGCTCTGATTTGTATTATTTTGGTCATGCATGCATTGCTTGTATAGCCTTGGTTCAATCTTGCTCACTAGCTTTATGTATTGAGTCCATTAGCATGCATTACTTGAACTATTTTCATGATTTGGCATCATTTGAAATGTGATTTCAGTACATGCAGTGTGATCATACACTTGCATTTGTCACTCTTTCCATGCTTTGGACAGTTTGTGTTTTATGCCTTAACATGAGTCATTACGTATGCCTTCATGCCTAAGCTTGCGAGCTATCATTTCAGTATGTTTTTTGGGTTATTTTGCCATGATATAACTCTGATTTTTGTTGGCGAAGCCATCTCATGCTTGGTCTTAGTAGGTGTAGTGTAATCCTCCCTTTTGGCCTTGCATATTTCATGCTTCATGCTCACAATGCTAGCTTATTTTGGCTTCTTTCCATACATGTTTTAGCATCATTTTGACATGCTCTAGGACTGTTTTGGGATGTCTTAGCCATATGCTTCATGTATTGCATAGCCATAGTGCAATTGACCTTGCTAGCTTTGAGTTTTGGGCACCATAGCATGCTTCATTTGTATCATGTACATGATTTGGCATCATTTATCATGTTATTTCAGAGCATGTAGCATTGCCATGTTCCCATTTCTTTCACCCTTTGAGTGCCTCTAAGGGTTGTGCATTGTTGCCTTGTTTGTGGCCTAGTGTGCATGCCATCTTGCCTAGGCATTTGAGCCCTCATCTCAGCATGTTTTGGTCCTTGTTATGACCTACTTGAGCTCTGTTTGTGGCTGGTTCATGGATTTGTGCCATGTATTGCATGTCTCTAGAGTAGTCCTCTTTGCTAGCTTCAATGCTTAAGAACCCTCGCATGCCATGCTTGTGTTGTTTGAATGATTTGGCATCATTTCTTACTTAATTTCAGAGCATTTAATGTTGTCGCACTTCCATGTTTATCACTCCTTGAGCACCCTTGAGGGTTGTGCTCTTAGGCCTAGTTGATAGGCCAATGCATGTGCATGCTTGTATATGCTTTCGTGCCTTCATTTCTTAACCATGGCCACTGTTTTGGGTATGACTGAGGTCTGTCCATTTTTGGTTTAAGTCTATTTAGCATGTTTGTTTGCAAGTTGTTTGCATGCTTATGTTACATTGCATTGAGTATGCCATGTTGTTCATTGCATTGTGTATGCCATGTTCTTTGCATTGTGTATGCCATGTTACATTGCATTGAGTATGCCATGTTGTTCATTGCATTGTGTATGCTATGTTCTTTACATTGCGTATGCCCTGTTACATTGCATTGAGTATGCCATGTTGTTCTTTGCATTGTGTATTCCATGTTACATTGCATTGAGTATGCCATGTTGTTGCTTGCATTGTGTTTGGATTAGGTGTTAGTCCAAATACGAGAAACGAGGGACATTTCATACTTGAAGTGATGAAACGTGCCTCAATTCTCGGTCGCCGACCCTCTTGATCATACATGATAGATGTCAAGGCTTTATGTGTTTATGTGTGCATTCATTTCATATTGAATTGTGCAATTTGGCTTCTCGGCCATCATGCATTGAAATGCGTGATTGGTGGCCCGAGGGTCGAGAACCGCACTCCCTTGAGCTTATGAAATGATAGGGAGGGTGGTTGTGCACACATACCTTGCAAATACATTGTCATGCCCTTTCTTGCTCTTTGCTGCAGCAAACTGGAGAAGTGCAGCAACAAGTGGTCGACAGACCAGAAAAACTAGCTGGCCGACCACTTTTTCTGGTCTGTAGCAATGGTAACTGGTCGGCAGGTGGTTGGCACCCCAAAAAGTGGTCGGCCATGCTCCTACAGGTCCCCAAGGTGAGTTAGAAGCTTTCTGGAGCATTGTGCAAGGTTTTGAGAATAGTTGCAAACAGAGGCAAATCGGGGCATCGCGGTGGATTTCCGAACGAGGCGACCGAGCATGCATGCGCTTCTCGCTCTGAGGACATTTCTTTGCTGCTTTACTTAGCTAATTTGCTTAGCTAGTTAATAATTTGATTTTGTACTTAAGTAGTTAATGCTTTGCTTAGCTATTCAATTTGTGTTGTAATAGTTAGTTAGTTTGTTAGTTAATTAGTTTTGTGATGTAATAATTAGTTTAATTAGCTTAGATTAGTTAGTTAGCTTCTTATTCGGACCCTCCGTCGAGAGGGCATAACTGTTATAATAAGCGTGCGTGTTTGTGATGCATGTCTTCCCACCCCTATTTCTTTCTCCCTTTTAATTAACCGCTTTCGATGGTTAGTTTTAGGGCATATTTCAATTAGCATACTTATGCTTGCATGCGTACACCTATTCATTTGTATTGCATGCACCGGGCTCGGCGCATCATACTAATTGCATTGTATTTCAATACATTTACTTGAATACGTGTTCAACAGCATGCTATCAAGTTGCATTTCATATGCCATCTTAGAGTAGCCGAGCCTATTTTAGTTCCATTTTTGCACGTGTTGCATTAGCCATCTTAACATGAACTAGGATCATGCATGATTTCTAATTAGTTCTTTGTTTTGGCTCGGAGTACACTGTGAGTGTTTATGCTTTAGCATACTGTATGAGATGTGTATGTTGCCATGTTAGCATGCTTGCCATGAGGCTAACTGCTTAAGTGTTTAACTGCCTGAATGCCTGTGGGTGAAGGTTGGATTGCTTGAATTGGAACAATTCATCAAAATGTATGTTTTCTAAGCCCACTTGAGGGTGGCAAAATCCGCGTCTTAGCCTACTTGCGAGTAGCACCTTCAAACCATTTTCAAACAAACGAACATGAAATGTTTTGTTCCGACTTAGGCGATCTAGTCTATACTTGTATGCTATGCGCATCACGTAGTAATTCTAGGTTAATAACCGGAATAAGAATACATGTGTTTTCAAAAAACAACATATCATGTTAGTAAAGGCCGATCTTTGATCGGGTGAGTGGGAGTGCTCATTGCATGACCTTCCCCTCTCGTACACAAGTTCCCGAGCCGAGACAACTTTGGTGATAACGGACACGTGACCTTAGGCACGAGTCAGGGTTTCCTAAATTTCTCCAAAATAAAACATTTAGGTGGCGACTCTGTATCTGGCAAAGCAGTCCATGTTTGACACTTCTTTATTAAAATTGATTTTCCAAAATGATTTGTCAGATTTGGACTCTTTGGTGATTTATCGGTCTCACATTGCACTTTGTGAGATTAGATTCAGAACCGTGACACGAGTCCGAACTGTAGTAGCTAAGAACAAACGATTCGCGCCCTCGCGTGCGGAGCCGGGAGTTCTCGGACAGTCTACAAAAGTAAACAAAAATGAGAATTTTTTTTTCCTTCAAAAGATCAACAATTAGTATCTTCTCCACCACTCGAGTCTAGACATAATGAATCATGATACAATTTCCATAAAACTTTTTCAGGAAATCATCTAATGGTTCAACTTATACAAGTCCAACAAAAAAAATAAAAATAAAAAAATTAACAACAACATTCACATATATTCCAATATTGATATTTTTTATTTTTTATTTTTTGGTTGGGAGGGGAGGGGGAGAATAGTTAGCTACTTATTTATTACAAAAATAAACAAATAAAATTTTAAAAAAATAAAAATAAAAATGAGAACATACCATATCTAGTTATAACAATTTTCATTTTTTGATGATAAGAGCATCACATGTTGCTTTTCCAGCAGGTAATATACTCATGAGCAAGTTTTTGTTTTTACTTCTTGAGCTTTCTCAAAAAAGGATTCGCTATTTCATACCTAACTTCCCATTCCTACAACCACCAGGCCTTTAGCACTAGTAAGAGCACCATCACTACTTCAGCATTTCTGCTACACCATACTAGTGAAATTTGTCAGGAGGCTATGCGCATCACCGTAGTTCTTAATAAAACACAAAATCAAAAGAGGAAAAAAAAACATTTCAATCATGAAACTCATGTACATAACTAGATGCTCTGTTTGGCCCCCAAGAAAACACTCTGTTTGGTAGCCAAGAAAAGAATCTAAACAACCAAGAAAATGTACCTGTGTTCTTGTTCTCTGCATGGAGTTCCTTTCTTTCTCTCGACCTTGCCATGCTTTGTCTTTGTTGCCGACCCAAACGAGGTCTGACTCTTTTTTGACTCGGTCTCCACCGAGCGATGACTCGTCAGAGTAACTCTGCAACTCGACTCAACCAGACTCAATCTCGTTCGCAAATCTGAGAGAGAGTGAGAGAGAGAGAGAGAGAGAGAGAGAAGAGAATAGAAGAGTATGAGTGTGTACCGTTCCTTATCTCCCTCCCTGTGCCCAACGCTGTTAAGTGGAGTTGTACTGGCGATGGATGCTCTTCAAACCAGTGTCTGATGATTAGAATCTATTAGAAGCCCAAATAGTTGATGTATATATTCTTTTCCTAAATATTTTTTTTGTTTTTTTTGGTGAATTGGCACCAAAATTTCATTTTGGCGCTTCTTTGTTTTTATCATACAATTTACGACATACATTGTCTGTCATAAAAATTGCAATACTTTTAACGACAGGCGTTGTATGTATCATAAAAAGGCAATACTTTTTAACGGCAGGCGTTGTGTGCGCCGTGAAACTTTTCACGGCTGACATATGTGCGTCGTGTATAATTGATGTATTAACGGCATGCCATATGCACGTCGTAGAAAGTTTTATTATTTATACACGCCATAAAAAATCATCGTTATTATCATTTACGGCCTATGCAATAGACACGTCGTGGTTGGAAAAGTATTTACGACATGCAAAAAAAGTCGTAAAAGTGAGAAACTACGGCGTGCATTTATTGTATGCCGTTGATGTGGTGCTATAAAAAGTCAATTTTGTTGTAGTGTTAGTTAAAATAACCAATTTTATCTTATATAACTATTTTAGTCCAAATGGACATGCCAAACATAGCCGACAACTTAACTCATACTTGTTTGAAGTGACTAGATTAATGGGATAGACGTGATAGCCCTACATATTTTTTTGTTAGAAGAGATTATATATATTACGAAATTGTATCAGATCAAATATGAATTAGATTTGAACGATTATTTTTTATTCCAAACCAAAATTCAAGTTCTACCAAACTAATGACAGATTGGATGATTGAAAAAATAAAAACAAAAGAAAGAATTAAACTATGAACTCCAAATGTCTCCTAATTCAATATGAACCCTCTAATTCATCCAAACAAACGCCTAAGCGCATCATTATAAACCACAATTGGAATAAAAGGCTGTCACATACTGACCAATTAGTACTTTGCCCTAATCCATGAGAAGTTATTTGGTAGTTATGGGCATAGTCGTGTGGTGTTCTAAGTGTGTTGTGATTTGTGAAGAGAGTGGTCTATGATTTTGTATTAAGTGATTGAAAAGTAATAAGAGACATAATAAATTGTAATTAGTCAAGAATATGTCCACGTGGTGCCAGGACTATGAAATAATTTTTCCTAATCCATTAACTTTACAAAATAGTTCATTTAACTAAATCAAATCAGTGAATCTAACTCTGAAATCCTCGATACTTTTGTACCAATATATACATACATATATATATATATATATATATGGATAATGGACTATATATGAATTATGACATTTGTGAGTTTAAATTTAATTACTATAAATGTCACAATTCAATCCTATGAGAGTCATAATTTTAAAAAAAAAACAAACCAAACAATACTTAAGATATAATGAAAAAGCTCTTATATCATAACAAAAATAATATCATAATATCATAATAATTCATAACTAACTAAAATGACAAAAGTCATAATCAAAAGTGCATATGATACACCGTCAAAAAAAGGGGTGTACCATAGAATTTCCCATATATATATATATATATTAAACATAAGTAGGGTCATATTGTGCTACACACTTTTAAAAAGGTATGTACCAAATACAATTTATGACATTTATGACGTTACTTACCACAAATGTCATAACTAGATCATCTTCAAGCATAACCAAAAAAAAAAAAAGTGATCGAGTCAAAACCAAATACCACATAGAGTATAAGTAAAAACTTTTTGAATCATAACCAAAATAATATCTTAATCAACATCACAATGCATTGTAACTAACATCACAATTTATATAATCAAATCATAACTAACATTATAATAAAAAATTATAACTGTGACCTATGATACACTTAGAATTTCCCTTATATAAAAGTACTATACAAAAACAAGTCCAGATCATGCTGTCTAAGAAGTGTATGCTGTGGAAAGGACAAACGTTGGGAGCAAGTAATAATGTCATGTTTATGTTGCTGTTGTGAATGCAATTGCATGTGAAAGTAAGATCTCTTGTTACCAATATGCACCCTAACTGCCTGAACCCAACATGTGGCCTTCCAAAAATTCTCAATTCATTCTTTGGCTCTTTGGGGGACATAATTCAGATATTGTGTTCCAAAATATCTCAAGAGTTCCTCTTATTTTTCCATGTCAGTTAGAGGACTTTTCCTTACCTACCAGTTCAAGTCTCCATCTTCTCTACATTTTTATTTTTAATAATCAGTAGGAGATGAATAAGAAGAAAGCAAAATTGCACCACGTAACAATTAAAATTTGAACTCAAGCATCACAATTAGTAAGGGAGCAGCTCACCTACTAGGCTAACTATTGGTCTTCATCTCCTTCACATGAAAAAAAATTGCATCACGTAACAAATAAGATTCGAATCTTAATATCAAAACTAGTAGGGGAGTATCTCATCTAGTAGACTAACCCTCTATCTTCATCTCCTTCACATTCACTAGTATGATAAAATTTACTAAGCTTCAAATTTGAAAGAACATATCTAAAAGCAAGATAATATTTAGAAACAATATTTCAACTAGTGTTCAAGGGCTAGTCTTAGCGAAGTAGTAGGTTTTTATTTATTTATTGTAATACGTAAAGATAACTGCATACATCTAACCTTCTCTAAACTCCGCATTAAAGAACCTATACACTTAAACTGACATTTTATATTTTTTTGATAACCGGATATTTGAAGTAGCTTAATGAGTGTTTAATATGTTTACTATATATAGGCATGGCCTAAATCAAGGTTTGTGGGAAAAGCATATATGACCATTTTACCTTGGCAAAGCTTTCAGAGTTGGGTATGTGTCAAACCATTTGATATTCATCTTCATTTTCTTTTTCACTTAAGCCCACCAAAAGTTGCAGTCTGATGTCTCTAATGGGACTCTTAATAGACTTGACACTATGATCACTTCGCAAGTAATTAGCTATATATGTGAAAAGTTGCTATTGCTTTGTATGTGTGTATGTGTAGTATAAGAATTTAGTTTAATTGATTGTAAAATATAGGAATAAGTTAAGAAGCTTTATGCAAAAGCATGATATATTAGTCCAAAGTATAATAAACAATATTGATTTGGAAAACACAAGCACAAGGCCGGCCCAACCTATTGAAGGCCTAAGTGAAATCTCAAACTTGACACATTTTTTATATTTGAAAAATATATAATAAAAAAATGAACTACTTAGGAAAAAGAATGAAGTAAAAACTTTCATTAGACAAGCTCTTAGGTTTGTAATATTGGCAAACAGACTGTATTGATCAAGTTTTGGCATTTTTATACAGAATTGTTTGCACGTGAAAAATGATAAGTACGAAACTCTTGATAAAAACAAAAATTAAGAGTGTAAGAGATGTACACAACTTCAATTTAATAAAATTTATTAGTAATTTTTATACTTTTTTTTAAACTATCACTTGAATTTTAGAAAATAATTTTCAAATTATGGGATGTTGGCCTTCTAAAAGACAAAGTCGCTATTTATTTATTTAGTATTTATTTCATCTTCATGTTTAAAGAGTTGGGGCCTTTGGGGTTGCTAAAATTATATTATATTCATGTTTGGAGTATTTTTTTTTTTTTTTTCTCTGTCTGTCTTTCTTTCTTTCTTTTTAAAGAGGCTTTTCTTCAATCTGGCTGATTGAGCTAAGCCCTCACTTATCCAAAAAATTTGGGTGCCACTTAAAGGTCCAACCCCAAGTCTGAAATTGGACTAGATAAATTTAACAAAATCTTCATCTAAAACCAAAGTGGGACAAAATTTTAATAAGCTAATTACATTTTTTCAACTAATAACACAAGTTTGGTGATCTTTAAAGTCAATTTTTCATTCACTTCTAAATATTTTTAAACTCACAGAGATAAACGTGATGTACTGTGAAATCGTCATAACAAATGTGTGATACCCACTTTATTTTAGCTCAAAATTGACCAAAAACTATTTATTGCAAAACATTTTCTGACATAAGTGCGCTGCAGAAGCAAAGTAAAACAAGAAGAAGATACAAATAGATGCTATTTGGCCTGCATTTACAAGGATGGAACCCTCAAATTTAAGGATTTATTTTCAATGTTAGACTTAAATTCAAACTTATAATAAGTATTTAATATTTTTTAAGATTGATACGTCACAAAAGTCAATTTTTTTTAATCTTGGGAGACCACCAAACATCACTTTCAGAGATTAGGTGGGTATTTTTTTTATTTTTTTAATCGACTAAAATTTTGTCTTAAAGAGTTCCATTTTGCTGAAAAGTACAATTTACTTAATTTTTTTTTTTTTTTTTTACCACTAATGAGATTAAAGTTCAGGCCATGCACCAAAGTCTTTTTAACTCTTTTTTCTTTATTTTTTGGTACGTATGTGGATATAGGAAAGGAAGCGAAAATATTATTTTTAAGGTACATTATACTGTTCTCCTCATAGTTAAATTAAAAATACAATAAATTTTACTGTTCTTCATGAAGGATGCTAAGTGACTTTCATCATTAATTTTGACTTTGATTTCAGATATCTAGAAGTTTTTTTTTTTTCTCCCTAATTTTTAAACTATAATTTTTTTTGGTTACATTTTTTTATCAAATATCATGGGATTTTTTTTTTTCTTTTTCCATTTAATGTTTCGTGGAGAGAAATATATATTGTATGCATGTGACAATGTTGTGTGGCAATCAGGAGTTCCAAAAATGAGATCAATATTCTTTTTACAGACGTACATATCTCTAACATTTTACATGCTCTTGTCGTGATCCATACTAAAATTTAAATTTGTTCACATATTTTGTGATTGTGGGAATAAAATACATAATTTAATTAGTCTAAAATTGTGTTTTATTCATTCAAAAAATGTATTAATCCATTTGTAAATTTTATTATTTTGAATCAATGAAAAATTATATTTTAATCAGATTTCCTATACCATAATTTTGGAGCCGCTATAGAGTTGTGGGTGTTTTGTTTGCTAATGACACATGATTTTGGTGCTAAGGTGATAAAAATATGTAAAATGCTTTTAAAAAAATGTTTTGTAAATTGGAAATCTCAACTTATTTTTTATATATTTTTCAGCATTTCTATATTTTGTATGTGTTTGGACAAATATAAGATCAATTATGCCAATGGATAGTACAAAATGTGTATAGCAATTTGCAAGTACCTTTACTAAACTAATAGAGATATTCATTTATCTAACACCAAAATTTAATTAGTTAAAGCTATGTTTGGTTTAGATTTTTGGCTAAAAAAGTATAAAAAAGATAAAATTGGCTAAATAAATTAATAAGACAAAATGTCACATCCAAATCACAATCACTACATTTTTTTCCTAAAAAAGTCAAAAACACCAAACTAAGCGAGACAAAAGAAGTTAGGCTGAAAAAATCTTAACACAAAAAAATCAGTTAAAAAAATCAATGTCAAACGAAGACTAATGTCAATGACAATGTCACACAAGTGCAATTACGTACAATCTTGTACGTAGTTCTCAAATTGACTTGAATCATTTTGCATGTTTGGATCTATTTGTGAAAACAATGAGAAAAATAAAATGAAATTGTTTAATTTCTTTCTTTGTTTTGGCTGAATTAGAAAATGAGGCCTATTTTGATAAGTTGGTCAAAAGTCAAATTTTTTTATTTTTTTATTTTTTTGAAACACATCACCTCTCTATTTTTTATTTTTTTAATATAAATTTAAAAAAAAAATCAAATAAGATCAAAACGCCAACTTTTAATCAATTTCTCAAAACAACCTGAGACCTAAATTAATAGTTATTTTCCATTTATTTGATTATCCCATAAAAATTAGTGGGAATGTTAGAAAGATTGGACAGGGAAATGTAATAGCAAAATAATGGAAGAGACAATTTTTACCCTACACACTCACTTGTATTCTATTGATTTATATTTACTTTATCTATTTTTCATTTTTTCTAATAATTTTCCTAAAAAGAACATCTACAAATAATTTTATCCCTTTCATTAAAATTATAGTATTAATTATGGTCATGTTTGATTGTCAAATTAAGTTAAATGTTATTATTATGATTATGGTGAATTTAAGTACTGTGATTACTAATATAGTGATTTTAAATTAAAAATGTAAAATAATTTGTATTTATTTATTTATTCATTTTACTGCATTCCATAGGTCTTTTTATTATAAATCTTATCTCGGTAAGCATGATTTTACCTTAATCTTTGCTTTTTGAAATTAGACGTAAGGTTTTGAGGGTCCCAATAGGTTGAAAAAAAAAAATGCACAATTCCTTGCTATAATCCTGCACTTGAGGGCCCTAATTAGTTGAAAAAAAAATCCACTACACTTGGAAGAAGTAGAAAAAATAAATAAACATAGCGATTGGGTTGTTAAAAAAAAATAAATAAATAAAATAAAATAAAAAAATAATTTGATTTTTTGTCGTCATTTCTTTTACAGAAGACAATAAAAAGTAATTGGCGTAAAAGCCTTCAGAACTTTATTATTTTTAAATTAGGGCTGGTTTAGGAACTTTAAAAAAAGTCAAAAAATTATTAAAAAAATTTAAAAGTTATCACTATTCACTAAAAAAAATATAAAAAATTAATATATAAATATTAAAATACAAATCAATTTTTTGACCCATCAACGTACTGACGTCAAAGCAACTGCAGTGAAAGGGGAAAAAAAAAAAAAAATTACATATGTACATTCACTAAGTTAGATAGTAAAGTTAGGCCCGTGGAGGCCCACCATGGGTCCCGTTTTGATAATCCGAACCGTTTAATATGTATAACTCGTCTAGTACTATATGCTTGTAAAAAATCACGTCTATCGAATATCGCTAACTACATGATCAAATCAGTTTTGTATAAAAAATAGATGGTGTTATAGCTAACAGTTGACAAAAAAAATTAACATGATCAGATAGCTATCGATATCCAGTCAACGTGATTTTTAACAAGCATATAGTACTCGACAAGTTCTACACATTAAACGGTTCCGATTAGAAAAATGGGACCTGTGGTGGGCCCCTATAGGCCGAACGATACTGTCCAATCAAAGCCCAAAAAGAGGTAATCTTTTCCCATGTCCTACCCAGCCGACTGCACTGCCCAACCCGTACGGATTAATTAATTATCTTCTCCTGCACACTTATTTATATAATATTTTAATACATATTTTTTTTATAAAAAGTCAAAAAGTTAACCCAAATATCCATATTTTTTTCCTCAACTTTTTAATTCAAAAAGACAAAAAGTGCATTTATTTAGAACACCCCAAACAACCCCTTAATGATCTAATCCAATAGGATTGGGTTGTAAATCTTACATTGTCTATGAAAATATTAATCCCACCCTTCAAGGGATTAGAATCCAACATACTATGATTTGGGTAATTACATTAATCTCTCTTGAGATATGGCAAAAAAATATAAGTAATTTCACAATTTTGATATAATTATATTGACATTTCTTCTAATAAAGTTAAAGTAACCAAAATTAATATAAACAATGTGAAATCATAACGATGAATAAGAAAAAATATATGACTAACAAATTATCAATGAAAATGTATTAAGTATTATGTGAATTAAATATTAATAAAACTTAATATAATTATGTTAAAATTATAAAACTTGATGTATTTTCGCCAAACTTCAAAGGAAATTCGACCTTGTTTGGGAAGGTGATTTTTAATAAAAAAATTAAAAAATCATTAAGGCACCGTTTGAGAAGAAGGTTTCCAGGTTGTCTTGGCTATTTTAGCCACAAAAAACAAAATAGGCTATTTTAGCCATAACAACCAAAACATCACATCCAATCCATAATCATTACACTCTTCTCTCACAAAAAAGTCAAAAAGTCAAAAAGTCAAAAAGTCATTCTCAAACCAAGCTTTTTAGACCAAGTTAAAATAGTCAAAAAACGAACAAGTCAACTCACTTCCCAAATGGAGGCTAACGGTTTGTAAAGGAGAGCCAATCAACATGCTAACCATGCTTGTGTCTGTTTTGATGAGAATTGGCATCGTGCGAACCAACAAGCTACCTATCTCTATTTTTCTTCACCAAACGTAGCAGAAGCTAAAGCCTATTTGGAAGCTATTTATGGTTCATTGGAATGTGGGTTGATTTTTTAACTTTTTAATTATTTTAGTTTGAGGCTTAAAAAGTCTCATTTATGATGAATTTTTTGAATTTTTTAACTTTTATGAGAGAAAAAATAAAATAATTATAGGTTGAATGTGATATTCTATTTTATTAAATTAAAAAGACTATTTTATTATTTTTTAGCAAAAATAACCAAAAAAAAAAAAATCCCAAAAAAGTTTATGTCGACGAGCTCTTAATGGGTTGCACAATTTTAATTTTATTTTATTATTTTAGGAAACTTCAGTCTGATTGAAGGACCAACACAATTATAACGATTATTTAAATTCTATAGTAGATGTTTTATTTCTTGGCTATTACAAAAGTAGATCACTCTGTAATTAGTCCAATTCTTGTAAATAATTTTAGGGTGCGTTTGTTTAGACGGACTAGATAAGGAGGGATTATAATTCATCGGACTATTAGTCTTGGGATACATTGTCCCGGGACTATTTGATTAGACTTTGTATCCTATGTTTGTTTAGTCATGGGATTAGATGTCTGGATTGGACTATTTTTAGTTATCCAATGTTTGTTAGGGATATTATGGAGAGGGATAAATGCTCAAATGACTATTTTATCCTTTTCAATTATTTACTAAATAATAGCAATATTAAACATAACTTTAATAGTTTAATTATTTTTAACTAGATTAAATAAAAATTTGTTTTATTTTATTTTTTGCACAATATTTTAATTATTTTAATTAATTATTTTCAATTAAATTTATAATTTATAATTTATAATTTATATTTTTTATTTAATATATAATATTAAATTAACGACAATAAAAAATAATTTTATTTAATATATAAATTAAATTTTCAACAACACTAAAAAAATTTAATTTATAATTAAATTTTTTATATAATTTTAAATTAACAACACTAAAAAAATAATTTAATTTAATATGTAAATTTAATTTTTTAACAACACTAAAAAAAATTAATTTATAAGGACATAACTTATAATTTATTATTTTTAATTAAATTTAATTTATAATTTATAATTTATAATTAAATTTTTTATTTAATATATAATTTTAAATTAACAACACTAAAAAAATAATTTATAAATATTCAAAAGACTATTTTATCCTTTTCTAATTGTTTGCTAAGTAATAGCATGGAGGGTAAAATGGACATTTCACAAAATAATCCCATGGGATATCAATCCCATGGTTTCTATCCCACCCTCCCCCATGAGATAGGATAGTCCCATATTTGTGGAACTAATAGTCCGAGGAGACTATTAGTCCGGAGCAAAAAAAATGAAACAAACAATAGACTATTAGTCCGGTGGGACTAATAGTCCAATCCCACCATCTAATCTTTCAAAACAAACACACCCTTAAAATTTAATGATTAATTTATAGTTCTCATAAAAATAAATAAGTCTTTGTTTGTAACATGAGTTACTTTTTTTAATTTTTTGACTTTTTAATTATTTTAATTTGGAGTTAAAAAGTTTAGTTTGAGATAAATTTTAACTTTTTTGATTTTTTTGAAAAAAAATAAAATAATTATGATTTGAATATGATATTTATCTTATTAATTTTTTAATTATTTTATTTTTATTTTTATTTTTTTAGTGAAAGTAGTAAAAAAAAAAAAAAAAAACTTATGTCAAACCTAACCTAAATAAATCAATGGACAAACATAACTTAAAATATCTTTATTTTTGGAGGAGATCAATGCGAATAATAATAAATAAATAAAGGTAGGTCGGCGGGTTTGCCGTGGCAATTAGTAAAAGGTATGACCGAAATTCAAAAAGAAGTTCCAAATTTTCTCATCCGTACTCAAGTTCCGTACTCCTTCCGTTACTTTTTGTTTTTTTATTTTTATTTTTTTAACCAAACCATGCAATTCCAAACACTGCTGGCTCCTTGACAGCTAATTTTTTTTTAAAAATATTTATCTTAAAGTTACTTACACCAAATTTTTATTAATTATTAATAAATATGACTTTATTCTTTTATTTATGAATTTGTATATAAAGACCACGTAATTATAAAATTTGTGTAAATATCTCTTTTAAAAATTGATACATTTTTATAATTAAAATATCAAAATATAAGAATTTTAAATGAATAGTGTAAATTGACTTTTGTCAATAGTTATGTGGATCTTAATACAATTAACTTTAAAAAAAAAATCACAAAAGTCAAGTGAGAAATTTCTGAATTTTTTCTTTCTTTTTATCACATTAATGCTATATTTTTAAGTATTTAATTTACAAAATTGATATGACCCTTTACAAATTAATTGTTACTATCATTGATGTCTTGTTTGAAAACAAATCGAAAGTAAATAAGTTTATTTGAATGTCTTTCTTTAAAAAAGTAAATTTTTTTAATAAATTTATGAAAGAATTATCTTACTCTCAATATTTTGGGTGGTTTGGTATGATCTAAATAAATGTACCTTTTGATTTTTTATGAAATATGTGTTGAATATGGGTTGGATTTGAAGTGATGTGTTAGAGAGGTGATGTGATTTAAATAAGATGATGTGATTTAAATAGGATAGTGACTTTTTGACTTTTTGACCTTTTTAAATCATGCCAAACAAAACCTTTAAAAAATTCAATATGTGGTTAAAAATGTATTTAATACTGTAAGGATATTATGATGATTTTTATTAAGAGACAAATTTATAAAGACCTAAAAAGGTTTTTTTATTTTTATTTTATTCAATTACCTAATGTATCCACTTTTTGCCATTCATGTCATATTTTAGCTTTGGCAGCTTGAATAGCAGCTCTTAGATTCAGGAGAAAAAAAAAAAGTTATTAAAAAATAATTGTTCATTTTAAATATTAAGACTTTACTATTGCAATTTGTTATAAAAAAAAATAAAAAAAAAAGTTTATAAATCATTTCCCCCTCTCTAAAATGTGGCAGCACGTTTGGTCAATCGTTCGGCGATGGACGGCCTCTCACAGACCAAAGGGGCCGAGCTTCAACTCCGGCCTTGAAGCCTTTTTCAGGCCGAGCACTCGTCTAGGATATGATATGGCCTTGAGTTAGGCTACAAGCATTCAAGCAAAACGGTGTTCTTGTTTGTGATGGGCAAACTCATGAAGTGAGTTGTTGAATTAAAGTTTGAGTTTGGCAACAAGTGAAATAAGTTGTTTATTTATTCTTTTATACATTTTTTTTTATAACAAGTTAAAAAATCAAAAAATAAATTATATCTAAACCACAATATTTTAAAATGAGATTGAATCGCTCATTTAATCTAATATAAAATTTAACACAATAACTGTCTTTTCTCGTCAGTTGATAACTATAGTTGAATTAAGAGTTTGTTTAAAAATTAACTATTTTAATTAATTTTTTTACTTTTTTATACTAACGTGACCGTTTAAGTCATAACAAATTATTCTTTTAAATAAAAATTAAACACATACTTAATATTAATTTTTAATTATTAAATTATATTTTAAGATTCAGATATTTATTTTGCATGATGATTTGATTTGAGAATATATCAAAAACAAGAGAATTTAAAGACACGAGACCCTTGCCGGTGGCCTAACCAACCACCCCCCCCCCCCCCCTCTCTCTCTCTCTCTCTCTCTCTCTCTCTCTGCATAATTGATGATTTTTCACTCTATCTCTCTTTCCACTCTTTCTAAAAAAAATTTGAAGTACATGATTTTCCCCTCTCTCTCTCTCTCTCTCTCTCTGCATAATTTTGTGATGGAAGGGGATAGGGATAGATCGTCTCTCTCATGATCTCTTTCTGCTTGGTGTCAGAACCAGAGAAAGAAGAAAAACCGGTAAACGGCAAAGACAAAACAACCAAACCCATATAACAAACAGCAAAATAAAATAAATATTGTAGAGCAAATGAATGGTCTTACACATCTTGAATCAGATTACTCAGAGTTTGTTGAAGTTGATCCCACGGGAAGATATGGCAGAGTATACTTCTCTCTCTCTCTCTCTCTTGTTTTCTGCTTGGAGTTTTGAGTTTGATGTTTTGGTTCCATTTTTGTTGTTGTCGTTGTTGCAGTACAATGAAATCCTTGGCAAAGGAGCCTCAAAGACAGTGTATGTAAATTGAAACTCATGTTCTTTTATTTTACAGCATACCCAATTTAGATTTCTTCCAAATTTGAGGTTTTTTTTTTTTTTGGTATTCAATGTTGTTTTCTTTCAACGGGTATATTTGATAGATTTGTCAAATGCGCATTGCGGATTTAACTTGGTGTTTCTTGGCTCTTTTAGATTTGTTGAACACCCATTTCAGATTTCTTCCAAATTTTATTTATTTTGAGTCTTTTCTGCAAATGGTGTAGTTGATAGATTTGTCAAATGCCCATTCCAGATTTAACTTGATGTTTCTTGGGTCTTTTAGATTTGTTGAATATCCATTTTAGATTCCTTCTAAATTTGAGGAGGTTTTTTGTCCAATGTTATTTTCTGCAAGTAGGTATATTTGATAGATTTGTCAAATACCCATTTCAGATTTCTTCGGAACTTTTGATGTTTTTTTTTTTTGTTTCTTTTAGGCTGTGTTTGGATCAAAAATTTTGGTAGGGATCTGTGAAGGAAAAGGAAAAAAGAAGGGGAAAGTGAATGAAATAGAACCTAGTTTCTTTCACTTTTTCCTTTTTTGTTTTTTTTGGTGCTCCATAAATTCCCAGTCAAATGTTAATCCAAACGCAGCCTTTGATTTGTTGAAAGGAAATTTGAAAATTTGGGATCTTTAGAGGCATTTGTGCAACTGAGTGGTGTGCTAGATTTGCCATCCTGATTTTGTGTTCATTGATTGATTGATTGATGCAGTTACAGAGCATTTGATGAGTATGATGGGATTGAAGTTGCTTGGAACCAAGTCAAGCTCTATGATTTCCTTCAAAGCCCTGAAGATCTTGAGAGGCTTTACTGTGAAATCCATTTGCTCAAAACATTGAAGCACCACAACATTATGAAGTTCTACACTTCTTGGGTTGATACTGCAAATAGGAACATCAATTTTGTGACTGAGATGTTCAGTTCTGGGACTCTAAAACAGTATGTACCATGAAAATTTCATGATTTCTGGTTCTCTTCTTTGTGTTTCCTCTGTTGATTCTACTAATAAAATGGGTATTTGAGATTTGGCAAATTTTAACGAGTGCCCTTGGGGCATTGTTTAATATCAAGATTGATATGAAAAGTGGTTTGAAATTTTGTGACAAATGAGTCTATGAATACATAAATCGATCATAAAACCACGCTGAATGTTTATGGACGGATAAGATTCTTTAGAAGTAGGTCCCACCAACAAAAATTGTAAAATCTTGTTCATTTATGTGAATCTATGATTGATTTTTGTGTTTGTATCTGAACTGTAACAGAACTGTTTCATAAATTCTGGATCTTTTTTTTATATTATTTTCTCTGTTGATTCTATGAAATGGGTATTTGAGATTTAGCCCTGTTTGGTGTTTTTATTTTCTGTTTTCATTTTTGAATAACAAGCTTGCTTGGCGAGTTGTTTCAGAAAACTGTATTTGGAATATCTTTTGAAAACAACCCTCTTTTCGAAATTTTGAGTACTTTTTTGCACAAAAATGAAACAGCGTAAAGACGATGGATGTTTTCGAATTCTTCATTGTTTTGTTCTGAAAAAAGGAAAAACAAACATACACTAAAAGGAAGAACAAAACACAACCTAATTAATCTGGTTTCTTTTCCTTCTCTCTCTCTCTCTCTCTCTCTCTTTGTGCGCGCGCGTGTGTATGTGATAGGTACAGGCAAAAGCACAAGAAAGTGAACATTAGAGCAGTGAAGCATTGGTGCATACAAATCTTGACAGGGCTTCACTATCTCCATAGCCATGACCCCCCAGTCATCCACAGAGATCTCAAGTGTGACAACATCTTTGTCAATGGCAACCAAGGGGAAGTGAAAATAGGCGATCTCGGCCTCGCTGCGATTCTTCGAAAATCCCATGCTGCCCACTGTGTTGGTATGTTCATTAGAACTGAAAATTTGTTGAGGTATTATCTCCTTGTTTGGCTGTAGCTTTGCGTTCATCATTTTCGATTTTCATGCTTCCAGAAATGAAAACGGCGAAAGTTTCAAAACACTCATAGTTATTGTTTTTATTTTTGCGTTTCATAAATTTGAAAACTAGTTTTCGATAAGTGGGTTGTTTTTATATTTTCTTTTCCCAAGATAGTTTTTTGAGAACACTTTGTCCTGAAAAATGAAAACAGAAAACAGAATGCAACCAAACAGAGGAATGAGTAAGTAGATTAACACAATTGATTGAAAATCATTGAGTTATGTTTTATCTATTTGTGGGGTTAACTAGGGACACCAGAGTTCATGGCTCCAGAAGTATATGCAGAGGAATATAATGAATTGGTTGACATTTATTCTTTTGGAATGTGCTTATTAGAAATGGTCACCTTTGAATATCCGTACTGTGAATGCACTCATCCTGCTCAAATCTACAAGAAAGTCAGCTCTGTAAGTACTCTCTCTCCCAGTCAGGGATCCTCTATCCGCAAATCCCTGTCCCCAATGCACTCTCAACCGTCTCGAAACATTAAAATCTCAAGACAACCGTGCGACTGAAAGTGCATTGGGACAGATCTTAAACCCTTGTCTCCAATGTACTCACAGTCGTCTCAAAATATGAGAATCTTGAGACGACTGTGCAACTGAAAAAGTACATTGGGACAAATGGACAGAGATCTTGGGGAGAGGATTCCGTGCCCCCCCCCCTTCTCTCTCTCTCTCTCTCTCTCTCTCTCTCTCAATTGACATGTTTTATTGCTTTAGGGGAAAAAACCAGATGCATTGTACAAAGTGAAGGATCCAGAGATACGACAATTTGTTGAAAAATGTTTGGCTACCGTGTCGCTGAGGCTCACCGCGAGGGAGCTTCTTGATGACCCTTTTCTCCAGACTGATTATTGTGAATCTGATTTAAGACCAATAGATTACCGGAGAGAAATGGATGACATGGACCCTTTCTTAAGGCAGCTGCCTCGTCTCGAGCTTGATTATGAAGGAAAAACATATAGCAACGGCTCCTATAATGGCTATACAAATGGCACTGTTGCCTTTGAAGCCCAGAATGGATGGGAATACCATTCAAATGAGATCGAACAAAGTGGAATTGAACTTTCTGAGTACAATGATGATGAACACGATGATCATTCTGGCAATGTTGACATAACCATCAAGGGGAAGAGGAGAGAAGACGATAGCATCTTTCTAACACTCAAAATTTCAGACAAAGAAGGTTAGAAAATTTGTAAAAACATCTAGTTTTGTTTCATTTTCGTGATTGTTAGCTGAGCATTACACAAGTTCTCTCTTTGCAGGACATATCCGAAACATCCACTTCCTCTTCGACATTGAAACAGACACAGCATTAAGTGTTGCAACGGAAATGGTTGCGGAGCTGGACATAACTGATCAAGATGTGACTAAAATAGCTGATATGATTGATGGGGAGATCACTT
>JAPPVO010000019.1:74177242-74669346 GCA_030407325.1 Camellia japonica | reverse complement strand
GGAATATTCTGTTGGTACACGGAATATTTCCTGAACTTCTGAAAATTGCAATTTGGCCCATAATTTTCAGAAAATTGTGGTGTGGCCCAACTTTTGGGAAAATTTTTCAGTGAGGTCCCCGGAAGTGCAGCGAAGGTTGGTCCTAGCTAAACGGACCGTTCCGGACGCAACCGCGAGGTCAGAATAGTGAAATTCTGAACGGTTTTTTGAAAGATTGTCAAAACATGGGAGTTTGTCATCTTCAATACTCGAAGAAAGGTTGCCGGATATTGTGGAACGCTGCGGATTCACTGAAGAGGTTAGAATGGGCAGATTCTGACCAGATTGGACAACCAGATACAAAGCGAGATAGATCATTGAAGACTAGAGGAGATCAGGCTTGATCAAATGGCAGATCAAGGGAGATTAGGATTGGTCAGGGGCGATCAGAGGATTGCATACATGATTATCTCAAGATCAACAATGTCTAGGAAAGTTCTGTCAAAAAGACACTGTCTAAGGAGACTGGTTCTTAAGTGGGACCGGTTGTGACCCCACCAGTCTTTCCTGGGAACTTTCCTGGTTGTTGAAGTGTTCGGAGGATCTGGTTCAATCAGAAGAGAAGACCATTCATCAACGGATAGATGATTTGGCAACCAGTACAGGCTCAGGGAAATACTGTGGCTGTTAGAGCTACTGTATACGAGTAGGTACTGATGGTATATGGGCGTGTAGAACAATAGTTGCAGAGGAGCATACTAAGCGCAGGAGCACAAATGCAGACGTGCAGCAGTGCAGGGTACGCTAGAGTGTCGTACAGAGACGCGAGAAGAGTGTGTAGCAGCGGGTTGTTGAAAGTTCACAGGAACTTCCAGACAGAGAAATTAAGACAGATAAGACGCAAGGGTGCGCGCCAAGGAGTGACAAGTTTTTTTCTCTATGGTGGTTTCTTGAGTTCCATGGCAGCAGAGGATAGAGTTGATGTGGATCTCTTAGGCGAGCTCGACGCAGGGAGACCAGAAGCCATGGGTACGGGCACTATGCAAGAAATTGCATAGCTGACGATGTTTTGACAGATGGAGCTACTGTCAACCATCAATCTATTGGACAGCAAATCAGGAATTGCAAAGGCACAGACAACAAGCGTATGTGGAAAACGCCAGGAGGTTGTTCAGAGGTGCAGAGGGCAAAGGCTGATAGTTCAGAGGAAAAGCTCCGAGCAAAGAAGACAGAGGACGTTGATGGGATACACAACGAGTTTTCTATTGCTCCAATGACTGGTCCTGCGAGATAAGGCATGACAGTCAAAGGGCATCCGAGCAGGGGGTGCAGGACATCCAATCAAGGGGTGTCAAAATATCTTAGTTACGCAAGTTCAAGCATAGCGTCTCAGTGAAGGCATCCGAGACAGAAGCGTGGAAGAGATCTGTAGGAGATAGGAGCATAGGCTCTCTCCATATCAGAGAGTGGTGTGAGTTGAGTTGAGGATGTAGGATTCCCTCCTCCTCTTGTATCTCTGGTGTAGTATCTCTAGCTTCAAGGGGGTGCAAGCATCTCAATGAGGAGATGCAGACTATGCTGAAGACATCCGAGACAGGAAGCGTGGAAGAGATCTGTGGGAGATAGGAGTAGAGGCTCTCTCCAAATCAGAGAGTAGTGTGAGTTGAGGATGTAGGATTCCCTCCTCCTCTTGTATCTCTGGTGTATTATCTCTAGTTTCAGGGGGTACAGCGTCTCAGTGAGGAGATGCAGACTATGTTGAATTTGGGCGCAACAAGATTAGCCGCAGTGTGTGCAGTGGATCACCTCACATGGGTTGAGGGGGTGATTTGTGGAGATTTCACCCATGTGTGAAAGGGGTGATCAACCTTGGTCAACAATGGCAACAATGGTAGGCTACCAAACCAAATTGGCCACCAACCACCTTCCATGGGAACACAAATGACGGCTACCAACCGGCAAGAGTCAAAGAAGGTGGCTGCCCAAAGCTTTCCCTCACCTATAAATGGAGGTTGAGAGGAGAGGCAAATGAGAGTGAGAGTAAGAGAACCGTGAGAGAGAAAACCAAAGAGGGTGAGAGATGTGAGGCGGAAAGACCGTCTCTCTCGGTGTGAGCGAGGGAGACGGAAGAGTGGCTGAGTGAGGAGAGTGTGAGCTCCTCCTCTATTGTAATCTTTCGGTAATCTTCCCATTGGTATAGTGAAATCCAGTTACTCTCCCGTGGACGTAGGCATTGAGGCCGAACCACGTAAAATATTGTGTCTCCTTGTGCATGGGTGTGTTTTTCTGCTTGCTATGATTTCTATAAGGTCTTGGGCGGGATCCTAGATCCCAACACTGTCATGATCACTTGTGCTACAGTCCGGGACGAATTTATATAGTTTAGAGATAATTAATAACTAATAAAGTTTATTCCACTTAGCACCTCTGTACATTCATTGTAATGTCATTTTTGTCCCTTTATTTTTAATTATAACAATCAACTCTACACTATAAATCAAGTTGCAAAGTGATCATTTCATTAATCTACTGTTACTAAGGTTGACAAAACTTGTCATGTGAGCTTAACATGACATTTTTTTAACCGTTTCATTAGCGCCCTACACTATCATTAGAATCTCAATTTAGTCATTGCACTTTTCTAAAATCTTATTTTAGTTTCTTTACTTTACATTTAAACTTGAAAAAAGTGAAATTAGGAATGAAAATGTAGGAATGCTGAGTGCTAAAGTGGCAATTTTTGAAATCGTAGGGTAGCAATCAGCTCTATTTGTTAGGGTGGGTGCAGGTTGGTTGCGGCCACGAAACCTCCAATCCGTCATCTGTCCGCCAGATTGGCGGATTAGAAAAAATCAATCCGCATCCGTCTGCCAATCCGAGACAGGGATGGACCTTAATCTCTCTGGGATGCTAACATCGTCACTGTGGTAGTGCAAACGCAAACTCCGAAGCAGAGGCATTCCTCCTTCATCCACTCGTAACTCCTTCACATAACATGTAACGTCCTCAAAATAATAACATTAAACCTATCAATAGAGACATACATTGATATATGAAAGACCAACATTTTCTATTCATCAGAATATTTCATTACAAAAGGTATTACATGTTAACAACAAAAGCAAATGCCCTACGGGCTCACAGCTTTCCAAGTTAACACTTGGTTACAAAAAGAGAGTGCTAACTCAATTACACATTAAGCCCTTGGCTTAAATCTACATGTAATACAACAAAAGGAAATATAGACAACAAAAGATGTCCGTCCGCCTCTAGCCTCCCAAGCTATGTCCTTGGAGGTGGCATGCTACCTGTACCTGAAAATGATATTCCCATTAGGGGTGCAACTCGGGCGGGTTCGGTCGGGTTGGGGGTCTGTCCAAGCCCGACCCGAATTGCCCAGAGCAGTGCCCAAGCCCGCCCAAGCCCGAACATGAACCCGAGCTTTGCTGCCCAAGCCCGGCCCAAGCTTTGTATTTTGAACTCGGGTTAGCCCGAATTGCCCGAATTGCCCAGAAACTTGTAGGTAGATTTGTTTTGAAACCTGTAGGTAGAATTGATAATTAACAAAGAATTGAGAATTATTCAAAGTTATTTTCTGATCACCAAAAAATAAAAATTAAAAATTAAGGCTAACTCTTTTACTTAATTTATATATATTATATAATTTATATAATATATTATATTTAATTCGGGTTCGGGTTGCTCGGGTTGGCCATTGGTTCTGCCCAAGCCCGGCCCGAATTACAATTCGGGCATCAAAAATCTGCCCAGGCCCGTCCAGATTACAAGATATAGTTGCCCAAGCCCTAAAAAAACTCGGGCTGGGCTCGGGTTGCTCGGGTTGAGCCCACCCGAGTTGCACCCCTAATTCCCATATAGGGTAAGCCACAGCCCAGTAGAAATACACTAAACCAACTATGAACAATGACTAAAAGATTAGCAGTTGATAGATGGCCAACACTAATACATCCACATATATCACCTTACAGTTTCATGACATACAAGTCCATGTTACAATTTATTTTCCATTTTCTTTTCAATTCTCAAATTCATAACCATGGCTCAGAACCTGGCCAATCAACTTATATGAGACAGTAACTCATATTAAACATTTTTCCATTTCATATTGGATAAGCATACTAGCTATATCAACACATCTACTGATAAGTACAAGAACTATATTACAAGAACTGTATCACACTTCCAAAGATAAGCATATGAGCCGTATCTACACTTCTCTAGACAAGCATATGAGTTGTGTCTACACTTCTCTAAGATAAGCATATGAGCTCTATCTTCACTTCTCTAGACAAACATATGAGCTGTATCTACGGAGTTCATCCCCTATCTCCTCCCAACACTATCCGATTTAGAGGTCCATCCCCTATATTCCCCTAAACCGTGGAGTACATCCCCTATCACCTCCTCTACACATAATGTATATAAACACATAGGTTCTATACACAATCAATCAATACATAAAGTTAATGTATTCTATCAACCGTCACACTTAATGACTCATTTCATTGATTAGTTTTCGTTTACCTAATCATCATGCATTGTCTACAACAATCAAGGCTATCCTCCATCGATAGCCCAAGCAGTTATTTCTATACAGAATATAAATGCAACAAATAGATATATAATCAACATTCCAACTAGGTGAGCGATAAATAATCCAACTACACCCTTTAGTCCCATACATTCCCAATCTCAACATTTCCAAATCAATTCCTCATTTCTCACAATTAATTATACAAATTAATTAATCAATGTAATTAGGGCAGTTTCCTTAATTAACATTACAACCCTTAGGTTCCATTTTCATCTATGTTTCAACATTTATTCCATTTTTCTATGCCAAACATGCATCTAGGTTTATTATAATTAAAACCCCAACTTTCGTAAAATTACACAAAATCCCCAAACTTTCACAAAATTACCAAACCAACCCCAACATCTCACAATGCTAAAATTTAAAGACAAAACCCATAGAGAGGAGTAGGTTATCCCTACCTCAAAAGATGACTCCCAACCAAGAAGATGAAGAAAACAAAAATGCTCCAAACCATGAATTTCTCGGATCAAAATATAGCCCTCGACGATCAACAACTTTTTTGTAAAGGCCAAAGGTGAGGAAATCACTTCTACTATATCAATACCTAGAGAGAAGGTAGAGCTCTAGAGTGAGAAGCTCAACAATGGGGTTTTTGGAAAAGTAAGAGAGAGAAGAAAAGTGAAAAAGTGATTTCAAAATGCCATCAAAATGCCAAAACACGGAGCTTTAACCCAGTCGCCCCGCTCGAGCGGCCAAACCCCCGCTCGAGCGGCACTCACAGACTCCCGCTCGAGCGGCCAATCCCCCGCTCGAGCGGCGGATGCACACTCCCAGCACTTTTGCCGACAGATCTCCCGCTCGAGCGTCCAACTCCCCGTTTGAGCGTCACGCACAAACTCCCGCTCGAGCACCCAAACTTCCGCTCGAGCGCCAAAACCCCCGCTCGAGCGTACAAGCAACAAAAGGTCCCCGCTCGAGCGGCAAAAATCCCGCTCGAGCGGACAGGCCAAAATCTGAGCAACTACTTTTGGTTTCTAAGTTCAACTAACCTGTAACAAACCTGCCCAACACATCTTATAACTCAGAAACAAAGTATGAAAGGATGTAAACAAGATAATAACACTGCTAACATCCACGGACACACGCCCGGATCACTGTACAACAAGGTATGAAACCCCAGATCGCTATAACCTCCCCCCCTTAAAGAATTTCGTCCCCGAAATTAAGCACAAGTTTTCAAAAAAAAAAATAGTTCTTCTCCACTTAAACAATGTTACATTTCAACATTCAACAACTCGACCCGTTACCGGTCATTCCATCTCTTATCAAGAGGCATTTCTCAGCATAAACATTCTAACATGAATTTCCTTTCCAATTTCAACAATTTCATATCATAACGAGTGTTCATGATACATTTCCAATTCTACCATATATATTCAACATATACAATGTTACATTCAACTTCCATATTGAGGCAAGTTCCAAAACATACTTCCATTAAACCAAAACATTTTCAATGTTTTTACAACTTAAGACATATATATGAAGCTCTTAAGTCCAACAATATTACAAAATCTATATATAAGATTACATATCAATAAACAAGTCCGGATATTTCTCGCGGACTTCCAACTCACGCTCCCAAGTGGCTTCCTCCACTCCGTGATGCTTCCACAAAACCTTCACCAAAGGGATGGTCTTGCCACGCAGGACTTGATCCCGCCTATCCAAGACCCGAACCGGTCTCGCCTCATACGAGGCATCCTCATCTACCTCTAGGTCGGTCCAATCCAGCACATGTGATGGATCTGGCTCATACTTCCAAAGTATACTCACATGAAACACGTCATGAACTCCGGACAACTGCGGCGGTAAAGCTAAACGATAAGCAACCTCGCCCATCCTCTCAAGGATCTCAAAAGGGCCAATAAATCGAGGGGACAACTTCCCACTCTTCCCAAACCTCATCAATCCCCGCCTAGGTGATATCTTCAGAAAGACACGATCACCCACCTCAAACATCAAAGGTCTCCTCCTACGGTCAGCATAAGATTTCTAACGACTCTGGGCTGTAACAAGCCTCCTACGGATAAGTTCAACTTTCTCCGTCGTCTCCCTCACCAACTCCGGACCCAACAAAGGTGCATCACCCACCTCGGCCCAACAAACTGGAGACCTACACGATCGGCCATACAAGGCCTCAAACGGTGCCATACCGATGCTAGACTGAAAACTGTTGTTGTAGGCAAACTCCACTAATGGCAAGTGCCTCTCCCACGTCCCGCTAAAATCAAGGACACAACCTCGAAGCATATCCTCAAGGATCTGAATAGTACGCTCGGACTGCCCGTTAGTCTGGGGATGATAAGCCGTACTAAAGGTCAACTTAGTGCCCAAGGCACTCTGCAAACTCTGCCACAACCTAGCAGTAAAACGAGGATCTCTATCTGAGACGATCGTCACTAGGACCCCGTGCAATCTCACTATGTCTCGAACATACAAGTCGGCAAGATGATCCACCGAATCTCTCACGCGCATAGGAATGAAGTGCGCCGACTTAGTCAACCGGTCTACAACCACCCAAATAGCATCACTACCACATTGAGTCCTCGGAAGACCTACAACGAAGTCCATAGTGACATGCTCCCACTTCCACTCGGCAATAGGCAAGGGTTGTAACAAACCCGCTGGCCTCTGATGCTCGGCCTTCACTTGCTGACAAGTAAGGCACTTAGACACGAAGACTGCCACGTCTCTCTTCATACCCCTCCACCAAAACTGGCGACCCAAATCCCAATACATCTTAGTACCTCCAGGATGCACCGCAAGGCCCGAATGATGAAACTCTCGGAGTACCTCCTTTTGGCAAGACTCCAGCACAAACAAACGGTCTTGGTATCTCACACTCTGGTCGGGATACACAGACAAACCCTTCTTAACCTTCCCACCTGAGGTTTTCTCCCGGAGGGATTCCACCTCAAGGTCACCTCTCTATGCCTCTAACACTCGTGTCACAAGTGTAGGCTGCGCAACCACAGAAAACAAGGCCGCAGCCTCTACGGATTCGCCCAAAAGCAAATCAAATTCGCCAAGTGCCCCCAACATCTCCCATTACCGGATGGCTATACAAGCTACATCACCTATGGATTTCCTGCTAAGGGCATCGGCCACAACATTGGCCTTCCCCGGATGATAATGCAACTCGAAGTCGTAATCCTCGATAAACTCCATCCACCTCCTCTGCCTCAAGTTCAAGTCTTTCTGTGTAAACAGATATTTCATACTCTTATGATCCGAGAACACCTCGAATCTCTCACCATAAAGGTAATGTCTCCAAATCTTCAAGGCAAAGATCACCGCTGCTAACTCTAGGTCATGCGTAGGGTAATTCTTCTCGTGTATTTTCAACTGACGTGGGCCATAAGCTACCACTTTCCCCTCTTGCATCAACACACAACCCAAGCCTTCTCGTGAGGCATCACAATAAACCGCATAACCCAACCCTCTCTCTGGAATAACCAAAATCGGAGCGGTGGTCAATCTAACTTTCAGCTCTTGGAACGACTTTTCACAAGTCTCACTCCATACAAATTTGACTCCCTTCCGAGTCAGTTTAGTCAACGGCGAAGCTAACGTGGAGAAATCATTCACAAACCGGCGGTAATACCCCGCTAATCCCAGAAAACTGCAGATCTTAAACACACTCTTAGGCTGTGCCCAATCTTGCACTGCCTCAGTCTTGGATGTATCAACAGACACTCCTTCACCGGAAACCACATGGCCTAAGAACTTAACTTCTTCTAGCCAAAACTCACACTTCCCAAACTTGGCATACAGCCTATGGGCTCTAAGCAACGCAAGCACCACTCTCAAGTGTTCCTCGTGCTCCTCCTCTGAAGGTGAATAAATCAGAATGTCGTCCACGAAAACGACTACAAAACGATCCAAGAACTCCCGGAAGATCCGGTTCATCAAGTCCATAAAGACTGCCGGTGCATTGGTAAGCCCAAATGGCATCACCAGAAACTCATAATGGCCATACCGCGTACGGAATGCCATCTTCGGAATATCCTCCTCCCTGACCCTCAACTGGTGGTAACCCGATCTCAAGTCTATCTTAGAGAAACAACGGGAACCCTTCAACTAGTCAAACAAATCATCTATACGGGGCATGGGGTACTTATTCTTAACTGTAGGCCGATTCAATTTCTGGTAGTCTATACACAATCTCAAGGCACCATCTTTCTTTTTAGCAAAGAGGGCCGGTGCTTCCCACGGTGAAACACTAGGGCGGACAAAGCCCTTATCTAGCAATTCCTGGAGCTGAACTTTCAACTCAACCAACTCTGCTGGGGCAAAACGATAAGGTGCCATAGAAATCAGCGCCGTGCCGAGCACTAAATCAATAGAGAACTCAATCTCTCGGTGAGGTGGCAAACCAACAAGATCCTCGGGAAAGACGTCCGAGTACTCACAAACCACTCTCGGCAACACAATCTGGGTCTCATCACACTCACCACTCTCAAAGCTAGCGAGTAGACCACTAAGCTCACTCCGCCCTCGCGGATCATACCCCGGTGGAAAAACACTACCAACCCGGTCCCCCAAGAAATGGAAACACTCCCCGCTCAAGGTACATAACGTGACCCTCTGGCGGTAGCAATCAATAACAGCCCGGTATGACGATAGCCAGTCCATAACTAAGATAACATCAAAGCCCTTCATGGGCATAACTACAAAAGGGAACGAAAGCCTATGATCGGCGACCTCTATATCACAACCTCTAACACCTTGTTTCAAGATCAACTCACCCCCAAGAGGTGACACTACACAAATAGGAGATGCTAACTATGCCAACTCCAACTCCAAAGCAGATGCAAATGCAGTAGATACAAAGGAATGAGATACACCCGTATCAATCAATATACTAGCAACCGAGTTGCAAAACAAAAAGGTACCTCTCACAACTGATGGAGCAGGTACAAGATCCTGCGTGGTAACAGCATACACGCGCCCAGTAGGCCCCTGATCCACCTGCTCACCCCTCGGAGCATACGACTGCTGCACTGACTGGGACAACGAAGCCCCCAGATTGGCCCTCAAGGCCTGCACAGACTGAGCTGGCTGAAAACCCTGCATCTGCCTAGAACCAGACACTCCTGAAGTGGCACTCAACTGTGGGCAGAACCTCTTTAGGTGCCCAGGCTAACCACACTGATAACACAACAAAGGCTGACCTCTGCCCAAACTCTGACTCTGCGGTCTAGCTGAAGAAAAAGCAGCTCTCTGACCTCCGCCCTTCTGTGGGCAAACCGAAGCCTTATGGCCCAACTGACCACACTTGTAACAAGTGAACTCTCCCTGATTGCCCGTCCCGAAGCCTGTGCTCGGTACTGCGAAAGTCGACCTGGCCAAACCCCCCTGAGACTGCTGAGGATTGAAACCCCTCTGTCTCCTGCCATCACCCTGGCCCTCTTGGCTCCTCTTGGAGCCTCTCTGCTTCTCCTCCTCCTCCTCCTACATCATAAGCTCCATATGAGCTGCAGCATCCACCAAATGCCTATACTGACGAATGAAAGATCCACCAACCCTCAACTTGAGGCCACGCCTCAACTTCCGCTCGAACTCATAGCAACGGCGTTCCTCGAACGCCACTAGTTCAGGTGCAAACCTGGACAAACTAGTAAATGTAGCCTCAAACTCGGCCACAGACATACCCTGCTGATTAAGCCGCCTAAACTGATCCCTCAGCTTCTCCCTAGCAGCTGCAGATAAGAACCTCTCCTGGAAAGCCTCTACAAAAGCCTCCCATGTACCTCTTACACGGCCTTTCTCATACTTCCACCATTGACCCGCATCTCCCTTCAGCTGAAAGGATGCCAAGGTCACCTTCAGTGTTCCGTCCTCGATGCCAAGCATCTCGAACGTCTTACTCATTTGCTCTAGCCACTCATCCGCCTTCAGTGGCTCCTTTGGATCCCCAACAAACTCGTCCGGGTTAGACTGAAAGAATTCCCTCTTTAAGAAAGAAGGCCCTGCCTCAACTGCCTGATTCCCAGCTCTGAGAATACCCAAAGCGCCTGCTATTTCTCGAGCCAAGGCACTCATAGCCTGCTGACCCGCTGGCTTGGCCACATTGGCCTGACCCACTCCCTCCTGTACTGCCGAAATCTCATCCGGTAGAGGCATTTCCTGCCTACCACGCCTGCCACGCCTAGCACCTCTTCCTCGTCCTAACATCCTAATAAAGGTAACTCAGAACATTAGCACATTCAAGAATGTGCTGAAACTAAACACTAGCGTCCTAATGCATGGACAACTGTAATTCACTCCACGTAAGCACATAAACACATAAGCACTTACGAATTTCATTTCCGGATAATGATAGTCCCGAGGCGTTACTAGAGTTCCGGTTAGAAACAGCATTGATCAAGTGCTCTTCCAACAACACTCCCAGAAACCCAAGGATCCAATCAATATCCTAGAAATTTAAATCCCATACCCAAATAATCACATAAACATGTTATCACATAAGCATATAGCATATGACACTACACCTAAGTCTCTATCAAGCGAGACAAACCCATTCTGATACTAATCACTTCCCACGTACCCAAAGTATTCGAACCCGGTACGCTCTGATACCAAGTTGTAACGCCCTCAAAATAATAACATTAAACCCATCAATAGAGACATACATTGATATATGAAAGACCAACATTTTCTATTCATCAGAATATTTCATTACAAAAGGTATTACATGTTAACAACAAAAGCAAATGTCCTACGGGCTCACAGCTTTCCAAGTTAACACTTGGTTACAAAAAGAGAGTGCTAACTCAATTACACATTAAGCCCTTGGCTTGAATCTACATGTAATACAACAAAAGGAAATATAGACAACAAAAGATGTCTGTCCGCCTCTAGCCTCCCAAGCTATGTCCTTGGAGGTGGCATGCTACCTGTACCTGAAAATGATATTCCCATATAGGGTGAGCCACAGCCCAGTAGAAATACACTAAACCAACTATGAACAATGACTAAAAGATTAGCAGTTGATAGATGGCCAACACTAATACATCCACATATATCACCTTACAGTTTCATGACATACAAGTCCATGTAACAATTCATTTTCCATTTTCTTTTCAATTCTCAAATTCATAACCATGGCTCAGAACCTGGTCAATCAACTTATATGAGACAGTAACTCATATTAAACATTTTTCCATTTCATATTGGATAAGCATACTAGCTATATCAACACATCCACTGATAAGTACAAGAACTATATCACACTTCCAAAGATAAGCATATGAGCTGTATCTACACTTCTCTAGACAAGCATATGAGCTGTGTCTACACTTCTCTAAGATAAGCATATGAGCTCTATCTTCACTTCTCTAGACAAGCATATGAGCTGTATCTACGGAGTTCATCCCCTATCTCCTCCCAACACTATCCGATTTAGAGGTCCATCCCCTATCTTCTCCTAAACCATGGAGTACATCCCCTATCTCCTCCTCTACACATAATGCATATAAACACATAGGTTCTATACACAATCAATCAATACATAAAGTTAATGTATTCTATCAACTGTCACACTTAATGACTCATTTCATTGATTAGTTTTCGTTTACCTAATCATCATGCATTGTCTACAACAATCAAGACTATCCTCCACCGATAGCCCAAGCAGTTATTTCTATACAGAATATAAATGCAACAAATGGATATATAATCAACATTCCAACTAGGTGAGCGATAAATAATCCAACTACACCCTTTAGTCCCATACATTCCCAATCTCAACATTTCCAAATCAATTCCTCATTTCTCACAATTAATTATACAAATTAATTAATCAATGTAATAAGGGCAGTTTCCTTAATTAACATTACAACCCTTAGGTTCCATTTTCATCTATGTTTCAACATTTATTCCATTTTTCTATGCCAACATGCATCTAGGTTTATTATAATTAAAACCCCAACTTTCATAAAATTACACAAAAGCCCCAAACTTTCACAAAATTACCAAACCAACCCCAACATCTCACAATGCTAAAATTTAAAGACAAAACCCATAGAGAGGAGTAGGTTATCCCTACCTCAAAAGATGACTCCCAACCAAGAAGATGAAGAAAACAAAAATGCTCCAAACCACGAATTTCTCGGATCAAAAGATAGCCCTCGACGATCAACAACTTTTTTGTAAAGGCCAAAGGTGAGGAAATCACTCCTACTAAATCAATACCTAGAGAGAAGGTAGAGCTCTAGAGTGAGAAGCTCAACAATGGGGTTTTTGGAAAAGTAAGAGAGAGAAGAAAAGTGAAAAAGTGATTTCAAAATGCCAAAACACGGAGCTTTAACCCAGTCGCCCCGCTCGAGCGGCCAAACCCCCGTTCGAGCGGCACTCACAGACTCCCGCTCGAGCAACCAATCCCCGCTCGAGCGGCGGATGCGCACTCCCAGCACTTTTGCCGACAGGTCTCCCGCTCGAGCGTCCAACTCCCCGCTCGAGCGTCACGCACAAACTCCCGCTCGAGCGCCCAAACTTCCGCTCGAGCGGACGACCCTGCAGAGAAAATACTGGATGGGTGATAATCCCGCTCGAGCGCCAAAACCACGCTCGAGCGTACAAGCAACAAAAGGTCCCCGCTCAAGCGGCAAAAGTCCCGCTCGAGCGGACAGGCCAAAATCTGGGCAACTACTTTTGGTTTCTAAGTTCAACCAATCTGTAACAAACCTGCCCAACACATCCTATAACTCAGAAACAAAGTATGAAAGGATGTAAACAAGATAATAAACTACTAACATCCACGGACACACGCCCGGATCACTGTACAACAAGGTATGAAACCCCGGATCGCTATATCACACCTGACAAAACTTAGAATTTCGAGTTGAGGGAACCCTCCTGCAGTGCAAGCAAATTTATTTCCCATGTATCCTTTCAAGTCAAGAATTGTCAACTTTGGAAGTTTCTTTAATGACGGCATAGGATCTTCCTCCATTTTCTCTCTATCCAAGGAGAGGTATTTGAGATTCGGTAAGAATTCGTGCATCACTGTCGGTAGCTTTCCTATTTGTCCATGTAACTTCAATTGAAGGAGGTGCTGACAGTGAGAAAGTGGTTGCAGTGTAGGATTCCAAACAGTGTGCCTAACGTGTAGATATAATGTTCGGAGGTTTCTTAATCTACCAATAGAGTCTAGAGTGAACCCCTTGCTTTCTCCATTCAATAGTACGCAAAGCTCGCGAAGATTGATTAAATCCCATGATGGATTAAATTCCATCCCGTCATCAACCACAATGTAGTCTAGAGTATGAAGGTTTGTTAGGTTTTCCACTTGGAAAGGCCACTTGAAGCGTCCAATTAAATGTCTCAATTGCTTTGCATTGCATATCTCATCTGGTAACATAATAGGTGGGCCAAACATTTGAAAACAATCCAGGGTTTGTAGGGTTTGCAAGTTACCTATGGATGGTGGAATCTTGTTTATTTTGGAGTCACTTATCCTAAAGTACCTCAAGTGAATCAACTTCTCTATTGCATTAAGTAAGCTTACATGCTTTGTTTCTTCTTGGGAATGATTGAATATAATTTCCTCAAGATCTAACACTCTCAACAATCTCAATTTTTGTACAGAAATTGTAACTCCCCTATTTCGGCGGATTCATTTTCCGAGTTAAAGAGCAAAAGGGTTCGTAAATACAAATTTGATGGCTGATCAAAGGAAGCAAACCTTTTCAATCCACAGCTATGAGAAGCTAGTCTTCGATGTTTGCAGGGAGAGGGTGCGGAATAAACATTTCCATCATAGATATGAAGGAAATTTAACTCCTTCGACTTTTCAATTGCAAAATCCCGAAGAAGATCATGAACTTGGCATCTTCTAATTCTCATCCAGTGTCTTTGAGCTACTTGAATCAAATTTCTATCAATCAGCTCCTTTAGATATTCTGTAGATGTGTCCTCTAAAGTTTGTCTTTCTGGTTGTTGCACTGCTGGCAAACAGACTTTTAGTGGCGTTTAAAAAACGCCGCTATAAGTGCCAAAAACGCCGCCAATTCCTTTTGCGATGCTTAGCACCAAACGCCGAGGACGCGGCCGTCGTTATAACTTTGTGGCATTTTAAAAACGTCGTGATATTGGTATACGCCGCCAAATGTCCTCCTACACCACCTCATGACGATATTTAGCGACGTTTTGAAAAAACACCGTCATATCTTTTTTTAAAAAATATTACCGTTAGTGAGTAGGGTTTAAGAGGCGTTTGTGGAAATGCCGTCATTTCCCTTTTTGTTTTTTTTTTGAAATTGTGCTAATTTTATTTGATTGAACTAAAAAAAATACCTGTAATGGCACTAATATAAAATAATAACTCTCATTCAAATAGCTGTAATGAAGCATTAATTCACTTGCTCATTCAATTAATATCTAATCACCATTACCCACAAAATTAACATATCACCATTACCCACAAAATTAACATATCCAAAAATCATGTTTTAACATTAATCACAAACTGACATATATCCAAAAATCATGTCTTAACATTAACCACAAACTAACATACATCCAAAAATCATGTCTTAGCATTAAAGTTGTAGCCTTCACTGGTCTACATGCCTGCATCAGAACATAAACTGCAATCAGAATTCGCCAAAATAAACACAAATTGAAGAATTTGTGCCCAATACTTATAAACAGTACTTAAAACTTGAAGCACTAACAAGAAGATTTTATCACATACCAAGAAGTACTAAATACATATAAAGAAACGAGCATATATCCAAAGACAATACAGACACATATGAGAATCATGTAAAATTAATGCTCTCATAGCATAAACAAATTTAGAGGCCATTTGATCTAACTCGCACTCATCAAATTAGGCAAGACTTCTGAAGGGTCTTTAACATATTTTTTCTTTTAGAATGTGTATAACCTTATCAAATTGAGATTTGCCATCACATCCAAATTCAAATTTGAATCCAACCAAAAATCTAGGCCAATGTCGAACAGGTCTATGATGAACAAATCTAGACCTTTAATTGACAATATAAAAAAAAAAAATTGATGATGCTCTCCAATTCGGCAAACACCATTCTTTCTAAAAAAAAATTGTCAGTGACATGTTTGTTGTGTTTTGGTTAGGAACATTTTTAGAATCATTTGCGGCCAACTATATATATTTTAAGTAAATGTCAACTGAAATCAAAGATAGTTAACTGCTTGTGAATAGCAATATGGTACCTGCAATAATTCCTCAACTATGTCCTTTGCATTTGAAACATCACACATGCCATAGAGCAGATCAAGAGCACGTCTCTGAATACTATGAGGGTTAAATCATTGTCAATAAATTATAGATACATAAACAAGCATACTAGCACTACGAATGAATTTAGAATAATGACTATATATATATATAGATATTTTTTTTATATGCGTAGGATCAAGGGGACTTGTGCCCCTGACGTAAAGATTGGGAGTCCAACTGGGTAACACTTAGCCTACAAGCTCAAATATCATTAATAATCAGTAATGAAAAGCAGCCCGATTAATGCATCACTGTTTTCTTAGGTGAGCATTTTAGATTGTTGGAGCTACAGAGTGCAATCTAGAATGCCAGGAAAAGATATAATCAGCTCAGCATCTACGATACAAGTCAAGCTGATTTTACACATCTAAGATAAGCAATAAATTTCTCAACAAGTTCATGCAGATAACATAGGCATTGTACAGTATTAAATACAGATTTAATGTTGCTTTTGCTTACCATGTAACCGATCATTGTGCCTCGTGGTAAAGAAGCAGAAAGTATCTCCAAAAAACTACAAAGCACTTAAACTAACCTTATATCTGGATCCTTCAAGGAGGTGATGATCTGTGATTGATGCCTTTTAATAATGTCCTGAACATCTGAGACCATCAACATCCGGGTCTCCTGTATCAGATCAATCCATAAATCATGCAACCAGATGAAAACAACCAGATCAAACCTTCCAAATTCTGACATTTGCATACTACAACTTGGCATGCTTTGAACATAAGTTGCATCAATGAGATAAGAACTGTTATGTTCCCGTAACTTACCAAACCAAGATATCGAATATTTGGCTCACGAACAACAATGAATTTCCCAAGCAAGGCAACACACTGAGACATCATTTCTTTCTCAGCATCAAGATGCATGACCTGTGATAAGGCGATTAGAACACATAAAACCACAAAGAACCCCTCAAAAACCTTAGCAAGGTGAAGTAGATTAAACCTACCCATACAAAATTAGAAGTTGGTCTAAGCAGTTAAATGGGCTGACAGAGTCCCTACATTACATTATTTTATTAGAACATACAAGTATAAGGGAGACCATAGCCAAAAAACTAAAAAGCATCAGATGAAAACAAAAGGCTCAAGTGTGTTCCTTTTAGGATTATGAATGGCAATGGGCGGATTTCATAAACTTGGAAGAAGGAAGAGGATGAAGGAAAAGCCTGACTTTGACATGATTAAAAGGCAACATAGCATCATATTAACGTTAACACACATTTCAGGTTTCAGAAACTGTGAGAAAGTGTCTTAAAAAGTATATTTAATTAAAGATTTCATTGCTCTATATAAATCTTATGACTTATTATATAAATATAATCAATTTTAGTTGGGAATCCAAAAACAATATAAAAAATGGCTCAAAATTATACATAAAACTACAATGAAACAGGGAAAGAGAAATCATTTCAAATAAAAATAAAATCTTATGCAACATGGCAAGTTGGCAACTGACTTTAAAATAAAAGGTAATTTACTTATTCTTTCTTTCTTTCTTTCTTTCTTTTCCCTTTTTTCAATTTTTTTTTCCTTTTATGAGCAACTTGTATTTATTCATGCAGTGAATATTAGCAAAGGAACCAAAAAAAAATTATATTGATCAAAACCTTAAAAAGATAGTAAGAAAATTACCAACCCTTGGATCATTCAATGCTGGTAGGCTATAGAACTTTCCAAACTCACCACCTCCTGCCTTGGGAAGACTGGTTAGAATTCCTTTGAAAGCGTTCTCAGATGCTGAACACATACAGTAAAAACATAAAAAATGCATTCATATAGCCAATCACAACTTTTAAAAGTGACTCATTTGAACCAAAACTAAAAAAACCAATGGTTAGCAGTAAAATGAGATCAAATACCACCTAAAATGGTTTTGCACTAGTAGCATTATAACCTAATTCAAAATCCAAAATCTTTGAGTACAATAACTTTGAAGCAACTAGAAAAAGAAAAAAACATGAAAATTCAGCACAAAACTATGATAAAACTTTAGTCCACGTTAAGTAATGTATTCCTTTGTTTCTGACAAGTATTTAAAACCAAATCACTGCTATTGGGTTTATATAATGCAAATCCACCAAAAAAAAATAAAAAAACAAAAAACTATTCATCATCTAGTATAACAAAATTACCAATACACCATTTAGGCCCCATTTGGATAGCGAAGTGAAAAATAACATATAAATGAGTTTGAAAAAAGAAAATAAATGATTGTGATTTATCAACATAAAAAAAAAACAAGGCATAATTAGTATACATTAATATGTGCTCATGAGAGGAAAAATTGGGGTCACACCTAACTTTGGCATAGTGCACTAATTATCAACATATAAATAAACAAATAAAAAGGACACATGTCATAAAATTTTACTTATTTTGTATTAGAATAATTGTAAAAAATTTTATAAAGAGCAATTTTGGTATCAATAAAACTTAAGTTTTAAAATATTGCTCTTTCTCATCATTTTCTCAATAGTTCTCTCATCTCTTTAATCATTCAACAAGTGATGAGAGATTTATTTTCTCTCAATTTCTTTTCTTCACTCAACAAAACCCCAATCCAGCCGTTACTACATCATGTGCCAAAAATTCAAGTATCAACAAAACCCCCAACATAGCATCATATTAACGCTAAAACACGGGTGCAATGAAATCAAGAATGTGACCATGGTCAGATGTTTTATGCATGAGAAGATTACATCAACCCAAAATCTTACAATGCTTTCCTCCTCCCATGGTGCCAGTTCTCGAATATCAACCCTGCAATTGTTTGTCCTTTGCCCACACCAGCTCCATCTCCGATAAAAAAAAACTTGCCCTGGCACCATCTGGAAGGTACTGGACATGTCTCTGTCCTGGAAACCACTACATTATATCACAAATGATGATGAACAAAATTAGTATCCAAAGTCCAATTGTAAAAACAACTTGACAAGCATAAACTAATGTCTCAATCTGCAAGCATGACAACGCTTGTGAACTTTCTAGGTCATCTTTGATCATAAGATCATAAGTTGATTCAGGTGGCTGCACTGCGGATAAAGAAGATGTCTAATATAACGAAAATTATAGAAATACTGTATAAATATTCAAATACATCAATCACACTGATAGAATTCCACATCACCTTAATGAAATATAACATGTCATGGAATATTTTGGTTGCACAATGCCTTAGTTTCTACTGATTTTTTTTTTAAAAATTATAAAAGCTTGCCTAAATTGCTCACCTTACCACATTTTGCAGCAGAGTTTCTATTTTCTAATTGGTTTCCTTCAATTTTGTATGTTTGACCAATTTTTCCAAACTCTTTTCAAGTCCTTCACTTCTCTTATTGTATTGGTCGATTCTTTTTTACCAATTATTTAGAATCGAACAATACAAATTCCCTGCCTAAAGTGAGGAGTTCCCTATCATGGGATGAAATTTTACTATCCAAAGCATGCATTCAAACTGTTTCTTGAAGCAACATAAAGAAACTTGTGCCATTAAAGAAACAATTTCTTGAAGTCACTAATGTCTTCATATGAAGTTTCAGATATCATTGATAGAATGCCAAGATAAAACAAATTACCTTCTCTGTTAGATTTTTTGAAAGCCACCTTCTTCTGTCCTGCTTCATATATATTGCATTGTGAATATATCTGAAGCCAAAAAACCATAAACATGTTCATAAGAAGTGGCCAACCATGTATAATATCTTTTAACACCTTAAAATTCAAACCAACAAAAAAGAAGAAAGAGGAGGCATATGATGAAGAAAGCAGCAGCTAAAAGCATCTTTACCTGTGATTCTACACTGGCACATACAGCATAAATGCCCCAGTTTCTGGTGTAATTATTATATAAATGTACTTTCCCAAACCTGACATGAGGATGCCGCTGTCGGGTACCATCAAAAAAACAATGGTGAATGGTCACTCGAATACATCTGTTACCAGTGTGAGACGGGTCTGCTCCAATGAGCATTGTCTTGTCATGCCTTGAAAAGTGACATCTGAATACAAAGATTTCAGATAAGATGATAGACCAATAGTTTCTAAAACTTCAAAGACAATCCATAGAGGTTCTTTCTTGCGACAGCCTTCACGGAGTGATCCTAGCCCATCATCTGTAGTAACATAAAAATGTGCACTGTGCTTGCATCACAACCAAATACAAAGTGCAGAAAACCTTTTCAATAAAAGAAAAATTACAAAAAAAGAAGGGGTTTGTAGAGGGTTCCCATAAATTGAAGTTCTCAACAAATCAATAGGATGTTAAATAAAATAAAAAATAGTTAATGGGAACTACAGTTGACAAAGAAGATAACAAACTACAAAATTCACTTTGACAAGCGCACTAATGACAGGATACAACCAATTCCTACATAAAGATTCATTGAATCAAACAGGATCAGGATGTGAAGGGCCAATAGAAAGTTTGGGAGGGCGCTGGACTCAAATCAGAAAAGGAAAAACTATAAGAATTAAAAGTCATCTGCAATAGTTTCCATCAGTTCAAACCAACAATCAAGGCCGAAACTAATACCCAAGGTAGATCTATTAATACATTCTAAAAGAGACATAAAACTCACATAGTCAGTAAATGTTTCTACGGCTGTGCCACCTTCACCTTTTTCTCGCTCCACTTCAACGGCTACCTAAGAGGTTTTGACATAGGAAAAGGAATTAATACTTAAGCACTTTTGCGTAATACACAAATTTATCTCAGTTCACACACTATTTTCCATTCAAAAGTTGCCAGTAAGGCCTGAAGCAGCATTACCAGCTAAGAAGCACGGACACCTCTCCGGGGGCTACGTATCAGTGTCAGACACGCGTCGGACACGGACATGCGTCGGACACGCGGTTGACACGTGTCCGACACGTCTGCAGAGGTGTCCCAATTTATTTTTATTTTTTTGTTTTCCGGACACGCTCCGGACACGTCCAGACACGCGCGGGGTCGAAAACATAATTTTTGAAACTTAAAACAAGGTCAAAGTGCAAAATTAACAAAAATAAAAAGAAAAATAAAAAGAAAAGAAAAGGGAGACGATCGTGAGTCGAAGTCGAACCTGATCAAAGGGGAGAAACCTAGATCGCGAGTCGAACTGATCAACGAGTCGATCGGAAACCCTAAGAAGACGATCGCAAGTGGAAGACGATCGCCAGAAGCAGACGATCGACAACCTAGGTACGTCTCGCTGCTCCTGTTCCTCTCTTCTTCTTCTCCCTTCGTTTCTGTGCTGCGTTGCCTCTGTTTTTCTTCTCTCTTTTTTTTTTTTTTTTTTTTTTTTCTCTCCTCTGTGAGTCGACGACCCTGTTATAACAGATACAAACAAAAGAAATTTTTTTTTTATTTTATAAATAAAAAAAATCAGTCCTTTATTTAAAATAAAGGAATAAAAATAATAATTTGTTTTTTTTAATTTCTTCTTCACTCATAAATATTTATTTTTATTTTATAAATAAAATAAATAAATAAAATCAGTTTTTTATTCATTTCTTTTACTGTTTTTATTTATTTAATTTTTTTTTCTTTCTTTTACTTATTCTATCTGTTTGCTATTTTTATTTATTTTTATGTATTGTTATTATTATTTTATAGGAACCAATTTGTGATTCTTGAATATGGCATTGCCTTCTACGGGTGCTAGTGGTAGTGATGTTCAAGCAATGCAATTTCTGATTTTTTTAATTTTTATTAGTGTTATTTTGCATTTTTTTTATTACCTTTCAATGAATAATTATATATTTTATGACATATAATAAATAAAATTAATTATATATATTGAACGTGTCCCCAGTGTGTCGTGTCCTCTATTTTTGAAAATTTGCGTGTCCGCGTGTCTGTGTCGTGTCCGTGTCGTGTCGCATATCCGTGTCCGTGCTACTTAGATTACCAGCAATGCCAGTGTAGTCTGTAGCTTTCTCCAAAGTACTTCCAGCAGCTAAACTCACAAGTAAGAGGAAAAAATATTAGAGTCATAGATGAAGAAAATATATAAAAAAAATCATGAGGAATGTGCTTCAAACATGTAAGAATGTAAGCAAATTTAATTTAGGAAATAACAGTGGAACTCTTTTATTGATTAAATACTTCTGTGACCCCTAAGACTCCAGAGTAACAAGTTAAATAGGTATACCAAGAAAAATTGGTACATTATGTCAGAGAAAATAACAGGTTCAAACAGAAGTATTAACTGCCAAATTGTTTAATAATTTAAGGAATCTGCTTAAAAATCATGGTAACCATATTCTGCCTAATCAAATATCATCACGATTCTTATTATTATTTTTTTAAATGAAAAGAACCTCTATTGTGTTAAAAGAAAGCTAAATAAGTAACCATAGGATGTTTAACATTGTAACAACCATGTGCATATGGTTTCCTAGTTTGTCAAAATTGGATTTCATTCTTCAGCCAAAAGGTAAAATGAGTTAAAAGGGGAATTTGTAGTGCAGAATAGCTAAATCTAGATTTTATTCTTCAGGTCATGTAGATCTAAATCTTTTGATTGGAGATCAAGTCCATCATCTCATTCGAATCAATCGTGTAAATCTGAATCATGGATAAGATTTCAGCAACTACAAAGGACATAGTATGTCTGATCATAGTGGATTCGGAAATCTTCTGGGTCATAACAGATACCTGCCTCAAGCTTAGGTCTTTTAATAAGTTCAGAAATTTAATCAGCAATTGAAGATTGACCAACAGATAAAGATGTGATTTCCCGAAGACAAAAATTTAAAACCAGGAATTAAAAGTCATGATGTGCTGTTGTGTTGAAGAGAAGCCAGTTTCAAGAAATCGATACCTCGCTAGTGCAGATGGTGGTGGCGGTGGAGCTTCAAAATCAAAATCGAAATCGAAATCAGAGATTTAGATGAAATCGAAATCAGAGAAATCGAGCCGGTGCAGACGGTAGTGGCAGTGGAGCTTCGAAATCGAAATCGCTATGAATCTCAAAGATGAATCTGTGAGAATGATAACGGTTTAAAGAGGGTTGGGAGAGACGAGATTTGAAGGCATGAGGATTCCAAATAAGGTTTTACAAAGGGCTTTAACAATTATTCTCAGATTCAAAATAGACTTTGAAATTGAGAGAGAGAATCACCGAAACATTAAATTTCGAAATCGAAATCGAGAGGGAACTTCAAAATCAAAATCAAAATCGAAATCGCCAAGATGAATCACCGAGATTGTATCATTCTGAGATGAATCAGCGAGAGATGAATCGATCCATTGAGAGGGTTTAGAGAAAGAGAGAGAGAGCGAGCGAGAGACTGAAAGAGATTAGGGCTTCAGAGGGTTGCCATTTAAGGGAGAGAGAGGGGACATTCGAAGGCGCTTTTAAACACTTAAAACGATGTCGTTTTGATTTTTTAAAACAGCGACGTTTAAGAAACATCGTTAAATATTATAAAATGTGACGTTTAATAAAGCGCCGTTAAATAAACGTCGCCAAAACTCATTTTTCCTGTAGTGTTGTATGAAACCTTCTGCCACCCATAACCGTATAAGTCTCTCTGCATCAATTTCAAAATCTTCAGGGAACAACCCCAAGTAAAGAAAACACGACTTCAAGTGATGAGGCAAATCGGTGAAACTTAAAGCCAATATTTGTGTAACATGAGCCGAGTCATGGGTTTCAAAGTCGTCACCGCTTACATGCCCGCCAGAAGTGGCCCTGCAACTTGGGCCACTCATCGAGATGTTTTCTTGACAATAGCCCACCCAAGACGACTACGGCCAGGGTTAAGCCCTGGCATTTTCTGACCATATCTCTTGCCAATTCCTCCAACCTTGGAGGACAACGATTTGTTTTATCATCGACCCCATCATAGTCCGGAAACACTACTATCTTACAAAATAATTCCCAACTTTCTTCTGGTTGTAGAAATGGAAGCTCATGAACATATTTTCTTCTACCATAACTCTTAGCAACAAGTTTGATACGAGTGGTGATAATTACTCTACTTCCTTTCTTGTTGTCTGGAAGGGCTCTCCTCAAGCTTGCCCAAGCATCTTTATCCCATACATCGTCAATCACCACCAGGTATCGACTTTCTTTCAACAACTCACGTAAATGGCACTCCAAATCTTCTATTTTCATCGTTTCCAACATCTTCAATTCACCTCTGTTGGTTGGCATCTAGAAAGATTTTATTGTTCTTCGAAGAAGATTCTTGATGTTATAATCCTTGGATCCAAACACCCAACCTCTACGTTAAAATTTATCTCCAACACTGCTAGAGTTGTAAAGTTTTCGAGCTAAGGTCGTCTTACCCAAACCGCCCATGCCCACAATCGATATCACACGTTGATGGGGAGTTTCTTCGAGAAGTTCAGACATGAGTAACTCAACATCCTTGGTGAAGCCCACAACATGTTGGTCGTCTTCATAAGGTGTTGTCCTTCGTAGTTGCTTGAATCTCTCATTCATGCTACTTGATCCCTCCCCAGCAGCTTCGATATTTCTAATCTTGAAAATTTCCTGATTTCGATGGATTTCATCGAGTCTCTTATTCCATTCTTGAATCTCCTTACCTATCCCATACATGTTTGCTAGTTTGTAGATGCAAAAGCACTTTCTGAGGCAAGCTTTGAACCCTGTCCTTTCGAGAATCCCTCCTTCTCCAACTTTGAGAATAAACTTGTCAACAATATCCTCGGCTTGGTAAGCAGCATCTCTAATATCGGATACCCATTTGCGTATCCTATTATCTTCACCTTGTTTTTCTTCTGTGTCTTTCAAGAAACACAACATGTAGTCCAATGTTCTTCTCATATCATGGACTTCATCTCTCACTCCTCGCAAAAAATTTACTTGATCAATGAGAACACCACCAAGTCTCCACACTACGGAAGAGACAACAGCATCAACCATCCTTGGCAGTTATGTTCTTTTGTACAGTCTGTATACGTATTGAATTTGGGTGGTTTGATCTCAAGAAGGTGGAAAATGTAAGGGCTTGATTACTTCGAACAACAAAGAACTTCTTTGATTGAAAAAGACGAGGGATTAATTTAAGTTTTAAGCCAATACCTGATGGATGGTTTCTTCGAAACAATGGCAAGGGACTTGTTGAAGGGCATCTTTACCATTGCCGCTGAGATCCAATCCCAGCGTCGGTATCCTTGCCCGCACAAAGTCTCCTCGAATGACAGGATGTGCTGTGTGGTCCACCCATGTGAAGGAAGAGAAGTTATTGATTATGGTGATGAAAAATGTTTCAGAGCTGCCTGGGTTCACCTGAATGTGATGTTTTGATTTGATTTGTTATTTTTTTTTATTGGAAGTTGCAAGTTAAATAGAACTCTGTTTAGAGTTTTATTTTTGGAGCTATAGATCATCATTATATTGTAATTGGTAAAAAAAATTGAATTCATAATTGTTTGTTAAATAATTAGGAAACATGAAGAGATGGTGATTTGTGATTGGTAAAAGATAGTGTAACATGAAATTTCGGAAAAAGAGAAGTTTTGGTAGCAAAAATTAATGGGACAATTATTTTAAGAAAATGATATATAACTCTAATATTTAGATTTATTTTTAAATTTAATAATATGTAAGTAAGATAATTTAAAAAAATATATGAACGTGAGACAAATAAAACATAAAAGAAAAAGAAATTAATTGACTAATTATTAAATTTAAAAAATAAATTTAATTTTTAAATTCAAATATATTAGTGTTATTTATTTTATTTTTTTTTGAGAATGAAAACATCATAGATATTTCATTAAGTTTCAAAAGAGAGTCTTACAGAATGTGCAAGAAAGTGAGCAGGTTGGACCACTGCTCTGTCTACTTTCTCTAAGACAACATAAACAAAATGCTTAGTACATAACAAAATGTCACGTAGGATAGAATGGAGCTGCCAGTCTTCATCCTAATCAAAGTGCTGCATGAGCTGTACCAAAACCAGGCAATCTGTTTGCAAAAGGAGTCTCTTGATACCTTGCGGTGATGCCCACCGCAAGGCCTAAAGAACCGCAACAACTTCCGTTTGCTGAGGAGATAACATGTGTGGCCCCAAAATGGCTTCCTGCTTAACCACATTGTGCGCTTCATCCAGCCATACCCAAGCCAAACCCGTTCTGTCCATGACTGAGGTCCAAGACCCGTCGATGACGATTCGTTGTTGCGGATAGTCTGCAAGGGAAGTGGTAGCATTCTGCAAGATAACTTGGTTAGCAACCGAGTGGTGGACAATACTACCCGAATAGGATATGTCATGAGCAACATAAGTAGAAGGTGACAGTAAGGTGGAGAGCACTTCTCGAGCTGTTTGCAAGATATGATCAGTGGGCAATATTGCACCACGAAATTCTGCTGAGTTACGTTGTAACCAGATGGCCCATAATAAAGCAATGGAATGAAATAAAATCTCAACATCAGTAATCTGCTCCATCCAACGCTTGAACCAGGAGAAGAATGATAAGGGTGTTCCACTACCAAAATCTAAGCCCAAAATAGACCCACGCCAAACCCTTTGAGAGAGAGGACAATCAAAAAAGAGATGTTCAATAGTTTCGTCATTCGCCAAGCATCGCGAACAGAGGACATCTATGGTGAGACCTCGCTTCTTGAGTTCGTGTTTAACTGGGAGAATATTGTGTAGACATTTCCACAAAAACAAAGTCCATTTGGGAGGAATTTTAAAGTGCCATAGTCGCTTCCAGATGGTCCAGTCCGGATCAGGCCTCCAATAATCTGGGAACTGTCGAATTAAGGCCTGCTTGTAGCCTGATTTCACCGAGTACTGACCACTTTTAGTTGGACCCCATACAATTTTATCCTCAAGATCCTCGTGGGGGAGGTGAATGGATAAAATATGACGAATAACATGGGCTGGAAAAAATGAAGTTAACAAATCCAACTGCCAAGATCGAGACGAGGAGTGAATGAAATGCTCTACCCGCATTGCAGGACAAAGATCACTCAAGCCGCGTCCTTTACAAGGATTGGAAACAATCGGAATCCATTGAGCTTCAAACAGATTGATACTCCGACCATTGCCCACAACCCACTGAAGACCAGAAAGCAATAACGAGCGTCCCCATAATATACTTCGCCATCCCCAAGATGATAATGATGATGTATAGTCTCAAGGAATGAATTTCGTTGACAATATTGAACTAGCAAAACTCTCGAAAGAAGTAAGTTGGGCGAGGACAGAATCCGCCATGCTTGTTTTGCTAGTAAAGCTTGATTGAAGCAGGTAAGGTCCCTAAAGCCTAGCCCACCCCAAACCTTTGGGAAGACATAAAGCTGTCCATTTTTTCCATGCTAACCCTGAACCCTTAGATGAAGCCCAAAGAAACTGACGAATTATAGCTATAAGCTTATGTTGGAAATTGTCAGGTATACGAAAAACAGATAGGAGATACATTGGGATGGATTGCAGAACATGTGTCACTAAAATTCCCCGGCCAGCGAAATTCCAAAAATCACATTTCCATCCTTGTAGTTTCGATTGGATTTTGCTCAAAATAGAATTAAAAATCTCGAATTTAGAATGCCCCGAGAACCCCAAATAAGCACCCAAATAGATCCCGGGGTTAGAAACCACATTAACACCAAATAAAGAGACAAGCCAATCCCGGGCGGAGTTTAAAAAGTTTGAGCTAAGAAAAAGTTTCGATTTATGGAAATTTATGCGAAGCCCTGAATAAAAGCAAAATGCATTTAAGAACCAATGAAAGCACCAAATTTCCGCTGGCTTGTAGTTTAGAAAAATAAAACAATCGTCTGCAAAGAGAAAATTTGATATAGGGGGGATTTCCGGCTAATGGCAATACCTCTACAGACATTAAGAGACGCCAAATGAGCAAAGCCTTCTAACAATACTTGCGTGACTAACAAGAATAAATACGGCGACAGGGGATCTCCCTGTCGTAGCCCCGCCTTGGGCTAAAAAAAATTTGAGGGAACGCCATTAATCAGGACCGCAAACTGAACTGTAGAGACACATTGGGATATTAATTGAATCCACTTAGTTGAGAACCCCATTTTAGTCATGATTGCCTGAAGAAAATCCCAACTAACTCTGTCATAAGCTTTATTCATATCCAACTTTAGCCCAAAACTAGATAAACGCCCCCGCTTATGCTTTTTGATATATTCAAGAATTTCATGGGCCAGCAAAATGTTGTCAGAAATAAGTCGACCCTTCAAGAAAGCACATTGATTGTTGGCAATTAAGTCTAGCAGCACCGAGCTAAGTCTATTAGCAAGAACTTTAGCACCAATTTTATACATCACATTGCACAAACTAATGGGCCGGTAATCATTCACAGTAAGAGGACTCTTCGTCTTGGGAATAAGACAAATAAAGGTTTGGTTGAGATGGGAAAATAAGGAACCCGAATTAAGAAACCCCAAAATGGCGTCAGAAACCGAATGTCCCACAGTCGACTAAAATTTTTGATAGAAACTCGCTATAAACCCATCCGGCCCCGGTGCCTTAAACTTTCCCATTTGAAACACAGCAGTTTGAATTTCCTCAGTGGAAAAAGGTTGATCCAGAAAAGTGCAATGATTTAAAGATAAATGACTATTAATTACATGGATTAAATTAAAATGGGCTGGAAATGAACCTGAGTCCAGAGAGTCCAATGACATTGTGTTGGAGGCTTGCAATGGTGAAAAGAGTTGCTGAAAATGCTCCACAAAAGCCCTTTGAATGTCCTTCGGGTGAGTCAGCACATGTCCATCTTTGTCTTGAATGAACGAGATACGGTTTCGACCCCGCCTCCATGAGGCCATTCAATGGAAAAATTTAGTATTGCGGTCTCCCAAATGCAACCAATGTTGTTTAGATCACTGTGCCCAATATAACTCCTGTTTCTGTAACAAAACATCAAGCTGAAATCGCAAATCCAACTCGGATGACTGAAAACCCGAAGATTGAAGCGATCCTTGGACCTGTTGGAAGCGAGCTTGAATGTCTGCAATTTGGCCTTTATGCTCTTGAAAGATAACGTATTCTAGTTTTTCAAATGTTGGAAAAGTATAGTTTGACGGCGAAAACATGATTCGTCTTCTTGGATAGGCATCGTCCAGACTTTTTGAAGAATATTCGGGGTGGCAGGGTCCATTAACCAAACAGCCTCAAATCTGCCCCATCTCTTTCCTGGTAGTTCCATTCGGCTAGTATCAAAAAGTAAAGGACTATGATCTGATCTTTGAATAGGGAGTGTCACCAACAAAAAATGAGTGAATTTTGTGACCCAACTGGAGGAGGCCAAAACCCGATCCAGCCGCTCGTAGACCACATCTGACTCGGATCGATTATTGCACCAAGTATACCACACCTCTTGGGATGGGAGATCAACCAACCGATTGCGAAAAATCAAATCATTAAACGCCGAAGCTCCAGGAATAGTGCGACGATGAGCACTTAATTTTTCTGACCATCCACGAACCTGATTGAGATCCCCCATAATAATAAAAGGCAATTGAAGGTGTTGAATCTGTGCTTCTATGCGACTCCACACCTTGCCCCGATTCAGAACAAAAGGTGATCCATACATAAAAATAATAAACCAGCTGCCGTACACCGTGTCTTGAACTTGTAAGAGAATAAAATTCGAATCCCGCTCACATATTTGAACCAGATTACCGTCGTGCCAACCAACCCATAATCTCCCTGATCTGCCCATACAATCTACTCCACTATTATACTTGAATCCCAGAGAATAACCAATTTGAGTAACCCGCTGAACCGAGCATTTAGTTTCCATCAGAAAACAGATATATGGCTTGTGTTGTTAGGTCAAATTCCGAGCTGCTTGAACTGTCAGGGGATGACCTAAGCCCCTGCAGTTCCAGCTGAAGAGTTTCATGGCGAACGAGGAGGTTGTTTTAAGACAACCTCCTGCGAAACCCGCTGGTTGGAGTCAAGAATTGGATCCAAAGCTAAAGCCATAAAGCGGCTGGTTTGTTGATGAACTCGAGCTAATTCCATTTGAAAACTTGACTGTGGCCTCTCGTAATAGGACCCACGACTATCCGACGAACTGTCACCAATGTCATAACCCGATTCTGATGCCAAACTGACTGGTACTGGAAGAACTGTGGGGTCAGAACGGCCGCGCTGATTACTACGGAGTTTACGGAAACTCTGGCCCCGACGCAAGCCGTGTGCATGCCCCGCTCTATACCGTATCTTCCGACGCCGCCGTAAAGATAAAAATCTGGGAGAGGCATTCCTCATGGACCACGGAACTGCATGGCCATGCACAGGAGGTAGGAAAGTTGGCCGGACCCGCTTTAGTCGACTGTACTGTGTGCGTAAAAAATAACCCAACCTGTGGGGATAGCACTTGGAGTCAGAAATGATACCCGCCCTTTGCATGGCCAACTCGGCCTATCGGCCCCCTCCTGGACCACCAATCTCATCCATCACAGCCATAGAGTCGATGTCATATAAGAATTCATATCCCGCATCCACTTCTTGCAACCGTTTCCGTAATGGAGGCCCATCTTCAGTTAATAAAGAAGAACTGAGAGGAGAAGGTTCGGTAAGTTGAGGGAGGCCCTGAGGTCCAACATCCATGATGGAACTGGGTTGGCCTTCTTCAAAAATAACTGAGCCCATTTGCGCCAACCATCTTGGGTTTGAGATCATGAAGGCCTGAGAAAGAATTTGGGCCTTACCCAAAGGGATATTCAATCTTAGGCTTGGCCCATTAAGTTGAAGAGCTCAAAGGACCCCATCCGTTGAGTCATCTATGGTTGTCTGGTCAAGACCATTAATGGAACGATCTCCCTGATAAGGTTGCTATTGTGGAGGCTGAGAAGCTATCAATTTGCCGACCTCTTCAATCACCAACTGCCCCGGTCTGATCCCCATTGATGAGAGTTGACCCTCCCATTGATTCCACATTACCTCCAGTTCACCTACCGAATCCACCGAAACTTGGCCCAAACCCAAAAGTACATCAAAACCTACTGAACGTATTGCCGCTGAAGGTAAAGGCTGAATAACTCCATCGCTCGGTGGCGCTGACAACTGTGGTTCACTACCCTCTGGCATTGCTTGTTGTAAGCTAGCATCCCAGTCTTGCTCCCACATGTCAGCAAATTCATCATTTAGATTAACATGATGGATGTTAGTAGATGGTCCTGCTTCTTCCAGAATCCATATGGGAACTAATCGTATTTTGAAAAATATGAGTAGTGCGACAGTCCGACCGGTGGGCATTGGCACGAATACTAGCAGAATACATCGGATATGGTTCTTAACTCATCACCGTAGTATGAAGACGCCGACCCATTTCCTGAATATGGGCATCGATATATCATTGAGCCTCTTCAAATGATAAAGGACAAGTTGTAATTGTGTGCCCTATGCGACCACAGTTCCGACAGACCTTGCACACCCTTTCATAGCGACAACTGATCCAATGTTGTTGACCGTCACGAAACTTGAGAAAAAATCCACTGCTCAAAGGCTTGTCAAGCAAAATCCACACGCGGATACGTAGAAACCGAATATTGCGGGGCATTAGAGAGTCGGTATCTACTTTAACCAGGTCGCCAACTGCTCGTCCTAAACTGAACCCAGCTTCTTCGGTAAAACATTCCAACGGTAATCCATGCAGCTGGACCCAGATCATCATTTTATCAAAAATTAACTGATCAAGAACTAAGTCCGGCTTCCAGTAATCAACAATAAGAAGAGCCCCTTGGAGAGCATATGGACCATTTTCGGCAATGCGATGCATATCGCCGATGTGTTCAAACAGAAAAACATAATGATTTTTACTACGTCCATAGACATGGACTGCCCCCTCCAATTTCCATAAATCGTTGACATGCATTTGCATAAGATAGGATCCAAATCGACGAACATCTGTAACATAACCAATTAAACAGCGTTCCAACTCGTGTTGTTCTAACTGCCACGTGGAATCGGCCAAATCCATACTCAAACCACGCCGGAAATGGTGAGTCGAGGGAGGATGAAACACTTGTTGAGGCCGCAGGCTCCGCCTTTCCTCTGAAAATTCACTACCAACTTCAATGCCACTACTGTCTGTCCAACCACCCTCACGTATGTACGATGTAGTCATCTGAACACACAACTGAAGATGACCTTACTGCCCTTTGATCCATTTCGTGTTATTCAGTTTCTGGTTCTGTTATCCTTATTCTTCTGGTTGTTCTTCTTCTCGGTGGATCCATCTTGGTTCTCTTCTCGTCTTACTTGGTTACCTTGTTCCTTGTTCTTGAAGTTCTTTCTAATTTTCAAATGAAAAAAAAATGATAAATTAATAAATACATCTTCTGAAATTTATTTAAAATATGAATTTTTTTTATAATTTAGAAAATTATAAATACTTTCTTGTCAGAATTTTTTATTTAACAGAAATAATTGAAAAAGTAAAATTTCTAACGGTTCACCTATATAATAATAAAATTATCTGAATTATTAATTGAAATAAAATTTTAACATTATTAAAAACTGTTAATTAACTTGATGATTTATTAATAAAATGACCTATTTGTTATGAAATTAGAAACCTTAGGAGGCATAATATAATTTCTAAAACTATATAAGATAATTTATAATTTAAATAATCTCAAAAAGTGTGTTTGTAATTTACCCAAAAGAAAAAGAACAAATGTGATATAATTAATAAAATTTATATATTATAATACTTTCAAGTTGTCGATAATTAAGATCCAATCCTAGTATCGGTATCCTATACTGCTTAAGTCTCCGCCTTTGTTTGGCATTGATTTTTTAATTGACTTTTTTATATTGAGACTTTCTTAGCTTGGATTTTTTAACCTCGTTTGGTTTGACTTTTTTAATTTTTGTGAAAGAAAAAAGTGTAATGATTATAGTTTGAATATAATATTTTATCTTATTAACTTATATAATTAATTTTGTTTTTTTTTTTTTATATATTTTTTTAGCTAAAAATCTTTAGCCAAACGACCCCTCCTCGAACACCACCAAGTTATTGGTTATTGTGTTGGGTGAAAAAGATGGATAGATCAAAAAAAAATTAATAATTAGGAAATATCACCACGTGATACTCCTGAAAAAGAGAAACATCGCCACGTGATATGAAGAGTGTGATAATTTGTGATTGGTGAGAAACAGTAGCTGAGGGAAGTGAAGACTGGGGGTCACATGTCCCCTTAGAATTTTGTTTGTTTTTTTTTTTACAAATGTAAAGAATAAAAAAATTATAAAATATTATTAGAGTGAAATGTCAATGACATTTTAAAAATTATGAGAACAATAACAATTATTTTAATCGAAAATGAAGAGACTATTATAAATCATATTATTAATGAAAATTTATGAAAATTTTTGAATGTAACGGTGATGTCATTATTATTGACATGCAAGTATAAGTAATATCACTATAAATATATGAAATTTATTAGATTATTAATTACATTTGACATGTGAGGTTTACTCTCTTTGTGTTTATTTAATATTAATTGGTGATATCACATATTAATGATGACATAATATTACCATTATATTGAATTTTTAATCAAATTTTGTATAAAAAATAATTTATCATTATATAATTTATTTTAAGACTTATATCTATATTTTTTTTATATTATCTATGATACACTTGTTATAAATAACATTATTTTTTTGATTTTTTTTTAAATCAATCATAAAAACTTGCGTGAAATACTTTTGTAAAAATTTTTGATATTATAATTAATAAGTGTCTCTTCTAATTTAATTTTTTGACTCTGTCACTTGCGAGAAATATCGCCACGGGATACTCCTGAAAAGGAGAAGTTGGGATATCAAAAGTTAATGGGATAATTATTTTAAGAAAATGATATATAAGTCTAATTTTTAAATTTATTCTTTAGATTTAATGATGGGTAAATAAAATAATTGATTGATGGTTAAAAAAAATATGAACGTAAGACAAACAAAATATAAATGCAATTTATAAATTTAATTTTTTGAATTAAAATGATATTACTTAGTTTGTTTGGTTTTAATTTTTTGAATTCAATTTTCTAGAAATTGAATTTTTTGTTTTTTTTAAATATTTTTAAAATTTAAAGCAATTTTTTTTACTTTTTTTATATATACCTTACTTAGATTTATTTAAAAAGTAAAATATTTGTGAAAAATATAAAATATTTGTGAAATTTTTTTTAAAAAATTAATAAATACACAAAAATATAAAAAATATACTGAATTTTTATATTTTTTTATATTTAGTAAAAAAATTTTAAAAAATTCATAAATATTATATTTTTTAAAAATATATTTATGTTAGGTATATCTAAAAATTTATAAAAAAAAAAGTACTTGAAATATTTTTAAAAAAAAATAGTAAAAAGAAAAAATGCAAAAAATAAAATTTTTTGAAAACGCATGTGCATATGAAACCAAGAAAAGAAAAATAAATATGCAAGGGAAGGGACGCATGTGCGTATGAAACCAAGAAAAGAAAAATGGCTCTAATGATAAGTTTTTTTTTGTCACTTCAAGGGGGCCATGAAAAAGTAAAAGGAAAATTAGTCTAAGGTTCTTCTTCCACTCTTGGTGATGGAAGAGATCCACAATATTATTTTGTGATATCTACGATCCCTTAATCCTACACCCATATATCCAGAGAAATTCCAGTCTCTCGCTTTCTCCTTCTACACACATGAACACATTTCTAAGCTTTTCACTCAAAAATTGAATCAAAGTCCTCCACATGAATGGCTCGTCGATTCACATCCATCCTCAAACAACTCTGCACTCAATCACCACCAAGATCAGTAACGTACATGCCCCGATAGAGAGATAGTGCTCCGAGAGCCATCACTCAGCTCAGCTCTGCTCTGTTTTCTCCAAATGTCTCAACTCTCTCTGTTCCTATTATGTTTTTCATTTACATCCAAAATCTCAACTACACACACTCTCTCTCCTCCGACGGCCTCTCTCCTCCTCTCCCTAAAATCCGCCATCGATCACGGAGGTGCCGGCGCATTCTCCGACTGGAACGAAAATGACACCACCCTCTGCCGGTGGACCGGAATCTCCTGCACAAATATCTCTAGATTCTCCGATCCCTGTGTCGTCGGAATCTCCCTCGCCGCCAAGAATCTTCGAGGCTATATTCCTTCGAAGCTCGAAACCCTAGTCTATCTCCGGCGACTCAACCTCCACGGCACACAACTTCTACGGTTCGATCCCTGATCAACTCTTCAATGCTTCCTCACTCCACAGTCTGTTTCTCTACGGTAACAATCTCTCCGGTTCTCTCCCTCATTCTCTCTGTAATCTCCCGAGACTTCAAAACCTCGATCTCTCTAACAACTCGATCTCCGAACCGATTCCGAAAGATCTATGCAATTGCCGGGAACTACAACACTTGATTTTGGCTCGAAACAAGTTTTCTGGCGAAATTCCGGTGGGGATTTGGCCGGAGATGGCGAATTTGGTTCAGCTCGATCTCTCGTCTAACAATTTTAGCGGATCGATTTCGGAAGATATAGGTGAGTTGAAATCTTTATCTGTAACTCTGAACCTCTCTTTCAACCATTTCTCTGGGCAAATTCCTAAATCTATGTGGTCGGGTTCGAATAGTGACAGAAAATGGAATTTCTAAGGTGTGAATTTCTTTGGGTTGAGTGATTTGGAGAGGGAGAATTTCTCTTATTTGAATAAATTTCTCTGGTTTGTAAAGAGAATTTTCTATGGTTTTGAGAAAATTTCTCTGGGTTGAAGTGAGTCCAGAGAAATTCTTTCCTGGTCCAGAGAAATTCTCTGGATTTCTCTAGTTTAAACTCAGTTTGTTTAATTTTCTCTACCTTTAATTGAGTAAAATTGGTGAAGTCATATGTATGTATTTATATTATTTGTTGTTTGTTTTGTTTGTTTGTACACTCAGTGAAATTACTGGGACAACTCAGTGAAATTTCAATAAAACAAACTCAGAGAAATTTGTTCTCTGGAGAGAAATTCTCTTAGAGGTCCAGGGAAATTCTCTCAGAGGATCAAGTATTTTGTTTTCGGATTCGGATTCGGTTTTGGTTGAAGGGAGTTCTCTATTATCATGGGTAATGTGACTTTTGTTTATGTTTTTGACTCATTTATATATAAATTCTCATAAGGAGAGTTCAGAATGAATTTTTTCCTTTCATAGATTTGGTAGTAATTAGTTTGTCAAAAAATTTCTATCCAGAGAAATTTTCTAGGATTTTGGCCATTGTGTAAATTTTCTCTGACAAATTCTCTGGAAGGTCAGAGAAATAGAGAAACCTCCCAGAGAAATTCTCTCAAAGGTCCAGAGAAATTCTCTGGATGGGAATTTCTCCGGAGAGAAATTTCTCTAGGAAGTCCAGAGAAATTCTCTAGATGAAATTTCTCTGGATCAAATTGAGGGACCTTAGACATTATGAAAATATTTTGTGTCCTTTATGCTATAAATTTTAATACCAGGGACCTTAAAAAAAATCCCCAAAAGAAAAAGAACAAATGTGATATAAATTAATAAAATTTTATAAAATATTAATTTTTTTATTTTACTTTTTATAATTTCAAAATATTAATTTTTTAAAAAAAATTAAAGATTAAATAATATGAATTTTCTATTTTATCTTTTTAAAATCATTAATAATATAAAAAGTATAATTATGACAATTAATATTTTTAAAAATATATATTATTAAAAAATAATTTTAAAATTTTAATTTTTTAAAATTATAATAATTATATTATTAAAAAATTAAATTCTTTAAAAAAATTATTATTTTAAGACGAAAAAATATATATATATATATATATATATGTATAATACTTTGAAGTTGAAGGTCATCTTTGCCATTGCCGATAATTTACATCCAATCCCAGTGTCAGTACCTAATATTTCAGGCGCATCGCGTATTGTATTTGTTAATCTATTATCATTTAATATATTTTTTATATTCTCTAATTACTCAATATTATATTTTATCTATCTACCTTTTCTATTAATTATAATATTATATTCTCCAATCACTTAATATAATATCTTAGCTATTCATATTTTTATTAATTATAATATTATAGAATATAACAGGCTTGTTTGGTTTGTTTTTTAGAGAGTTGTTTTCGAAAAAAATTTGGGAGAGTTGTTTTAAAAAAAAAATTTATTTGTTTTGTTGTATATTTTGAGATAAATTTTTTTTATGAGAGTTTGGGATGATTTGATATTTTGAAAGAATTGAATAGATGAGTGTGAGAGAAAAAGTGATTGATAAGGAGAGAAGAGAGAGAAAAAGTGATTGATTGATGTGTAAGAGAGAGAAGTAATTTTAAAATTTTTTTGAAAAAAATTTCAAACTAAACAATTTTTAAATTTTTTTTTTTTAAAACTCATCTTTAAAATTCAAACCAAACAAGCCCAACGTATTTATATTTCAACATTACTCAATAATTACCTTGAATTGACAGATATATGTGCTAGGTGGTCCACCCATATGAAGAAAGAGAAGATATTGGTTGTTGGGATCTATATGTCTCCTCGAATTGATAGGATATATGTGTTGGGTGGTTCACCCATGTGAAGAAAGAAAAGATATTCAACTGGTTTAGTTTTGGTTTTTAAAAAATATTTTTAAGAAAATTTTATTTTTTTATTTTTCATATTTTTTTTATTTTTAATAAATTTATTTTTAATTTTTAAACATATTTAGGCATTATTTGTCATAAATTAAAAAAATTTAAAAATTAAAAGTCACTATTATATTTAAGTCACATCATTTTATTTAAGTCAGATTACCTCTCTGGTAGTGTTTAGAAAGGAAGGTTCAGGCTAAATTAACCATATCACGACAAAGGCGCTTCAACGGGTTGGAGAGGAACCCTTCTTCGGGTAGATTTACCAAAATACCTTGAAATATCCTTTGATTCATTTTGCCCAACTCCAAATCCAAACACACAACACAACCGTCCTAGGGCACAGACGAAGCGAAGGAGGCGATTAATGGCAACCAGCGGCGACGACATCTGAGCCAGACTTTTTAGAGGCGATCGGGCTAGAATAGGCATCTGCGACGAAGAAGATGACTCGCAAACAGGTCGGCAAATCAGACGGTTGGGGCCTAATGTTGGCGGCGGCGAACAATAGATGGAACCCTCTCAAACACCACCGATCTTCTGGTAAGTCTTTCAAACCCTTCTGATTTCATAGATCTGTGTGAGTGTGTGTGGCCTCTACTTACGGTTCATGTGTGGAGTCCCTTTCTCTATATACAACGTTACGATTTTTCCCAAATTTAAAGGAAGTGTGGACTCTCTTTTTTTAAATTTTTCCAATTTTTTTTTTTCCCATTTTGGGTTCATTACAAATTGGGTTCATTACCGACCTGTTGAAGTGATTCGTCGTGCTTGGGTTCACACATTTTGGGCATAGGTATATATATATATACATATATATGTTCTTATATATAAATCTGTAAATCTGTGAGTAATGAGGGCCGGACTATGTATATATAGGTTGAGATCCGTAAAACACTTTGTTCTTCTTTTGATTTTGTTCTTATAATTATCATTAAAAATTTGATTTTTTTCAGATCACAATTAAAAATGAAAAATTTTGTGGTTGGGTTCACACATTTTGTTCAGATCACAATCTGATTTGGGTTCATTACAAATCTGATTTTTTTCAGATCTTTTGATTTTGTGCTTGGGTTCACACATTTTGTTCTTATAATTGTAAAAATGAAAAATTTCAGATCACAAGTCCGAATTGATGTATTCAGTAGCTAAATGAAATCTGATTTATCAAATTGATGTACATATTGTTCCACTGCTAGTCTCTACCCATTTTTCAAATAAATTCTGAATGAAATCTGTGAATGCACTTATGTTATTGTGAATGAATATCTGATTCTGGTAAAGCTCTGTTCAGATCCGTAAAACACTCTGTTCTTCCTTTGATTTTTTTCTTATAATTATCATTAAAAATGAAAAATTTCATATCACAAGTTCGAATTGATGTATACAAATGGTGAATGAAATCTGATTTATCAAATTGATGTATACATTGTTCCACTACTAGTCTCTAGCCATTTCTGAAATAAATTCTGAATGAAATCTGTGAATGCACTTATGTTATTGTGAATGCATATCTGATTCTGGTAAAGCTCTGTTCAAACATGTAAAACACTCTGTTCTTCTTTTGATTTTTTTCTTATAATTATCATTAAAAATGAAAAAATTCAGATTACAAGTTCGAATTGATGTATACAAATGCTAAATGAAATCTGATTTATCAAATTGATCTATACATTGTTCCACTGCTAGTCTCTAGCCATTTCTGAAATAAATTATGAATGATATCTGTGAATGCATGTCTGATTCTGTTAAATACCTATTGATTTGTCATGAAATATGAGTCTGTGAATGAATAAGGAAAACTGAAATGGGTTATGTGATTTTTTAGTCAATGAGGGAAAAAATGTCCATTTTTTGTTATATTTTTTGTTATACTCAATGCTCAAGCCTGAATTTTTGTTACTTTTTCGTTATACTCATTACTCAATACTCAATGCTCAATTTTCATTTGTAAAAAATATATTTCAGTAAAAAATATATTACAAACTAAATTTGGGAAGGAAGGTAAATATATTAAAAATATACTAACAATATATTAAAAAATATATAAAAATATAATTATTAAAAAATATATTAAAATATATATTAAAAATTTAGATTTAAAAATATATTTGAGTAAAAAATATATTAAAAATATATAAAAATTTAGTTTTAAAAAATATATTTGAGTGAAAAATATATTAAAAAATATATTTATTAATTTTAATATATTTTTACTCAATACTCAATGCTCAATTCTCATTACTCAATTGTTTGTTACTTTTTTGTTATACTCAATACTCATTATTCAATACTCAATGCTCAATTCTGTTATATTTTCATGTCCACTTTTAAAAAAAAGTATAATCTTGTAAATTATTGATATAAATAGAGTATTATCAAGTTTCAAAAAACAACTGAAACTAATCAAACAGAAATAACTAGGATAATAATAATTAGAAAATTAATGGTTACAAAAGGAATCTATGCAAGTACATATGGGTTAATAAATACTCCTACCAATATACCTAAATTCAAGATGCACAATATTTTTACAAAAAATCAATTTCGTTAATGGAATCAAATATAAAATTGCATTAGTCTTTGTACGTTTTCATGTTGATTCATGTAAATTTAATTGAAATGCCTATTGATTACGGCTTCATAATTTACAATGTTTTGACTTAATTTGATCATGAATTCTTCATTTCAGTCATGTAAACACATGGTTACGTAGCCCTTTAAAATATATTAGGTTTGCAAAGGAAATTAGATCTCTGCTTTTCTATTATCACCTTCATAGTGAAACCATGATAATGTAGCCTGCTTTTTTGTAAAATACACTGAAGGAACACATGTAATTTGTTTACCTATCCAATATACAAATGTGCTTAACGTATTCGGTTTACGTAGCCCTGATATATGGATAACATAAACTAATTACTTGTATGCTTCATGGTCACTTCCCAATGTTTGTAAAGCGTAGCATGGCTTCGTTTACCTCTACTACAACTTCCAGTACATGGCCACGACGAATGTGTGCCTGTGGACATGGCCCCTGTGTTGTTAAAATTTCCAGGTCCACCAAAAATCCAGGGCGTCCCTACTTTGTCTGTCTCCGCCCTGTGGTGAGTGACCCATTCTTTGCCGGTCATAACTGTACGAACATTAACAACCTATGAAACTAATAGTTCCATAATTTGCACTCATCAGCCCTATGTCAGTTGGATTGGTTGGTGCGAAGAACCAAGGCGAGAGAACCAAGACTATGCTTCACCCAGAGACGAAATTGCCATGCAATTGTAGGCTGATGTCATAAACATTCAACAATCCTTGCGTGTCCTTAAGACCATTGTGTATGTGCTATGCATTGTCGTTGTCATTTTGTTGTGCCGTATGTAAGCAACGTTACGATGTTGTCAGTATATAGAAACACGTTAGTATGTTGTCAGTATGTTGTTAGTATGTTGTTAGTATGTTGGTAGTATGTTTTAGTATGTTGGTAGTATGTTGTCGAAACGGTAGACGTATTAATAACTATCATAACTATGTCCACTACTAACTTCCATGGAACCTGTGTACGTATGTTATTAATGTGCAATGGTTATATGCTGGCTAATTTAGCATCCTATCTCTCTGTTTGTTGTTATTAATGTGTAATGGCTTATGCGTGTATATATAACAACCGAATTTATGATGGTAATCTTTTGTAACCGTACATTAGTAATGGCTTCCACACGTACTTCTCCACGTACCCAATCCAAAAGCAAATGCATTGTCACTGACAAGTCAAGTAGTCTTGAAGAGACACATAATCAGTTCAGCCACAAGGCCTCATGGGACAGTGACTCAATCCGAGTTTTCCTGCAGTTGATTGCAAATGAGATTACTAAAGGAAATCGCCCATTCCTAGTCCTCAGCCAAGCAGGGTACAAGTCCATGGCAAGGAAATTTGAGAAAAAAACATGAAGAAAACATGGACTGAAACAGTTGAAGAATAAGTACATGAGCTTGAAAAAAGAGTGGCAAGCGTGGACAAAGTTGATGGATTCAAGCAAAGGAGTGTCAGGGATAGGCTTCGACCGTGACACCGGTATATTTCAGGCACCTGAGGAGTGGTGGGACAAGATGGAATCGGTAATTACATGTACAAACAAGTTTCATATTTGTCATTTACCAGTACATTTTTTACTTGTTTAGTTAACTTTTAATTAATTATATGAAATGTAACGTCTTCCTCTTTCATATATCTCTATTTCTGCAGATAAACAAGGTGTGTGCCAAGTTCAGGAAAAAAACCTTGGAACATCGTGAGTTGATGGAGACGGTCTTCATGGGGGCATCAGCTACTGGGAAGCACCATTGGACCCCGGGAGAGAAACTTCCTGAAGCTGCTGATGACTCATCTGATTCAGTGCATAGTTTGAGAGCCCAGCCATTTGCTGATCCGATACCCGCAGGAGTACAGGACGTGGATTCAGATTCTTCACTAGAGCATGTTCCGATTGAAAAGGGGAAAAGGAGAAAGACATCATCAACAAGTGTTTCAAAGTCGAAGAAGGCAACAAGTGGAGCGTCAGTTATTGCAGAAAGCATGAACAATCTGACAGATGTGGTGCGTACGAAGAATCAGCAGGTTACGGTGAGGCACCTCACAGGCAACGAATCGCTGTACACTATTTCGGAGTGCATGCATTGCCTGACGAGTATTCCATCCCTGATTGGTACACCGTTATTCCATTTCGCCTCGACACGTATGGATAACACCGATTACCGGGAGGTGATAATGTGCCAGCCTGATGACGACCACATCATTGGGTGGATTACATAGAAGCAGCTCCAGTGTACTGCGTTGACGCCTTTTGCAAACCAGTTTGGGGGTCGCCGGATGTGATGTAGCGGTGTTACGAGTGTTGAAGATGCCTGTCATTCTCTTCCTTTTGAAAACTTTGACTTATGTTATTGTTGGCACTGTATTAAAACATGATGGTTGTGTGTGCATGTTTTTATTCTGTCCTTTTTGTTTTTTTCTTGCTAGCTATGGTGAACAAAACTTTTAGTTAAGTGCATGGGTTGACGGAATGGAAGCATGGTTGTGCATGGTTTTTGGGAAATGAATGAGATGCTTCTGTTTTAATATTTTGTATAGATATTTTTTAGACAGGCAACGACAGTTTTCTTGCACGCTTTTGTATGTCTATACTTTGCAAATTTAACTGTTAGTTTAGTTTGGCGTCAACTTTTGTGGTTGTTACCACCATGGTCCCCCTGTAAAGCAGAAGTTGAACAGGTTTACAATTTCTGCAATTCATATCATTATGCATTACTAATGACATTGGTGACGGCATTAATTACATTAAAAACAATGTCGGCATTTTTTAATTGCAAACTTTAATATAATTGGAGACAATGAATCACGTGCAAACTGATTGAAATAGTGTCACTCTTGTAGGTTTCGTATCAACGAAGACGTGATGAATCCCTGAGATGGAAGCAACAATGATGATTTAAGGGAAATGCTTAACCAAATGGCGGTCCAGGTGCAACAAGAACACAACTGCACATTTCTACAAGCATGCCAGTATGCGACAGAATGGTACGAAAAACACATGGCTAAAATGCCATGTCGCACTTCTATACTGACCGGGAATGCATGGATATGCGAACTATATGCGGGCCATATGGGTCAATTTGAGGAAAATGTTTGCATGCCGAAGGAAGTTTTTGTCGCCTTGTGTGAGACATTAGTAAATGATTTTGGGTTGCAAGTACCACAACGTCTACATGGCTTAGCTGTTGAAGAAAGCGTTGCAATGTTTATCCATGTGTTGAAAGGGAAGCAAAATCGTGAAATCCAAGAACAGTTCCAACATTCGGGGGAGACTGTGTCTCGGCATGTGCATAACGTATTAAATTCCATGAAAGAGTTCACTGTTGTTCATTGCCGGCCCACATACAGTCAGCATCGTATACATCCATACGTGCGGTCTAGACGGAAATACCTACCGTTCAAGGTACTACTGAAACACATTATTGACATATAAATAAAGAGTCTCAGTTATTTTGTTTTTATTACTAACTGGGTGTGACGTAATGGAAAAACCATTACTTGGTACCCGTTTACGCAACAACAAAATAATTGGGTTGTTTGCAAGACTGTATTGGAGCAATAGACGAAACACATGTAAGTGCATGGGTTACGGGGCCAGATGCGGCAACATATTTCGGTAAGAAATACTGTCACACGCAAAATATCATGGCCGCGGTCGATTTTGACATGTGTTTCATATTTATTTCGTGCCGATGGGAAAGAAGTATGCATAATAGTCGCATCTTCAACGAGATACTAACAAATGACAATGTCCCATTTCCACATCCTGACGAAGGTAACACATGGCCATGTATTCTACATTTATGGGGCTATACTTTTTTATGAATCAGCGTTACTTGAAAATGAAGCGAAATGTCGGCATTTGGTATCATACATTGTTGTCATGTCTGCAAGCAAATATTATCTTGTCGATTCTGGTTATCCAAACTGAATAGGTTACTTAGCACCATTTAGAGGCAGCCGTTACCACCAACAAGAATACCGATGTATTCCACGAAACACGACTGCAAACACGCCAAGGGAATTATTTAACAAAGTTCACTCGTCGTTACGAAGTGTGGTGGAACGCACTTTCGGTGCCTGGAAAAATCGATGGGGTTTTATTCGAGACATGCCTCGGTATGACTTCGCAAATGTGCAAGTTCAGTTGGTAGGTGCGTCAATGGCATTACATAATTATATACGGCGAAACACAGGTAATCCAACAACTGTTCACCCAATGTGGGACGAGAAAGAGGCTATGACAATAGTAAATGCCATACCAGAAGTTGAACATTACGAGGATGGTTTAATGGTTGGGGATGAGGACCTGCATATGGCATTGGTGCGCCTTCACAAACACGACAAATTATGTTACATGCGTCAGAACGGAATGTTAGGAAATATATAATAGTCGACCTAATTTTCGTAGGGTTGTAACATTGGTAACACACGTGGAACAAACTGTATTTAAAATATATTATCATGTATCAGTAGAATGTGTTTACACGAGACTATACCCCGTTTCTGTTGGTGATGTGCCTAACTGCGGAAAACCAAAAACCACATGAAAAACCCTTTTCGAAAAAGAAAACAAGGTGAAACAAATAAGGAAAAAAAAAAAAAAAACGAATACAGAAATTATCATGTGCGACGTCAATTAAAAACATAAAAACACAAGTTCAAAACAACAAAAAAACCAAAACACACCTCATTTTTTGTCATGTGCCACGGCAATATATGATTTTTCACATCATTTTAAATAAATGACATAAAAAAACGTTTTTCCAAATAAATAAAACACATGGAAACCCATTTTCGAAATATAAAAACAAATTAATCTGTACAAATTAAAAAATGACAAAAACGTAAATAAAAAAAAAATAACGAGAAAAATACGCCTCATTCAAAGATCTTTAAAAGAAAAACATAAAAAGGAAAATTACCATTCGCAACGTGATTTAGAAATAAATAAAACATATGAAAACTCATTTTTTAAAAATAAAAAAAGTTATTGTATATCAATAAAAAAAAAAGGAAAAAAACATAAATTAAAGAACAAGAATAATTAATGTATAAAAAAAGAAAAATGACAAATCTAATAAATAAATAAATAAAAAACATAAATACGCCAAATCCAAACCAAAAAGAAAAAAAAATGTTCAAACAAAAACATAAAAAGGAAAATTACCATTCGCGACGTAATTTAGAAATAAATAAAACACATTGAAACTCATTTTTCAAAATAAAAAAAAAAGTTATTGTATATCAATATTTGTAAAAAAAGGAAAAAAAAAACATAAATTAAAGAAGAAGAACTAATTAATGTATAAAAAAAGAAAAATGACAAAAAAGTTAAATTTAAAAAAAATCAAAATACGCCAAATCCAAACCCAAAAGAAAAAAATGTTCAAACAAAAACATAAAAAGGAAAATTACCATTCGCGACGTAATTTAGAAATAAATAAAACACATTGAAACTCATTTTTCAAAATAAAAAAAAAAGTTATTGTATATCAATATTTGTAAAAAAAGGAAAAAAAAAACATAAATTAAAGAAGAAGAACTAATTAATGTATAAAAAAAGAAAAATGACAAAAAAGTTAAATTTAAAAAAAATCAAAATACGCCAAATCCAAACCCAAAAGAAAAAAAATGTTCAAACAAAAACATAAAAAGAAAAATTACCATTCGCGACGTAATTTACAAATAAATAAAACACATGAAAACTCATTTTTGAAAAATAAAAAAAAATTATTATATATCAATAAGAAAAAAAAGGAAAAAAACATAAATTAAAGAACAATCACTAATTAATGTATAAAAAAAATGACAAAAAAAATAAATTTAAAAAAAAAATCAAAATACACCAAATCCAAAACCAAAAGAAAAAAAAAACAATGTTCAAACAAATTCGGTCCAATTACTTTGCTGACGTGGAGGACCATATTTTTTTGGTGAGTTGCCATGTAAAACACATGTCAAGGGCAGTTTGGTAATTTACCATAAAGACACCTCACCAAAAAGTTAAAAAAGTCAAAAAGTCCTTTCCAAACCAAGCTTTTTAGCCCTAGGTGAAAATAGCTAAAAAAGCCAAAAAGTCAACCAACTTTCTAAACGGAAGTTCAATCACATCACTTCAAACCCAACATATATTCAACCTATATTTTATAAAAAGTCAAATAATATACTTATTTAGATCATCTAAAACAACCCTTTAATATAAATATACTTAAAAAGTATAGAGTGGGTTTGATTTGTGTTTTGAGGTAAAAAAAATTTTAAAATTTTTTTGGAGAGAATTTAGAAAAAAAATTGGTTTGTTTGGTTGTATGTTTTGAAAATAGTTTGGAGTTTGAGATAATTTGATATTTTATTGTAGATATGTGTGAGAAAAACTGATTAAGAATGAGAGAGGGGGGAGAGAAAGTGATTGATTGATGTGTAAAAAAAATAAAGTGATTCTGAAAAAAAAATTCAAAAAGTTTGAACCAAACAAATTTTTTTAAAAATTTCTCGAAAAGGGAGATACAACCAAACAAGTCCATAATATTTGTGAAAAAATATTTAAAAAATTCATTAAATATCAAAAATATAACAAAAAATATAGAAATGAGGGGTTTTGGGAAGCCAAAAAAAGGCTAACTTTTAGCTTTTTATCCATTTTGGGTCACATCACTTCTCACATTTTTTACTTACAAAAAGACAAAATAAGCTAAAAAAGTAAAAAAAAATCAATTTTTTACCAACTTTCCAAAACACCACACAGTATATTTTTCATATTTTTGTGTATTTATTAATTTTTTAAAATATTTTCTTAAAAATATTTTATTATTTAGATACATCTAACTAAGATGCATCTAAAAAGGTAAAAAAAATCTTTAAAATATTAAATATGTTCATTAAAAATAAAAAAATATGAAAAATAAAATATTCAATTTTTAAAAAAATTGAATTCAGAAAGTGAAACCAAGCACACTAAGGGTTCGTTTGGGATGTGGGTTGACTTTTTGATTTTTGGCTATTTTATCCTGAGAATAAAAAGTCTCGTTTGTGATAGACTTTTTGATTTTTTTAACTTTTGAGAGAAAAAATGAAATAATTATGATTTAAATGTGATATTTTATCTTATTAAGTTAATTTTTTTTTTAATTATTTAAAAAAAAAACTCAGTTTAGCATATAGAACGAGGGCTAATTAGTTGTTGAGATCTACAATTTTGTATGGACTGCATAAGAGCATCCACAATGGACACACTAACGTGTTTGTTAGTGTCAGTTGCCAAGTTTTGACTAGCAGTGGTGTGTGTTTGGGGCTGCAATGGAGTTGTTAGTGTGTTGGTGAGTTTTGTTAGTGTCAGTTGTTAAGTTGTTTGTTAATTGTGGCTAGCGTTTTAGCGAGGAAAGGGAAGCGTTTTTTTGTGTTACGGGTTGATTGGCCGGACGTCAGGCCGGTTGACCCGGTCAACGGCAAATTTTTATTTTTATTTTTTTAACATGTTGGGATTTTTTTTTTTTTGGACTTCAAATTTAATTTTGGGCTTCAAATTTTTTATTAAACTAAATTATTTATTTATTATATACATATATATATATATATATTTAACATATACTTAACACATTCCTTAACACATTTATTATACCATTACTCACTCTCTAAAATTAACAAATTTTTAACTATCTTAACACATATTTTTAAACTCCACTTTTATCAATTTTTTACCATATAATACATACTTTAACAAATAATTTTAACTATCTCATTGTAAATGCCCAAGTCTCCTCGAATTGACAGATGTGTTTAAGTGGTCCGCCCATGTGAAGAAAGAGAAGATATGGGCTGCATTGACTGCATAAGTCTCCTCGAATTGACAGGATATAATGTGCTGGGTGGTCCACCCATATGAAGAAAGAGAAGATATTAGTTATTGGGGTCTATAATTTTATATTAAATAATTAAAAAATATAAGAGAGTATAGTAATTTATAATTCAGAACTGCTGCAGACTCTCAGTGGGGGTCGCACCCCCAGTGAAGTGGTGCGCCTCCACTGGCCGAAACTCAAAAAAAAAAAAAAAAAAATTAAAATTTTTTTTTTACCCAATCACAGCATGCCACCTCACTGGGGGTCGACCCCCATTGAGGGTCCGAAGCATTTTTGATTTATAATTGATAAAGAATATTCCTGAACTAATTAATAATTGAAAAATATTTGATAACTGAAATTTGTATAGTTTAAATGACTTAAATATATCAAAACGATATCGTTTTGAGGCATTTGAACCATTCAAATTATAAAAATTTAAGCTACCAAACATTTTTGTCAATAATTTTTCAGGGAAAAAATCTAAAGAGAGAAGTTTACGGTAACAAAAGTTAATGGACAATTATTTTTAAAAATTGATATATAAGTCTAATTTTAAGTTTACTCTTTAAATTTAATAATGTGTAATAAAATAATTAGTTGATAATTAAAAAATATAATCAAAAAACAGATAAAACATAAAAAATAATTAATTGATTAATCATTAAATTTAAAAAATGAATTTAATTTTTGAATTCTAATAATACTATTATTATTTTAGAATAATACTATATTTACTAATTGATATACAATTAATGCACTAACCGATGATGTGACATAATTTTAGAAGTTTTGGTTATTTGTAACTTATATAATGAGTGAAATCAATAATAATGTCATAATTTATGCTGATATAATAATTGATATATTAATTAATATATGTACCACCACCAATTATTTTATTGTATACAAAGGACGCATGGGCGTATGAAACCAAGAAAAGAAAAGGGCTAGGAGCGTATTGTTGGGTTCGTGGGGGCCTATCACGGGTTTCGTTTCGATAAATCGAATCGTGCAATATGTAAAACTCGTCAACTATTTTATTTTTGTAAAAAATTATGTTGATCGGATATCGATATATATTTGATTGGATTAAATTTCTCTCAACGGTGAATAAATTTTCATAATAAATTAATGATAAAAATCTAATCCGATCAAATAACTATCGATATTCGATCAATATGATTTTTTACAGAGATAAAGGGTATGTTTGGTTTAGATTTGTAGAGTGATTTTGGGAAAAATTTTCTACAAAATTTGTTTAGTTTGTAAATTTTCAAAACAATTTTCAAAATCACTTTCTCTCTCTTACATATCAATCAATCACTTTTTCTCTCTCCTCTCTCCTTCTCAATCACTTTTTCTCTCACACATATCTACTTAATTATAACAAAATATCAAATCATTCCAAACTTCCAAACTTCAAAATTACTTTCAAATTACACAACTAAACAAACCAAAAAAATTTCTAAACTTTCTCCCTAAAATAATTTTTAAAAATTACTCTCCCAAAATCAATCTAAATATATTCAAAGTATCCAACGAGTTCTACATATTAAATAGTTCAAATCATTAAGGCGGCGTTTGGGAAGTGGTTTGGGCTATTTTAGCCCACTAAAGACAAATAAGTTATTTTAGCCCCAAAAAAACAAAACATCACATCCAACCCATAATCATTACACTCTTCTCTCACAAAAAAACTCAAAAAAGTCAAAAAGTCAAAAAACCCTTCCAAACCAAGCTTTTAAGCCCAGGCTAAAATAGCCAAAAAGCCAAAAAGCCAACCCACTTCCCAAACCCACCCTAAAATAAAATTTATGATCCTTAGAGGCTCAACAATACCACGCAATTCACTTTATAAACTAGAGATAAGCTGCCCAAAAGAAAAATGAGTAATACTAGGTATCATGAAATTTTTTTTATAAAAATAATCATAAAATATTTATGACCCTTAAATTATACTTAAAATAAATACCACACACTAATTAAAATAATTTAAAAATTATAATTCTTTTATGATCTTTTTCATAACAACTTTTTCAGGATCCATAACTTTTTTCAAGAACAATATGCAAAGGACGCATGTGTGTATGGAACCAAGAAAAGAAAACTGGCGCTTCGATGTTAAGGCTTTTTGTCACTTCAAGTGAGCCATGAAAAAGGAAAAGATAAATCAAGAAAATTTATACATATATTATATATATATATTTATAATATTTTAAATTTTATTAATTTATATTTAAAAAATTTGAGTCACTGTGATCCTATTTCAAATGAATGGTCTAAAGTTAATAAAATGATAATAAAATATACTTTAGTTTTTAAAGTTATTAATTTTGGTAATTTCATCTTGAAATATTGATGACGAAAATAAAATATAATTTTATAATATTGAGAGACGGAATTAATAATATTAAAATTTTAGATATTAAATGACACAAAACATAATTGAGAATGATAGTTGAAATTTATAATTGTTTTGTTAACTATTTAAGTGGCGGTTCGAAATTGGACATATTTTATTCAAATTAAAAAATTAAAAGATAAAATTGAAAAAATTAAAATTTAAAGAATTAAAGTAACATAAAACTCATACTTTAAGAAGGATAAATATATGAGGAAATATCATTTTACCACCTGAAGTATCATTCAAAAAATAATTTAACTTTTTCTTTTAATAATATCAATTTCACCTAAATAATTTGATTTTGGATCAATTTTACCCTTACCGTTCGCTACCATTTATAATCAATGAAATTGCTAACATGAAACAAAAATTTTATATGAAATTTTATTTTATCCCAAACTATCAGTCCCATTACAGAACCCGATTTTCCCATGGCTCGACTGCCCCGAATTTCAAAACGACGCTGTTTTGAATTTTTTTTTTTCTTTTCTTTTCTTCTTCCTCCCCCCTGCCTTCTTCCTTCCCTTCTCTTCTTCCGACTCAACACAGCATCATCACAGAAGAGAAGAAAGAAGAAGAAGAAGAAGAAAAGAGAAGAGGAAGAAGAAAAACAAATTCAGATCTGATTTGCTCCAGCTCCGTCGATCACCGTCGATCTTCCTCCTCCACCATCACCGTCTTCTTCTCTTCCTCCACCTTCTCCCTATCTTTTCTCCTTCTTCTCTCTTTATCTTCTCTTCTCTTCGAGCCGTTGATTTCGGTCTCTCAAACAATTTTCCCCAAACTATCTCTAGATTATCAATTAGAACCCAAATTTCATTTTATTCAGGGGTCTAATTGATATTGTGGCGATAGTTTAGAGAGTAAAATAAAATTTCAAATGAAATTTGGGTGCCACATCAGTAATTTCTGTTTGATCATTGATGACAATTGACGATGGGGTAAAAATTGATGCTAAATCAAATAATTTAAGTATAAAATTGATATTATTAAAAAAAACATAGTTGAATTGGTTATTGAGTAATAACTTACTGGATAAAATGATATTTTCTCTAAATATATTTATCTTATATTTTATTCATTAGTGAGGCACATAAATGTGTATTTAAAATGGAATTTAATAAGAATAATTCATAGAAGTATCAGGATTTGTAAAATTTATGAATTTACTGCATCTCAAAATGTTGGGGGTACCCCCATATGAAAAAAGAAAGAAAGAAAAAAAAGTTTGTGGCCACAAAAGTTTATGGACAATTATTGTATGTGTTAGAAATTGGGCGCCCATGTGGCATGGCCCTTTGAGCTTTTTGAGCCTAACCTCTTGAACCTTATCCATGTAAGTTTGAATTAATTCAAACTTATTTGGATAACCATTCAGGATATCTATATCTATCATATCATAGATATGGATAGATAGATAGATATTGGTTATATATCAGATTATATGGTTAATCTAATATATTGAATCAGATACGTATATCAGATACGTTATGGGTTTTTACCCATAACCTTTTTCCCAGACTCTCCTCTCTCTCTGACTCTCTCCCAAAACAACGATCAAGCCATTTGCACTGTGATTTGTGTGGGTGATATTCACTATTGTAATATCACCCCATTGCTGGGTTGATTGACCAGATTCAGAAGCACGTGATTTACCCACGAGGTTCTTCGCTAAAAGGTATGATCTAAACATTTAATCCGCTGCGTTTAATGCTTTTGATTTACATTGGTATCAGAGCCATGTATGGGTTTTTTCGTGCTTTCTTTTATCATGTGTATATTATATATATATGTACACATCGATGCTCATGAATATTTATAAAAGAGAAAGAGATCCAAAATATTTCATTTTTTATGATCATTAATGTAATTTTTAAGACCATAAATGATTTTATTTTGGAAAATGGAGTCCGGAAGTATAAAAATCGGACCAGAAAACACCCTGGAAGGCGGCGCGTGGATTCACGCGCCACCTGACGCCGTGAGCAGCCTCCACGCGCTTCTACGCGCTGGCACGCGCCGCCACGCGCTTCACGCGCTTCCGCTGGCACGCGCTTCCGACGCGCCTGCACGCGCCATCACGCGCGCGTCAGCGGCGCTGTCCACGCGCGAGCCGTCGGCGCCACGCACGCGCGCCACGTGCCGAGCCGCGTGCCGAGCCGCGTGAGCCGCGAGCCGAGCCGTTTCCCCAGCTGGCTTGGTGGTAAGGCTCTGTTTGTTTTTTTAAATTCTGAATCGCGTTAATTGGCCATAATTATTCGTTATAGCTTTGTTTTAAGCATGGTTGGTACCGTTAGACTCAGAATTAAATTTTTATCTTCTGTAAAATTTTGAAAATTTTATGAAAATAAAAAATATTTTTTTGTGTTAATAATTCATTTTTTATGCTTTAAAATGATTCTGGTATTGCATAAATAATTTTCTGGGGTTGAAATTTTTATTGTGGACTTCTGAAATATTTTACTATTTACTGGTATAATTGTTTCAGTTATCAGTTTCTGGATTTTTTATTTCTAATTTTATGTGTGTTTATTAGTTATTTAAAATTCCAGAAAATACCAAAAATTCCAGAAAATTCAGAAGTGATATACTTTCTGTTATGGCATAATTTGAATATTAAATACAGCATGTTGTTGTTTATTTGCCTAGAGTTTATAATATGTTGTAATTAGAATAGCATGATTAATTGTTTTTTATTTTAATTCCGTTATTTGTAACATAGCATGTATTGATTGTGAATCTACATTATGATGCTGTTGTATGGAATTAGAATTTTTTATCATGCTTTTAGACATGCCATAATCAGTGGGAGGTTATTCGGTTGAGAGAAATCTTTGTAGATTAACTCCCGAAAACCAATATTTTGCGCATAAATTAAATTAAATTTTGGATAATTGTCACTGTGGCGCAAGAGATGATTACGAGCATAGCGGATTTTCGATCTTGCGACTTGTGTAATATTGTCACTATTTAATTTAGATTTTTGCGGCAAAATTATATTATGCTAATCAAATTAATCCCAATGCGAATTTCTCACTAAATTGATTAGCTTATGGAAGTTAATTTGGTTGACCTAGACTTAGTAAGATGTTCAAATGTGAACAATAATCCCATTCTTTAGATGAGCAAAAGTCTTGGAGACTTTAGGTCAACCTTAATTGAGCCAAAGTAAGGAAACATGACTCAAAGTCGCCGTGTTTTTGTTGCCTTGTTTGGCACAATAAAAAATAATGTGTGCGCTATGGTTAGCGACACTACGTAGTTCTGGTTGGCGAGTTTTGGAGTTATGAAATTAGTAAGCCCTCAATAGATCTATATATGATCTTAACTATTGAGCTGCGCGGACTGACTTTGTAATTTGACTTGTAAATAATGTTACATCATTGAATGAAGTAACATTCAAGAGTCACGTCATCCAAGAAATGCGAGCTTAAATAAATTAGTCATTAAGTGTAAGACGAGTAGCCAGTATGAGCAGTGTTTTGCTCTCTACTCAATTATTGGGAGTGGATGGAGCAAAATTTCATGTACTATAATAGTGTGCGTTGAAATATCACGTGAAGTGAAAAGATTAGCGCTTAGAAGCTGCAAAATCTATTAACACTAAGTGAAAAGATTAGCGCTTAGTGGCTGCAAAATCTATTATCATTGCCAACTTGTCTAAGTCTGGACACTTACTGTTTCCACACTTGAGTGTGAGACATGAGGGGCTTCTTTGTATGATTCCTTAGCTAGGCTAACGTTTTTGAATAACGTTTACCACTAAGCGCAAACGTTGCAGCATAGTAATGAAAAGGTCAAGGCCGACAAGGTTGTTATGACTCTAAGAATTTGACGCATCGCTTGTGAGAGCATTGTGTTGAATTAGACTCTTTAGCCTAATTCCGCTTAAGTTACTTCAGAGCTGTCACAGATTGATAGCTTATTCTCTCCTTCTTGTGGATAGTAGAATTAATTGCAAGTAACTATGAAGCGAGAAATAGATATGGCAAGAGGAGTATCGTCATCTTTCAACTAGATGCATTAAAGTGTATGGAGAATAAAATTGACTTGAAGGTGCAGGGGATTAGCACTTACTAGTTAAATTTGCGACTTAGGCGCACTTGATATCTCCATGACATCCTTTTATGATCTAGTGAATATGAATTAGTCCTGAGTCATTACCTAGTTGGGCCTAAACCTTTTAAACTTATCTTCGAGAACTCACACATTAAGATGATTGGAATTAGTTTATGACATTGGTCATGAACCGGTGGCTTATTATACTTAATCACATTAATGAGATGATGACACGATGGTTTGAGTAGGCCTTCTCGGGCCCACTCGCTTGTGACATCCTGCTCTCATATAAATGTGTAACTTTGTTCGCAATGGGTGCGCACAAGTAAGTAGGAAAGCCGTAGAAGGTCATTTGTATTGGCGCATTTAGTCCACTATGATATTTTGTGACTAGATATGTGTAAGGGTATGATAGCTAAGCCTCAATCTCGACACATTTATAGATTACGATACGCATTGAGTCAAGACTATTTGATCTCCATAAGTCAAAAGTTTTGAGATGATTTTTTGACATTGCACATATGAGGTCGAGATCAATTAGATAAGAGCTTTTGTGCTTTTAGTTTTGACCAAGGTGGCGAGTATCTATTTGAGTTATTTTTAGAAAACTCTGTGAAGAGAAATGGATGCTTAGAAAATTGATTATTCCTAATACTCAACAACACAATGGTGTAGTAGAGATAAGGAATTAAATATTGTTAATGTTAGGTGGATAATGGCGCAAAATGTTTCCCAATTGGGAATTGCACTAGTTTGTTGCCTATATCCCTAACTAAGTGCCCTCCATATCAGATTTTACACTCCATTTTGAGTAATGGGTTAGCAGAGAGCCATCTATGGGCGATCTGTAACCGTTAAGCAGCTTATCTTTATTCTACTTCTCATAAGATTGTGAAGTTAAGACCTAGGGTTCTATAGCGCATTATTGTATGCTGTCTTGTAAACACATAGGGTTTGTGGCGCATTATTGTATGCGGTCATGTAAACCCTCCGGGTCATGTGCATATAGGTAAGCAGCTTTGTGGTAGTGTAACTAAGTCACATAAAGTTTTCTTAGTAAAGGTGACGTGTATAGAGTTTTGGAACTCTATAAGATAGAGAATTCTAAGCATAGCGCTTTTATGTAGCCTAGTTGAGAATGGAAAGAAATTTCCAATATCCTAGGGACAGTGGGAGCGATGTGCCTACTAATGGATTACTCCATTAGAGAAGAATTCTCTACATTCTTAGTTGCGTGGTAGCAAATGTGAAAATTTTCCACGTCATCACTGGGTGATTGAGAAGGAAACATTCATGATTGCTCCGCAAGATGATAAAGAGCCTAGGATAATGCCAAAGGCTCTAGTCCCTGTTTTTAGAAAGTGGATTAATGTTGCGCAGTTTAAGACAAAGTCTTTGAGGATTAACCATTTCTATAATTGGTTGACTTTCCATTATGACGCGAAACTGTTCTAAAGTTATGCGTAATTTGGATAGTCATTGTTGAGGCATAAGGCTCGCTAGATACCGAAAAGTCGCACCATTGAGGAAAGTGTAGACCATGAGAAGACTTCCTCCTGGGGAGTGAGGTTATTTTGACTTAGGCTATGATTGACATAAGTTCGGAACATTGATTTGTGGACATTGTGACCCAACTTTCTCGTTGGAGAATTGGATAAGTAGATCCGTAGGGATTTACCTTCTGCTTTTATGGTGAAAAGTTAGGAGCGCAAAAAGGTTGCTAGTTCCAATAAATCTTTTCAGCCTAAAACAGTTATCCAAATAGTGGTTCTTAGATTTCGTCAAGCCATGATAGGCAAACGATGATCGATGAAGACCACTGAGGCATGATCAATGGTCCAAAAGAAGTTTTTCCTTACTTAGTCATTATGAGCCAGGAATTTATAAGGATGTCGCCACCTAGGGTGGGCAGTCCTCTATTTTAGATATGATGGACATGGGTGATGTAATTTATATGCTCGGATGTACGATCCTTAGGGATTGTTTTGGGAAAATTCTCGGTTTGTCTTCGATGACTTACATAAGGAATATCCTAGAATAATTCTAGATGCAAAATTGCAAACCCATTGACTTACCTATCGGTAAAAGCCAGAGCCTTAGCTATTGAGTGTATCCTCGGATTGTCTTTGGGAGAAACAGATGATCTATATTCCTTGATCTTTTCTTTGTTGTGGGAGCCTAAAGTACGCTATGTGGGCGTATTCGGCATGATAAGTGTTATCTTTGGTAAATGGTCAACTGAGTTGTTTAGACATTGACCTTGCTCATTAGATTGTGGATAAAATGCTTTACTAGTAGTATATTAATTTGCTCCTTGTAAGATTCAATGCGCTAGTTGGGCGCATCTGCGCTAGTTGGGCGCATTAAGAATGAACGCAAATTGGTCACCAAAATATCTTTAGAGAGGTATTGCGCAAGAGGTAGTGATCTTAAATCACTTCATGTGAGGCGCACATGGTGGATTCCGTTGTATATGCTTATCGCAAGAGGTGCTGATAAGGCTTATGTTTGGAATCTAGAATTGTGATCTTGAATCACTTCATGTGAGGCGCACATGGTGGATTCCGTTGTATATACTTATCGCAAGAGGTGCTGATAAGGCTTATGTTTGGAATCTAGAATTGCGCAAGCTGTGGTCAAATTTTTTTGAAAATCGATCACTTATTTTGAGATGATGGGATGTTGACACTATTATGGTTTGTGTCATAATGATTAGCAGATGATGATGTCAGCAGGCAAGATTGGCTCACTCACACGAGCAATCGCCCTTGGCGCTTGAGCGAGCAGGATGAGACTAGTGGTTTATTTTTATTTGAAGCCAAGAGAGGCTTAAAATTATCCACTATATGTCGCCTTGGTTACAACCAAGATGAGGTCGTGTTAAGGACCAAACATGGATGTTAGTACCCACTTTCCATGTTGTGCCTGTTATGATTAGCCAGATGCGAGATCTCATTTGGCGCCTAGAAGGCGAGCAAATAGAGAATTCGGGTTAGGCGCTAGAAAGCGACTAGACTAATATCTGTACGGTGTATCGAGTATGACGTCACTCTTTTGGAAGAGTTACTCCACCGTAACATGTATTCATACTATATGTGCTTGGCGACTGAGTAATGAGGTGAGAGAATGGATCCCTGTTTCCTCACCGTGTGAGTCTTACGTGTCATTATTGATATGACTTTCATTTTTGTACCCTTTTGTGACTTTTGACTATGTCATAAGGTAAGGGGTTGATGTTCTGCTACTTTGGTATGTTGCCTGCGGTCATGTATGATTCGGCCTTAAGGGACATCACTGGGAAAGCGGTCAATCCTAAACTAAATGGCATGGGCAAAGGGAAGATCATCTAGTATTACACCACTGATGTATATTCACTGCCGGCAACTCACATCGCTCTGTATGAGAAGCGGATTGAGTGTGAATATATTGCAAGAATTGAGAGGGTCAAACATGCTCTTTTTGAGGGATTAGAGATGTTTTTTGGACCGGTGTAATTAGATGGGTCTGGGGTATATGAGACACTATTTCTGTTCTTTTTTGGGTTGATGTCTCTATGCTGGCTCATTTTGAGTTTCTAGTATAGAGCTCCCACATGCAGGTGTTCTCAGCAGTCGCACGGTGCATTGGCTAGTATGAGATTGTTCATTTTTGGGAGATTGAGATAGAGATGTGGCAGTGTCATGCCAACTCATGTGCGAGTGGGAGATGTTAGAAATTGGGCGCCCATGTGGCATGGCCCTTTGAGCTTTTTGAACCTGAACCTCTTGAACCTTATCCATGTAAGTTTGAATTTTAATTCAAACTTATTTGGATAACCATTCAGGATATCTATATCTATCATATCAATAGATATGGATAGATAGATAGATATTGGTTATATATCAGATTATATGGTTAATCTAATATATTGAATCAGATACGTATATCAGATACGTTATGGGGTTTTTACCCATAACCTTTTTCCCAGACTCTCCTCTCTCTCTGACTCTCTCCCAAAAACAACGATCAAAGCCATTTGCACTGTGGTTTGTGTGGGTGATATTCACTATTGTAATATCACCCCATTGCTGAGTTGATTGACCAGATTCAGGAAGCACGTGATTTACCCACGAGGTTCTTCGCTAAAAGGTATGATCTAAACATTTAATCCGCTGCGTTATAATGCTTTATGATTTACAGTATGCAAAGGACACATGGGCCTCTAAAGTCAGGAAATAATTCTCAATATTTATAGTGCGTTCAATTAACATATTTAAAATACGAGATTAAATTGAAATAATTTATATATAAATATTAAATTTACACAATTTAAATATTGAGAATTAAATTATGATATTTTAAACATAATTTAAACATTAAAAGTAAAAGATCTTGGGGTGTGGCCTAATGGCCATATCTTAAGATGTGGTGAATGAAAAGTCAAGGGTTCAAGTTTATAGAATAATGATAACTCTTCAGTTGTAATATAATTATACTAACATACCAAGGAAAAAAAATATTAAAAATTAAAATGATGCAGAACTCATATTTTATGAGCTAAAAATATAATTAAATAAATATTATCTTTTTAGGTGTTTTGTTTTAAAATAAATGGTCTACATTAAAATGTTCACACTAAGATTTGTTCAAAATATAAATGGCCCGTGTGATTTTGAAATTTTTAATCGGGTAACAAATGATCCTTTCATTAGTTATTTATTAAGTTAATTAACAATTTTATTGTATTGAAGGAAAGTTAAGAAATTTTATTTTTTCTGATGAAACCTAATCTAAATTTCATATATAAGGGGAGAGATTTCAACCAGTAATCTTTTAGTGAGATGTTGAAATTTTGACCAATCAAACTAATTCAATTGATTAACTTCAAGATGATTAACTAAAGACAATATAAGTAGTTCCATTAAAGACTATTTTCTCCATAAACCCGCAAGGCTTCATTTTGTAGGTCCTATGGAACCCCCACAACGGTAATCCGAATTTTTCATCTCATAAGCCTTGAAAAGAAAATTACACATGTAAAAAATTAACTTGATCGAAAATTGATAGACACACTAATTAATTATGTTTTATTTTATTTTATAAAATTGATGATAAATATAATTTTAAACTAACATTGTTTATTTTATAAAAGTAAATATGATAAATTAATATGTTTATTGATGTCTAATTAAACTAATATTTTCCATATATCTTCTTTCCTTTGAGATTTACGAAATGAACAGTTCAGATCATTGTTGTCGTGCCTTACTAAACACACAAAATAGAAACCATAAGTCTTGTTTGTTTGACGAATTAGATTGGATGAGGTTCTGAATACGGTGGGATTGAGTTAAGAAATTATTAGTGTGGTGGTATTAGGTTAGAGATGTAAGATAAAATGTGTTTGTTTGTGAACTAGTGTACTGGTAATAGTTAATCAAAATTGAATATATAAAATTACCTAAAAACCCTCACATATAATATAATTTTATTGATTTTGTAAAGTCGAGGACAAACAACATGGGTATTTTAACCATCAATTTGTATGAAGAGATTAACAATCTGAACGCTTCCATGAGAATGTTAATCTCATCATGAGAGGTGATTCATACTCTTGTAAAATTGCTAAATCCATTTCATTTTTTTGATGAGTCTCACAAATTGATAATCCAATTCTCTTCCTAAAATCCCAATCAAACTGACCTAGGAGTTATGGAGGAGATAGTGTAGGGAACTGCTCTCATATTGATTAGCAAGCCTATATTGTTCTTTTTTTTTAGGGGGGGGGGGGTTGTGTATTATGAATTTAGAGAAATTGAATTTCCGTAGAAGTTTGTAAAAAATAAAAAATAAAAAATCAAATTATCAATTTAATAATTAAAATCATACATATATATATATTTATAAATTTATAAATACTTTAAGAAGCGATCACTGGATTGTAGTTTTTCTTATAAATTTTCAAATAGTAATAAAATGACAACCGATGCCTGCCAGTAATAGTGGTCATTCACCTAGTCGGGCAGCACTACTTAACAAGGAATTTTGTGTCTACCTAATCCTGTTTAGCCGAAACATCGGGCCTATATAATTATCCCAAACCCAGTCTTAAGTAAATTATAATTCACAAAATTGTCCATCAAGCCATATACACAAGTTATTAGAAAAAAAACTAAACATTTTTTCATCAATACCTATAAAGCAACTAGCTGTTATAAAATTTTAATACCATATTAATTAAAACATTACAATTTTTTTTAAACCAAACACATTCCATAGCAGAATGGTCCAGCTTGTCTCAAGTTGAGATCAAGATTGGACCTGTCCAGTTCGGCTAATGGGGCCCATTTTTTGGGCCTGTTTTGATAATCCGAACCGTTTAATGTGTAGAACTCGTCGAGTACTACATGGCTGTAAAACATCACATTGATCGGATATCAATAGCTATATGATCAAATCAGTTTTGCATAAAAAAAATGGATGGTGAAAAAATTAACGGTTGATTAAAAACTGTTTTGTTCACATAGCTATCGATATCCGATCAACGTGATTTTTTACAAATATATAGTACTTGACGAGTTCTATACATTGAACGGTTTGGATTATCAAAACGGGACCCGTGGTGGGCTCCCACGGGCCCAACAGCACGGTCTAGTCCGATCTTGGACTGGACCAAAGCCACTGCCTTTAAACAATAGCATTTGTAGAATGTATATATATTTTAGTACTCATTTTTCTTGAAATAGAAAAACAAAAAATGAAGTTGTTTAGAGTTTTGCATTGTAGAAGGATCCACGAAGTAAAAGAACAAAATGTATTATTCATAAAGTTAATATATATTTATTCAAATTCTAACAAAATGGCAAGGCCAGATTGAGATTTTCCAAACCCAATTCATCAATTAATTGGATCAAAAAATCAACCCAACCCAACTTTATAAACTAAAATAACATTACCAAATTCTAAAAAAATAGGGTTGGGTTCGACAAGCTGAGCAGGCGTGTGCCAGTACCCATCCCTACCTGCCAGTGCTTTGATTTCATATCAGTCACTACTTTTTAACTTCTCTTAAATTTAAAATGTGATATGTTAACACTACAAAAAAATACATTTTTGCCGATAATTGTTGGCTACCAAAAACAATTTAGTCGCCAAAAGTTACGGAATTGGCTACCAAAAATAACATTAGTCGGCAAAAGTCAACCTTTTAGCTACTAATTTTTTTTTAGTAGGGGAATGTTGATTATTGGCCACTAAAAAAAATTAGTAGCTAAAAATATTACAATTGGCGACTAAAAGAAATTTTAGTAGCCGTAGAAGTACCTTTAGCTACTAAATTGTTTGGTAGCCGAATGAAAATAAAAAAATTAATTTTTAATCTTTGGCGACCAAAAATTTGGTCGCCAAAAATATATTTTCAGCTACAAAATTCCTTTTAGTCACTGTAGGCCCACCTTTAGCTACTAAATTGTTTGGTAGCCGAATGAAAATAAAAAATTTAATTTTTAATCTTTGGCGACCAAAATTTTGGTCGCCAAAAATATATTTTCAGCGACAAAATAACTTTTAGTCGCTGTAGGCCACTTTTGGCTACTAAATTGTTTGGTAGCCAAATGAAAATAAAAAATTTAATTTTTAATCTTTGGCGACTAAAATTTTGATCGCCAAAAATATATTTTCAGCAACAAAATTCCTTCTAGTCGCCGTAGACCCACTTTTGGCTACTACATCGTTTAGTAGCCGAATGAAAATAAAAAATTTAATTTTTAATCGTTGGCGACCAAATCATATTTTAGTCGCCAAAGATGACCTATATATATATTTTGTACCAAACCAAACCCTAAAATAATAAGCACCTCTCCCCTCTCTCTCTCTCTCTATCTCTCTCTATTTTCAGCGTTGCTCCTCTCCTCTCCCTCTCTCACTGCCGCTCTTCCTCGCCTTCGCCGGAAACCGGAGCACCTCCTCCTCCTCCTCCGCCATCGCCATCGTCATCGTGAGTACCGCCGCTCTTTTCACGCCGCCTCCTGCTCCGCCGATCTTCGTAGATCCACCGCCACCGCCACGAGATCCAGAGGCTTCATCGCTGAGATGAACTCTGCTCCATTGATGCTCCGTCTCGCGTATGCTTCTCTCTCTCTCTCTCTCTCTCTCTATATATATATATAGTAGAATTCCATGTGGGTTTTTCGTTCTTCTTGTTCTGTTTTATGGGCAACTACACTGAGGGTTGCTTAGGGTTTATTTGATGAGCTGGGTTGTCTCCTTCACTTGCTTAGGGTTTATTCCATGTGGGTTTATTTGATGAAAAAATAAGTGAAGGGTTAGAGATGGTCTGAATTCATCAAATTAGTGAACCGACTTGATTATGTATATTTTTGCATGTTAAAGTGTAATTTTTTAAATTCTGGGTGCACTGGCTGATGCTGTGGCAGCCATTGATTGAATATTCACTGGGGTTTTCTCCAACGCATGGAGTGGAGCTTCTATGATTGGGGTTTTGTAGGCCTTGAATGATCTGGGTATAACTTTACATCAATTTATTTTAATTACTAAGATCTTTTAGTGGCTATTGAGTTTTTCGTTTTGAGGGATACAATAAGAGGTAATATGTATTTTCTTTGTTTTGTTTATTTTGCTAATGGTTCCAGATCATATCAAAATAATCAATTGTTTTCTTAGTTAGTGGCTACACAATGGTGTAAATTTGCACATCCAGACCTCTTCCCTTGTTCTTGGATTGGTGAAACCCCACTTTCATTTGGATATTTTATTTATTTTCCTCATTCTCTAGTTGTTTGAAGTATTTCACTTCCACAATTGTAAAACTCGTATAATATAATTCTATTGTGATGTCCTTTCACCTTGTATATAGATAGAGCTGTCATATAAATAAAGTTTATATTAGTTCATCAAATTAGTGAACCAACTTGTCAGATCAGTCCAATTGTAAATTTAAGTGTATGCTTTAGACCAAATTAGTCTTCTTTCACAGCTTTGGTACATTGCTGGAATTGTTCATATAATAGTTTGAATAAAATGTTTTAGAAATAAATCATGTTTTGCAGCTACAACGATAATAAACATGTAATGATTTGCGTTTAATGTATTTACTTTGATGTTAAATTTATCTTGAATATATTCCTTACATTTGTGGTACAACTCCTTGATATGTTCCAATATTCCATTGCTTTATTATCTCTCTGTTAGATTTAGCTCCCAATTCTTGAAAAATCCAATTCTTTGATGATAAAAGAATTTTAATCTTTTTGGCTTTATTATCTTGTTTTTAATCTTTTTAATCTTTTTGGCTTGGTCTTGTATGCATCTATTGATTGTTTGCTTTTCTAAGATACTTTTTTTTTAATGAGTTAAGAAAGAGAAATTTTATTAGATGTAGGTGGGAAAATGTACAAAACACAGAGCCTCTAGCTTATTGATTCTTAATGTACAAAACACAGAACCTCTAGGGAAAATGTACACAAACACCATACCTTGCTAGGCCAGATTTCTTCAAGTTGTTTTTTGTTCACATCTATATTTTTTTTGCTCACCAACTGTTCGACATTTGGTCTGTGACATGTAGAAATGAATTGTTTAAGTATATATGGACCCCAAAGCATCTCTAGTTTGCTCACACACTGTTTGACAATTGATTTGTGATACATAGGAATGATCTACTGGAGCAATTTTAATTGTGTAGTTTTGTGGATTTTTGGCCACTTATGATTGTGTAGTTTTCAGCAGATTCGACCTTCATTTCATTACACTTTTGGCCACTTATGATTTCAAGGACAACAACACCGAAGCTATACGTATCAACCTTCTCAGACAACTGTCCATGGATGGCATATTCTGGTGATGCATAACCCCTGTTGCATGAGAAAGTAGTCAGTTATCATTCAATGGTTTCAAATATTTTACTAGAAGTACTAGATTTGTTACATGAAAACATATCACTGGTTTAATTTCAATTAGGAATCAAAATAGCCTCTAATACAATCCATTCTTAATTGTTGCATAAATGTGGGTTGAATACTTTCACACAACAGGTAAACTGAAAGAGATGAAGGTCAAAAATGAAAAAGTGCTGTCAAAGGAAGAGCCACAAGAAGAGAAGGCTGGTGCAGTTGATCAAATTAAGAAAACATATGGATTTACTATGTCTGGTGTAAGTATGCATCCAATAGATTTATGTCTAATCATCTGTTGTGCACTCCATCACTCAACATTTTGTTTGAGTTGGTTAATTGGTTATATATTTGAATGGGTTTAATATTGATCTGAACATTCAAAATCTGACCAAGACATCACCTTTTGTTTTGAACATTCAAAATCTGACCAAGACATCACCTTTTGTGGAAATGTGAGCCATATTGATTGTCATAATGTTTAAGATGGTTGTAATGCATTGTGCTCCCCTCTTGCATTTTGTATCAGATACATGTTAACGAAAACATCATGAAAACTATTATTATGATTATGAAGTAATGAAAGGACTGGAATTTTTATTGGATATAAGATAAGATCCACTACTTTTAAGCTTTATAATTAGGTTTAATTTCATATACAATGTTCCAGTAGGAGGCATTATTTCCATCTTTGGGTGTAGGATTCTAGTGCTGCAAAGATGGCATATCTAGTTTGTGAAACAATTAATAATGCTTCCGCTGATTGGGAAATACTTGAGGTGTTTTGGGTTATCATGCATGCCCTGAGAATGAGCTGCCAATTGCCATGCATTTGTCATATTAAGATACAAATGAATTAAGGGTATTTTTTTGTTTGTCTAATGATATTTTATACAAGTATGTTTATATATCATGCATGCCCTGAGAATGAACTGCCAATTGCCTATTTTGTCAGCACATCCACACATCCACTAGCTTCTCTATAGCAGTGCTCCACTTGAACTTCCTAAATACAGATCAGGATTCTTCGAAATCTAAATGGAAGCACGTACAAGGTCGTTTGGATATGTTTCTATTTCCAAAAACTCAAAATAGAAATTACAGGAGAGGTTGATTGTCACTTCACTTTCTGTATCTGTAGCAGAGCACTACTAGCCAAGATGAAAACTAAAACCTTTCCATGCATTTTGCTTAACTGCTGTAGTTGCTAAATGTGCCATTGACCGGTTTTTTGTGGTGCTCTTGGAAGAAGTTACAAAGTTGGACAAACATGAATGATCATACAATTTATGACAAGTGAGAATGATTATGGTTTATTTTATTTCAAATTGTATGATTGGAAAATGGGATGTAGTTTTTTTTTTTTTTTTTAAAATTCCACGATGCATCATCTGGTGACACTGATCATTCCACTCTTTTTTAAAAATGACCAGTGCTTGATGATCTTTTTGTTTTCTTTATTTGCAGGTTTAGCCTCTCAACCTTGTTTTTTGCCCACAGTAAGTGAAACTTCGACTACAATGGATAAATATGATTATGATGTCGCTTTGAAGCAATAATATTAATTAGTTTAGCTACATCTTTTATGCAAGAGAGAACACAGTGAGCACCCTGTAGCAGAGCACTTCCGCTGATTGGGAAATACTCGGGGCATGCACTTCCGCTCATTGTTAAATTAAGCAAGTGTTTTAGTAAATAAATTTAATTTTTCCATCATGTTTACACCATCAAAGTATTCTGTAAATGACATTTGATGTAGAATTTTGTGTACAAAGGACATCTGTTTTGTATGATTCTGTGTTTGTATGGAATTATTATTTTGGGTTGGATTATATTTGATTTGTATAGAATTTGATGTTAAAAGACCAAATTTTTGTATGGTTGAAACGAAATAGAAATAGATATATGTATTATTTTGTTTTATATACAGGGTGCAGGTTGCACGAAATAAATACAGGTTGTGGAGAAATTAATTATAATAAAAAAAAACACTAAGTAAAGTTTTTGGCAACTAAATGTTTAGTAACAAAAAAAAAGAGTGAATTTGTTAGTGACTAGCCAATTGGTAACCAAAAAGGAAATCAATGTTTTTAGCCACTAAATATTTGGTAGCCAGAAATAAATGAGACTTTCGGCGACCAAATGGTTAGTAGTAAAAAATAAAATAAAATGAAAAATAATTTTTTTGGCGACTAAATTCTTTAGTCCCTAAATGTAGTAATATTGTGATTAAAACTTATCTACGACTAATAAATTTAGTCGTTGAAAATTAAATTAATTTTATTTTAACACTTTTGGCGACTAAATATTTAGTCGCCAAAACATCACCTTTCCCGACTACTCAAAGTTTCGTAGCCAAATGTTCACTTTTGGCGACTAATGTTTTCATCGCCAAAACATAACCTTTGCCGACTAACCAAAATTTAGTAGCCAAAACGTTCACTTTTGGCAACCAAAAATAGTTTAGTCGCCAATACTATCGCCGACAGCATATAGGCGACGACTTTGGCGACAAAGAAAATTAGTCGCTAATTAGCTTCAACGACCAAAAATGGGGCTTTTTGCGACCAATATTTTGGTCGCCAAAAGTGTCATTTCCTGTAGTGTAAGTTTGGTTCCGATGATTTTAATGGATTATTTTATAAAATCTTTCATATATATTATTTATAAAAAAATAATTAAATTTATTTAATAATTATAACTTTTTTAATTTTATTATATTTATTTTTTTAAAAATAAATATAAATATATTTTTAAAAATAAACCATCTCTAGTCACTACCAGTGCTTTGCTTTCATATCAGCCACTACTTTTAACTTCTCGCAAATTAAAAATGTGATGGGTTAAGTTTGATTATGATGATTTCAATGGTTTATTTTATAAAATCTTTCATATGTATTATTTATAAAAAAATATTAAATCTATTTACCAATTATAATTTTTTAATTTTATTATATTGATTTTTAAAAATAAATATAAATATATTTTTAAAAATAAACCATCTCTAGCCACAAATGGGTGGTACATTTAAAAAAAAAAGAAGTTAAATGCAATTATATTAAGATAAAAAATAACATACATGAAAAGAACAACAATAAGGTCCCAAAGAACCAAACAAAAAATCTAACACAAAATATAAACAACAAAATACAAAACTTGTCGAAAATATCAGTCACAACTCAAAAAAAACCACCTGTATAGACATAAAAAATAATGTATTTGACGATGAAGAAATCCAAAAAACAAGATGACTTGAACTACCACACGATTGCCATCTACAAGACAAAATACCAACTGTCACAACCCGCTCCCCGTACTCAAGGGTTAAGTATCGTGATGGCCAGTAACTGAGATTACCTCCGGCCAATTCTTAAACAAATCAATAAACGCAAGCGGAAGAAATATTTAAATAAGGGTACCAAAATAATCATAGGAGTTTTTATTTTTATTACAAAATGTTTTGACCAAAAAGGCCGATATTTACATATAAAAAATATCAATAAAAGTGCCGTGTGTGTCTATTCCGCAACCCCGTATCTAAGACTTTCCAAAAGCTATTTCTGAATTGCATTGGTTCCTGAAAATTGGTAAAAAACTATAAGCACTTGGCAGAGTGAGAAATATTATACCAAGAGTATAAGGGACACGAAATAACCATGGATAGTTAGTTAGGCCAAAACATTTATATAAACAGATCCTTTGAGTAGCAGAAATCATTTGACAAATAATCCTTTAAGTAATAAAACTGAGATTATGCTTAGTCAGAACAAATAATCTTTTATTGGTAACCAAATTATTTGAGTAGCAGAACTGAAATATAGAAATTATGTAACCACAACCACGGTACAGAACAGAACAGAACAGAGGTTACAGAAGTGACAGTCAGAACAGAGGTACGGATTCAAAAGGTGGCTCGTACGGATTCTAGAGGTGGCTCCCACAATAGTATAGCACTTAGTTCCGCACAGCACTTTGGTCCGCACAAAACAGAAGTACGGATTTAAGAGGTGGCTCGTACGGATTCTAGAGGTGGCTCCCACAATAGTATAGCACTTAGTTCCGCACAGCACTTTTGTCCGCACAAAACAGAGGTCAGTGGATCTGAGTGTCACAAAGTAACCAAACAGAAGCCAATGGTTATTTAAATCCCCAAAGGCATGGGACTCCCGTGATGGTACTTACAAAACATAATTCTATATAAGGTCACAGTCAAATATTCTTTAAAAATAAAACAGACATATCCATGGGTTTTCTTTTTAGCAAATAGAGCTCAGAAATAAAACACGTAACTGAAACCTTTATAAAACATAACTTTTATTAAAAACATAACTTGTTTAAACAGATTTTGATAAGTTAAAACATATATAAATATATTTTGATAACTCAATGTATAATATAAATCACCTTAATTTTAATACATTATTCTTTCTTTTCACTATCAAAGACCCTTTTAACTTCCACAGTTTATTTTCCTTCCTCTCCTATCTTTCTCTCTTTCTTTTCTTCTTTCTTTTTCTTTCCTTCCTTCCGTTTCTTCTTTCTTTTTCCTACAGACTGATCCGTTCCTTCTTATAAATAGGAAGGTCACGCCACTAGCGAGCCAACACGTGGCGTCCCACCAAATCCTTTACAGATTCATTCATGAATTCGTAGTTATCTGTAATAATTATTTAAGATAATTATTTTTTAACCCAATATTTAATATAATTATATAAATAAATTATTTCTTAATTAAATTACATTTTATCTTATACTAACAAAAAATTATTTATTTATTTCATTACCACACTCATTATTATTATTGTTATTATTATCTATATTATTATTATTTATATTTTGACCCCTAAACTTTTAATAATTATATTTTTTACAAAATTACGCATAATAATATATAATAAATTATATATTTTCTTAACTGAGATTAAATAATATTAGTATAAATTCTACAGAATAATTAAAAATCTGGGTTGTTACACCAACATCTGTAGCCGGGGGGTCCTCCGACGTCCAAGCCAGTCCTCCAATATTATCAAAATACTTAATGAAAAAATTTATAGAGAGAAATCGCGTATCTCAACCTATGGGAATGTTGCCTATTTATAATATCCAGTAACTTGCCTAACAAGTAGTTCGAATGTTCTAGAAATCCTATCTCCAGTTGTTCAGGACTCTTATATCAGTAAAATTTTATCTATTGATGAGTTTTTCATAACACAAAACACTAATATAGTGTTTGATGACGATTTGACAACTATTATACATGTGATAATCCATAATTACACCACATGACAGTATTGAGACCCACATAATTCCTTTGATTATTTTTATTCTCTCTCAATTGCCTATTATTATTCTGATAAAAATAATCATGTAATATTACCTAGGGTTTATTACACTTTTTACCCCGAAACTATCATCAAATTCTCTATTTATTCCATGAACTATCAATTGAATCTATTTAGTCCCTAAATTATTATCAAATTCTCTATTTAGTCCCTAAAGTATATAAATCAAAATCTATTTAGTCCCTAAGCTATCGATTGAATCCATTAAGTCCCTAAAGTATTTAATTAAAACTCAAGATTGAAAAAGCAGACTCTAATATTAATTTAAACACACAACGAAATAAAATATCTTTTAAAGACAAAATAAAAGATTTTTCTGTAATAAAATCTTAATTGGAGAGGATTTTTTTACTAATTTATAATACGTATGGGCATAAATTTTATTTTTGTAATCCTTTTAGGGACTAAATAGGTTTAAATTAAATATTTTAGGGACTTAATAAATTCAATCGATAGTTTAGGGACGAAATAGACTTTGATTTATGTACTTTAGGGACTAAATAGAGAATTTGATAATAGTTTAGGGACTAAATAGATTCAATTGATAGTTCAAGGACTAAATAAATAATTTGATGATAGTTTAGGGGTAGAAAGTGTAACAAACCCATGTTACCTAACTAGAATGATTTATGGGCACTAGGGTTTATTCCGATAATGCCTAATCTTGTTAGGACTTATTCCAAAAATACCTAGACCTACTAGAACTTATTCCAAAAATGTCTAACCTAATTAGAACTTATTTCAAGAACGATTAACCTCGTTAGGAACTACCAAAATACCAACTTGCTTCTTGGCGAGTAAAATTCGCTTGGCAAGGAATCCCAGAGTTGAAGAAACCACCAACTTGCTTCTTGGCGAGCTAAATTTGCTCGGCAATTAATCCCAAAGTTAGACAAACCACCAATTTGCTTCTTGCTGAGCGAATGAATCCCAGAGTTGGACAAACCATCAACTTATTTCTTGGTGAGCTAAATTTGCTTGGCAAGGAAGTTGAACAAACCACCAATTTGGTTTTTGGCTAATTAAATCCACTTGGCAAGAAATTCCACAGTTGGACAAACCACCAAATTGCTTTTTGCTGAGCAAAATCCGTTCAACAAGGAATCCCAACAAACCACCAACTTGCTTCTTACCAAGCAAAATCCGCTCGGCAAGGAGATAAAAATTTTAACTAAAGGGTGGCGTAATTCATCTTGCCCCTGTGATCCATAAAGCAAAGACTTCATCTCAGTCCAGTAGCATATTTGACCAAAATAATTGTCTCCATCCTAATTCGGTGGCATATCTGACTAAAATAACGGTCTCCATCCACGTTTCATAAAAAAATTCATGCTCCTCAAATATAAAAAAATCCGATATAATTGATCTTTTCATATTTTTTTGGTGGGAATAATAGTGCATAAAATCCGTGCTTCGTGAATAATAAAAATCTGACATAATAACTGATAATAATATCTCCATAGTCGGAATAATAATTCATAAAATCCATGCTTTGTACATAATAAAAATTCAACAAACTGCTGATAATATCTCCAATGTCAAAATAATAATTCATAAAATTCATGCTCCGTAGATGATGAAAATCTGACATTATAACTAATAATAATATCTCCATGATTGAAATAATAATTCAAAAAATTCATGTTCTGTAGATAATAAAAATCTGATATAATAACTGATAATAATATCCCCATGATCAGAATAATGGGTCATAAAATTCATAATTAATAATAATATCTCAATCATAATAAATTTCAACAAAGATGTAACCGAACAAGATAATGAAAGAACTCGAGTTCATGATATGGGACCGAGCCAATACGGAGTGAGACTGGGCGAATTTCATGGTCAAGCTCTTATAGTTTATCCCTAAGCAGTTTCCAAGATAAAGTAACATTCCAATCCAAAGGTTCATAGTGTCTGAACAATAATTTTCGTAACAAATCTCTAAAAATAATGTTAAGTTTAGATATGACATAAGCATGACCTAGTCATTATTGCACCAAAGTCAGGTTCAAATAACTTTTCATAGAGTTATCATGGACAAATTAATGATTTACTAGTGAGGTCGCTGCGTGCATTGAGTTATGGTGCCTGTTACAAGGGATGAAAATCTTTCTGATTGCATTTGTCTGCTTTTTGCATTTGACTGCTTTGTTTGGTAAACATTGCATATAATGCCTGTTACAAGGGATGAAAATATTTTTGATTGCATTTGACTGTTTTGTTTGGTAAACATTGTTACCAATGAATAAAAACAATCAGAATTTAAAATCAAAGAATTTAGGAGAAGCAAAAAGCCTTTAAGTTTAAAAATTCATTGGTTATAAATGGAATTTAGAAAACAAAAAATTCATTAACTAAAGTTTCTTTTGAACTTGTCTTTAAATTTAATAAAAGAAGATAGAGAAGTGTCAATATTAATATGCACAACCAAAATAACAATTGTCAATATGTGAATAAATATCAGACTAATTTGGAAATATAGTTAAAAGTTGACTTTTTGATTTTTTGTAATTTTTTTTTGAAAAAACGTGTAAAAAAATTAAAAAATGATGTGACCCAAAATAGGTTAAAAGTCAAATTTTGGCTTTTAACTATCTTGCCAAATTAGCCCATCATGTGCTAGTGCTACATTATATATACAAAAGTTCAAACTGTAATTATGTTTAGTTTGTAAAAACTGTTCTAGTCTTAGAAAAGACAAAACTATAAGACATATTTTCAAAATACAGAATGTATACATGTATGTTTCATTTTTCCCAACATCATGTAGAATCAAAATAAAAATTCTAGATGATTGATCTTTTGCATCTACTAATGAAAACATCGAAGAAAACTTAGCAAAAGATCAGCTGATCAAAGTCCATCATGTCACTTTGTTCACCAAAAAAAGAAAAAGGCCCATCATGTCACCTATTCCAAGCCTGAAACAGAAATAGTTACAGGTTACTCTTCTCAATCAAATTGGGAAAATTTCTAAGTAGCATTCTGCATCAATGATCCAAAGAATGCAAGATGAAATGAAGAGCAGTAGTTTGCACCCAAAAAATAAGAAAAAGAAAAAAAGAAAAGGTAAATGAATGGCAAAAGTTTATTCAAATTGGGAACAATTCATACAACCTATCATATCATTTCTAAAATACAAAGAATTGCATAGACTTTTTTTATTTATTTTATTTGACATACAAAATAACCCAAAGAAGTTTTCAAATATAGCTCAAAGATAGAATGCATTTAGATGCTGTTAATTCAAGTGAAAAATTATGTTGAATTATGTGGGTATTGAACTCTAGAAGTGAAGACTTTATATTTCCCATAACAATAGCAGCAGTCCATGCCTCCTCAATCGGTATAGTGCTAATAGTTTCGTAATGTTTTACATTCTTTTGACAAGGTTGAGCAAATTCATATACTAACTTTGAACTTATGAACGGGTATGATGAGGTCGAGCAAAAGAGTTACCTGGTTGAGCAATTGATAAGCTGGGATAATGTTGGAAACCTCCAAGTCTAGGTGTATACCATGCAACCCAAAGTGTCCACCGAGAAGAGAAGTCCCATTGTAATTGATCCTCAGAACTACCCTTGCTAGCCTGCATGAACAGTTTCAAGGCCAAAGAAATAGATGTTTTAGGCATAAATGGAAAGCACAAAAGCGAAGCTAACGTCTGTAGTGAATATTGTTTTTTTCCTGTGTGGCCCTCATGCACTGGGTTGCCCTTTTAATGTGTATGATATGATAATCTTCATAAGCACAATAATTCATACATAAATATTCTATTTTTTCTTTTCTTTTGTTTCAAATATTGTAAATAGTGTTCTACATGCAAATGCAAATCCAATTGAGAATTTCCAATCCACTTGAGCAAAATTGAGGAAGAGGGTTTTTATCTGAGTACTTGGTATGCCATCAAATTCATTTCTTTGGCATTGCCAAATCCATGAACAACAATAACTTGGTAGTTAGATCTGTGCTTGGAAACTCTAGAACAATTAAATTTTAAATCCATTGAAAAATATTTGTGAAGAAAACTATAGAGCATTATATAAATTGGAAAAAGAAAAGAAGCCAAAGAATATTATTTCTAATACAGACAATGGGAAAAGCATATATCAACATGGAAAGCAACACAAAACTAAAAATTGAAGTGATTCCTCCTCTAGAGAGAAAATATAGACCATATTGCGTTAAAAAAATAAATAAATAAAAGGTGAAGACTTCACAGCTAAAAGGGAAAAAATTGCAAACATAACAGATAAAACTAAGATTTTTATAAAAATTAAATAGTTTCTTTTTTTGATCAACAAACAAAATTTTATTGATGAAAATTAGATGTACAGAATACAAAGATAAACATCAATAAAGAGAAGCAAGTGCCAAAGCATCAAAGCAAACTAGACGATTCCAACTAGGTTGGGACTGGAAAGCAAGCCAATCATCTACTAACACTACACCATGGCTGGAGAGAAACCAACCGAACAAACAATAAAACAAATAAAATAAAACCACCCCCAACACCCAAAACTCTGATCTTAACAGTCTATCTACACCTCATACCAAACAAACCCCCTTCAAATTCGAACCCTCATAACAAACAATCACCTCAAACCAATACACTATCTCTTGAATTTTGGAAGTACCATTGATGCTTTCAATCCTCAAACCAATACACCATCTCTTGAATTTTAGAAGTACCATTGATGCTTTCAATAACTTCTTTTTCCTTTCTTTATTCCTTTGACAAGCATTGTTGGGGTTTGAGGCCTTATGAACACCTCTACCCTCATGCCTCTTAGAAGATTCCTCAATCTTGACCAAATTGCTACTCACTACCGGAAAAGAAGACTTTTCGACAACATCAACCCCTTCCACTACTCCTTTTGCTCAAGAGAGATGAGTGACCTTGGCTCATAGGATACTTGCACAGTCGTATTTTTTCCAATAGGAACTCCTAGATCTACAATAGTGGATTTAGGCCTCCAAAATAATGAACACGCCCATATTTTTGTTGTGGGCCAAGCACACTCTTGAATTTGAAGAAAGCACCATTTTTTGTCTCCAAACTCTTTTTTCCCCATTGACAGAGATTTGATTTTTCCCTACACTATATTTGAGTGCTACATCTTTATGAAAGTCAAATGGTTTGTGGGTTGAGGATAAGGAGCTAAAAGTAAAAAATGTAGTGTTCATCAAGCCTCAATTAAAACAGCACAGGCCGGAATCAGGTAAACCTTTGAAAATAGATTTACAAAGGCGGTCTAAGCATGATATAACAGTAGTTGGAGATCAAAAATCTTATGCTGAAGCAGTAAAAAGTGGAGCTACTGATAGGAAGGATTATTTAATTGCAAAAGCTTTTGAGTTAGATAATGAATGGCTTTCTGTGAGTTTGATAGTGAAGCTCAAAAACTTCTTCTCATTTCCAGCATTTAGAGAAGAATTTTCCCAAGAAAGGTTTGGGTGAGATATTATTTCGAAAAGGGAGAGGTAAAAATGCAGTCCTAACCCTCAACTCATCACAAGCTATGAAGGAGGGATATGACCAACTGAAGGGGGTGTGATTCAGTAATAGAATAGAGAAAAGGGGAAAATTTCGAACAGGAGAGATGTGTTTGGCTGTGCTATTATGGAGTTCCATTTAACTTATGGAATGTTAACACATTCAAAAGCATTGGTAGCTTATGGGGTGAGGTAATCCAATTTGATGAAGTTATTATTGGCTGTTTTGGAAGCAAATGTGTGTTTAAACTACAAAGGAATCAATCTAAAACACACAAAATAAAGATCTGATTTTTTCTACAGAAAATAGAGGAGAAGAAGAGCCAAAACAGGAGAGAAGAAGGGTCTCAACTGAACAACACCTTTTTTAGATTTTTCTCTTAACTTTTTAGCTTCCCTTACAAGTTTTATATATGAAATTATATCAACCCAAGTACCAATAAACATCTGGACCAATTTCCTCCACATACATTAACTCTAATTAACAAAACCCAACCCAAACCATAACTAGAATTAAATAAGCATAAGTGATTGTTTGGATACAAAATTAAACAAGCACATTATTTCAACATTGCTCCCCCCTAATGTGCTGCTCCATAACTCCAAGTAACTCTCTGAAATGCTGGAACTTTTCTTTGGGAAGAGCCTTAGTGAATATATCTGCAATTTGTTCATCTGACCTGCAAAATTTGAGTTGCACTTCACCTTCTTCAATTTCTTCCCGAATAAAATGATGTTTAATTGCAATATGACGAGTGCGACTGTGAAAAACAGGATTCTCAGCCATGGCAATGGCTGATTTGTTGTCACAAAAAATTTCTGTACCATCTTCTTGCTTTTCACAAACATCTTCAAGTATTTTCCTCAACCAAATTGTTTGGGAAGTTGCCAAACCCGCTGAAACATATTCAGCTTCTGCAGATGATTGTGCCACACTTTGTTGCTTCTTTGATGCCCAAGAAAATACTCCAGAACTCAAGGAAAATGCATAACTGAAGGTGCTTTTCAGATCATTAGTGCAGCCACCCCAATCACTATCACAAAAACCAAACAATTTCACAGTTGAATCTTTGCAATACTTGATACCATAGCTGGTTGTGCCTCGAATATATCTCAAAACTCGTTTTGTAGCACCAAGATGATTCTGGCTGGGATTATTCATAAATCTAGAAAGCAAACTTGCAGTATACATTATATTCGGCCTTGTAGCAGTAAGATACAACAAATTTCCAACCAAGCTTCTATACAACGAACCATCGATTTTTTTCTCTCCATCTTCCTTTGTAAGTTTTTCATTCACAACTAGTGGTGTAGGTGTGGCCATGGGCTTACAACCACTCATGCCAAATTTCATTAAAATATTTTCAGCATATTTCTTTTGAGAAATAAATACTCCATCTTCAACTTGATAGATTTCAATTCCAAGAAAATGATTCAACAAACCCATGTCACTCATTTCATATCTTCTTATCATGTCATTTCTAAATTCTTCAATCATTATCTCATCATTACCAGAAAATAACAAATCATCAACACACAAGTCAACAATAAGAATTGACATACCTTGATTTTTCACATATAAGGTTGGCCCACTCTTGCTCTTCTTGAAACCCTTGTTGATGAAATAGGAATCAATTTGGCTGTACCATGCTCTTGGAGCTTGCTTTAGCCCATACAATGTTTTCTTCAATTTATACACCTTGTCTTCATCTCCTTTCATTAAAAACCCTTGGGGTTGGTTGTTCAACATACACTTCCTCTTTCAATTCTCCATTTAAAAACGCAGATTTAACATCAAGTTGATACAATACCAACCTTTTTGGGCTGCTAAAGCAATGAGAGCTCGAATGGTGTCAAGTCGTCCAACCGGTGCAAACGTTTCTTGAAAATCGATTCCAGGCTGTTGTGTGTACCCTTTTGCGACCAGCCTTGCCTTGTTTCTTTGGAATGAACCATCCGAATTCAACTTTACTTTATAAATCCACTTCACCCCAATGATTTCCTTGCCTTGTGGTCTTTCAACCAATTCCCATGTGTTGTTCTTTTCAATGACTTCAATTTATTCTTCCATTGCTTTCTTCCAAGCTTCCTCTTTAATTACTTCTTCAAAACTTTTAGGTTCCGCTACACAAAAATTGCATCTAGTATACACATCATTCAAACTCCTCAATTTTTTTAGAGTTGAGCTAGGTGAGGATGAATCAGAATTTGAGCTTGAACTTGGAGAAGAGCTGGAAGATGATGATGAACCTGTCCTTGGTGAGGATTGGTGTGAATCTTCATCATTTTCATCTTTATGTGTTGAATTTTCTTGCTCCTCATCAACTAGGACAGATTGCTTCTCAATTTTACCTTATTCCCAATTCCATGAAGCATTCTCATCAAATAACACATCCCGACTGATTATTATCTGGTTTTTCTTCAAGCTATACAATCGATAACCCTTGGATTTGCTGCTATATCCCACAAATATACATTTCTCACTTGTTTCATCTAATTTGCTTCTTCTTTCCTTTGGAATTTGAGCATAGCAAACACAACCAAATACTTTGAGATGTTTTACTGATGGCTTTCTCCCACTCCAAGCTTCTATAGGAGTTTCGTTCCAAACGGCTATGGTAGGACACCTATTTATCAAGTGCACTGCTATGTAAATAGCTTCAACCCAAAAACTCTTCGGTAGCCCCTTTTCATGCATCATAGATTTGGCCATTTCCATCACCGTTTGATTCTTTCTTTCAGATACTCCATTTTGTTGTGGGGTATAACCCACTGTTAGTTGCCTTTCTACACCTTCATTTTCACAAAAATTGTCAAACTCCTTAGAGTTGTATTCTTTGCTGTTACCCAAAAGACAACCTAAGAGGGGGGTGAATTAGGTTTTTACAATTAAAAATTAATAATATCCTAATAAAAATTATGACTAGCACAATAGATAAATATAGTTAATGAAATAAAAATAATTAAAACAAGTGTTCTAACAACTATGTCAGTTAATAATTTTAGCACAGTGAAAATATGAAATATAGCTACAACAATTTAAATAAAATAAAGAGATAAGGGAGAGAGAGGCAAACAAATTTATAGTGGTTCGGCTTCTACTCGGCCTACGTCCACTCCTGAAGTTTCACTTGAGATTTTCCACTATGCTCTAGCTTCACGGGGGTGTTAGCAACCTCTTTACAAATGGAGCAATCCTCCACGGATTTTACACAGACTTTCTAAGTCAAAAACACCGAGTGTACTACACTCTTACAAGGTTGAAAAGAAGGTGTTTTTGCTTTCACAGAAAGCTACAAGAATTATCTCTCAAAGATAGATATAAAAATGAAGCTTTTGTTTTTCTGTAAACCTCACACAAGAAAGATGGGCTTAAAGCTATAAGGCTCAGCGTATAATTTCTGAGAGAGGATGTAAACAAAAATTGAAGAATACTTCTCAGAGAATTTTTCAGAGAATAGATGTGAGTGATTATAGATTAAAGAATATTTTCAGGTTTTTTTTGTAACTTGTTTTACATTAGAGGCTTTGGTATATATAATGAAAATTATAGCCGTTTATAGCCGTTGTAGTCATCATTGCTAAGTTGAATATCTTCCACTTGAACCTTTTGAAACCTTTTGAACTATTCATTTGAATTTATGGTTGTTGTAACTCTATCATTACTAATTTGAATATCTTTCCCTCCATCATTACAAATTTGAATATCTTCCACTTGAATCTTTTAAACCTTTTGAACTATTTATTTGAATTTATAGCCATTGTAACTCCATCATTACTAATTTGAATATCTTTCCCTACATCATTACAAATTTGAATATCTTCCACTTAAATCTTTTGAACCTTTTGAGCTGCTGTTGTGTTAAGTTGTTTGAACCTCTATTTTGTGCTGTTTGAACTCTTGATTTAATCAAATATTAAATACATTCTAACAACATTTAGGATAAAGGTTTAGGTGAGAAATAATGGGACAAAATAAATTTTGATTCTATTTTTCTCTTTCAAATAAATTAAAACATAATTAAATAAATCATCAAAATAAATTTTGGATTTAAAATATAATTAAATAAATCATCAAAATAAATTTTGGATTCTATTTTTATTTTTCAAATAAATTAAAATATAATTAAATAAATCATCAAAATAAATTTTGGATTCTATTTTTCTCTTTCAAATAAATTAAAATATAACTAAATAAATCTTCAAAATAAATAAATCTAACAATCTCTCCCTTTTTGATGATGACACACAATGATGTTTTGATTTGATTTGGAAGTAAGAAAGGCTCCCCCTCAAGTCATGCTCCCTGAATTCATTTCTAAATACATAGGTTAACACATGTATAATAACTAAGCTTTAATTAGAGACATGATATGAGACTAAGATATCAAACTATAAATACATAACATTAGATTAGTTTGAAAATAATACCACAATACATAACATCATATATTTTCTCCCCATGTGACATTATCAAAAGGAAATCATAGGTCAGAATCTGGAGGAGGAGGAGGAAAATGATAGTGATAAATGTCATCTATACAATTCAAAACATATATATACATAAATATATGATTCGCGCGTGTAGACACCCCATTTTTGACCGCCCTTAAGACTTGGGCACTACTGATGGTTTACTTGGTGGAGAAAGGTGTGCAGGGCAAATGTTTAGTTTCTTCGGCAAAGAGAGAGACAAATCTCAACTTCACACCCCATTTTGGACCAAAGTTATTTTGGATGGTTTTTAGACCTTAGAACCCTCTCTTTCAAAACATTTTTGAAATAAAGTTTCTACAATGTTCCGAGGCTCACATTTTGTCAAATGATGTGCTTTTCGATAAACCGAGCGAGGACAAAGTGGAAATGAATGAAAGAGAGATGAAATCTTTGAAAAATCTTTCAAAACACCTTGTTTAAGGGTTTAGAGTTGAAGAGAAGAGGAGAAGAGAGAAGCAACCTAGTTGGGGAAGAAGTTGGGTACGAATTGCTAAGAGAGAGTCGAGTGGTCCTCGCTAAATCAGGATTATCTATCTATACACTTGGAGTTAAGCTATGAGGCCACTACCGTTGGAAAGAAGACTTCCGATGCTTCATTTTTCACTCAAGAATCTCCTAAATCCGAGTCCGGATGGGAGAGATATGATTGGTTGAAATTGGGCATCATCCCGGTTGGACTGAAACTGAGCAACTTTTACCAAAACAAGCATAACTTTTTTTCACAGTTGGAATTTTGATTCAAGGCTGGTGCCATTGGAAATCTTACTTCCGGGGCTTCACTTTGGACACAAGAATGACCTGAAAAGGAGTTCACATGAAGGAGTTATGCCTATTTGAAGTTGGACCTGCAGAGCAGATTTTTCCTGCCGACCGACCAGAACAGATGGCCAACCGACCAAATAGATGGCCGACCGGCCAGAACAGATGGCCGACCGACCAGTTAAAGTAGCCGGCCGACCAATTTTGCTAGCCGATGACCTTCCGGTGTATTTTACAGATTGAATGGATGCCAGCTGTGCCAGCTGGAGGGCACAGACTGTATCCTCCATACACGTGTATGGAGGATCTTTGCTCTTGGTTTTGAAGCTTCTAAGAGAAGCTTTACTCCCTTGGCTCTATAAAGGAAGCTCTCCTCTTCCTTATACCAGGTGCTGAAATTCCAGGGGGATACACACACTCTCTCCCTTTGTATCTCTCCCTTCTAGCTTCAAAGTGTAAGGTTCTTGGCTCCATTACCCTACACCTCATAACCTAACCTCTCCATCATCCATCCAAGCATCTTGGAGCTTGTTTTCAGAGGCTAAGGGACTGGTTTTTGGGACCAAAAGCTGCTGGAGTCATTGGCTACAAGGGTAACACTCATATTCCCTCTTTTTGGTCATTATCTTGCTTCATCTATTAGCTATACTTGCAAGCATTTTCGAGTCTTGGCATAAACTGTAAAGTGTCTTATTTTGAGCCCCTCTTCAACTTTGTTTAAGGGCTCTTTGCTGTTTGAGGCCATCTACTTCCCCTTACCCTCTATCTCTCTTTTAGGGCTGTTTTTGCATCATATTTTAGCCTTACTTGTGAACGTTTTTGGACCTCGACCTAAACTGAAGAAAGTCTTGTTTTGACCTCCTCTTTAAGTTTGTTTGAGGTCTCTTCTCTGTTTGGGGTCATCTTCCCCCTGTGCATGCTTCATCCCCTCATGATTAGGGCTATGCATTAGAGCACTTGCATTGGCCATGGTTTGGCCACGGAAATCCAGTGAATTTTCAGTGGCTTAGGTGCATTCTTGAAGGCCAAAATCAGAGGGGGGTGACCCCCTCTCTCCTTGTCTTGTTTGGTAGTCTTGTTGGCCTTCCAAAGGGACCCCTTTTCGCATGCTTTGAAGTCACTTTCCAAGCCTCATTTTGAGGGTTTTGAGGTCTGCCTTGGCTCTGTCCGAGGCCCTTTTGGCCATATTTTATGTCTATGATGCACGTGTAGAGAAGTCCCATTCAAGGCCTCTATCTCTCTTTTAGGGCTGTTTTTGCATCATATTTTAGCCTTACTTGTGAACATTTTTGGACCTCGACCTAAACTGAAGAAAGTCTTGTTTTGACCTCCTCTTTAAGTTTGTTTGAGGTCTCTTATCTATTTGGGGCCATCTTCCCCCTGTGCATGCTTCATCCCCTCATGATTAGGGCTATGCATTAGAGCACTTGCATTGTCCATGGTTTGGCCTCTTAGCTACTGAAATCCAGTGAATTTTCAGTGGCTTAGGTGTATTCTTGAAGGCCAAAATCAGAGGGGGGTGACCTCCTCTCTCCTTGTCTTGTTTGGTGGTCTTGTTGGCCTTCCAAAGGGACCCATTTTTGCATGCTTTGAAGTCACTTTCCAGGCCTCATTCTGAGGGTTTTGAGGTCTGCCTTGGCTCTGTCCGAGGCCCTTTTGGCCATATTTTATGTCTATGATGCACATGTAGAGAAGTCCCATTCAAGGCCTCTATCTCTCTTTTAGGGTTGTTTTTGCATCATATTTTAGCCTTACTTGTGAACATTTTTGGACCTCGACTTGAACTGAAGAAAGTCTTGTTTTGACCTCCTCTTTAAGTTTGTTTGAGGTCTCTTCTCTGTTTGGGGTCATCTTCCCCTTTGTGCATGCTTCATCCCCTCATGATTAGGGCTATGCATTAGAGCACTTGCATTGTCCATGGTTTGGCCTCTTAGCCACTGAAATCCAGTGGATTTTTAGTGGCTTAGGTGTATTCTTGAAGGCCAAAATCAGAGGGGGGTGACCCCCTCTCTCCTTGTCTTGTTTGGTGGTCTTGTTGGCCTTCCAAAGGGACCCCTTTTTGCATACTTTGAGGTCACTTTCCAGGCCTCATTCTGAGGGTTTTGAGGTCTGCCTTGGCTCTGTCCGAGGCCCTTTTGGCCATATTTTATGTCTATGATGCACGTGTAGAGAAGTCCCATTCAAGGCCTCTATTTCTCTTTTAGGGCTGTTTTTGCATCATATTTTAGCCTTACTTGTGAACATTTTTGGACCTCGACCTAAACTGAAGAAAGTCTTGTTTTGACTTCCTCTTTAAGTTTGTTTAAGGTCTCTTCTCTGTTTGGGGTCATCTTCCCCCTGTGCATGCTTCATCCCCTCATGATTAGGGCTATGCATTAAAGCACTTGCATTGGCCATGGTTTGGCCTCTTAGCCACTGAAATCCAGTGGATTTTCAGTGGTTTAGGTGTATTCTTGAAGGCCAAAATCAGAGGGGGGGTGACCCCCTCTCTCCTTGTCTTGTTTGGTGGTCTTGTTGGCCTTCTAAGGGGACCCCTTTTTGCATGCTTTGAAGTCACTTTCCAAGCCTCATTCTGAGGGTTTTGAGGTCTGACTTGGCTCTGTCCAAGGCCCTTTTGGCCATATTTTATGTCTATGATGCACGTGTAGAGAAGTCCCATTCAAGGCCTTTCAAAGAGGCCTTTCTTTGCATGATTCCGAGACTGATTTCAAGCCCCTTTTTGGTGAGTTTTAGGGCTTTCATATTCCATTTCCAGAGTTGGTTTGGCCTTGTTACATGTCTATCTTGTATGTGCTGAACAATCCCTTGCATGGCCCTCTAAAGAAGCTCATCTTTTTTGCATGCATTGGTTGCATTTCAGTGATTATTTGGGCATATTTTGACATATTTTATTCACTGTTTTTAGCTGGTTTGATGAGTTCTCATACGCTTCGTACACTTGCCATGTAAACCATGTTTGCTAGTCAAAGTTGCATGCTATTTTAGTCCATCATGCTAGCATCTTTTGGCCATGCTTTAAACTAGAAATGTGCATGTTTTGGGCCTGCCTTGGCTCTGTCTTTGTGCTTCATGGTCAAATAATGCTTGCTTTGCATAGTTATAGTTCAATACATGTGCCTAGTTTTGAGTTTCGGGGGCTATTTCATGCATTGGATGGCATATTTGCATGTTTCGGGACCATTGAGCATCATACTTCAGTGCTGGAACATATGCCATTGTATGCCATAATTCATCCTTTCAATGCCTTTGTGGAGTTGTGTTTTGTGCCTTAGACTCAGGGCCATTGCATTGTGCATGTTTGCATGCATCTTGGTTGCCTCATTTTCATCACATGGCCACTGATTTTGGCATGCTTGCGGGCTATCCATGTTAGTTTAAGTCCATCATCGCATGTTGTTGCATGCCATGTTTGCTTACATGTTTAGGTTGCGTGCCTAGTATACATTGCTCATTTGCATGTTCATGTTGCATACTTAGCCTCCATGCCTAGGTTGCATTTCATTGAGCATGCATCCCTTGCCTCTTGATCAATCATGATAGGGGTTGGGGCCCTTTGATGTGTTTTGTGCTTGCATTTCATTTGATATCAAAGTTGCACACTTGGCTTTTGGGCCATCATGCATTGAAATGCGTGATTGATGGCCCGAGGGTCGAGGGCCACACTCCCTTGAGTCCATTACATGATTGGGAGAGTGGCCATGCATACATTGCTTTGAAAATTCCATGCCATGCACTGCTTGCCCTCTACTGCTGTCAATTGCAGGTTCTGTAGGAAGTTTTGGCCGGTCGGCTACATATAGTGCCGATCGACCAACAATTTGTGGCCGATAGCTTAAACAGTGGCGGGTGATGATTCCCTCTGGTCGGTGACCATCCCTCCTAGCCGGTGGTATTCCCCAACATCCAGAGAGCATACCCTGGGACTTTGGCAGTGAGTTTCCGGGCGAGACGAGTCAAGCATGCATCATTCACGCATCCCAAGGCAGGGCTGTGGCCACCTTCTTTCTGCATTTAATTTGTTAATTAAATTAAAAGTTCTGTAATATTTAATTTAGTATTATTTATTTGGACTGTAATATTTATTCGGACCCTCCGAGCAAGGGCAATTGTGTAATAAGTGTGCGTGAGTGTGTGTATGTCTTCCAACCCCACGTCTTTCTTCCCTTTTATTTACTAGCTTTCGATGGTTAGATTAGGGCATGTTTCAATTAGCATACAGTATGATAGCATGTTTGCATCCATTCATTCGTTTTGCATGCACCGGGCTCGGCGCATCATTCTAACTGCATTTGTATTTCAATTCCAAATTGAATATGTGTTAGTTGTAGCATTTCACATGTCATTTTAGAAGAACCGAGCCTACCATAGTTGCATTCCTGCATGTGTTGCATTAGGCATTTCTGTATGGTCAGGATCATGCATAGATTTCTAACATAGCTTTTGTTTTGGCTTGGAGTACTCTGTAAGTCCTTTTGCTTTAGCATCCTTGCATGCGTGTGAGTGTTGCCATGACAGCATGATTCCTATGAGGCTAGTTGCTTATGTGATATAACTGCTTGAATGCCTGTGGATGGAGGTTGAATTACCTAAATTGGAATAATGCATTAAAACTGTGAGTTTTAAGCCCACTAGATAGTGGCAAAATCATCTTTTCTAAAGCCCACTTGAGGGTGGCAAAACTTGCATTTTAGCCTACTTACGAGTAGCAAACCATTTTCAAAACAAACATGAAATGTTTTGTTCCAATTTAGGCGATTTGGTCTATACTTGTTTACTGTGCACATAACATAGTAATTCTAGGCTAATAACCGGAATAAGAACACATAATGCTTTCAAAAAAGGATATCACGGTTAGTAGAGGCCGATCTTTGATCGGGCGAGAGGGGGTGCTCATAGCTGACCTTCCCTAATCGTACCCAAGTTCTCGAGCCGAGGCAACTTTGGTGATGACGGACACGTAGCCTTTGGCACCGAGTCAGGGTTTCCTAAATTCCCCCATTAATAAAATATTTAGGTGGCGACTCTGTATCTGGCAAAGCAGTCCATGTTTGGCACTTCTTTTCTAAAAATCTGTTTTCTCAAAAAACGATTTGCCGGATTTGGACTCTTTGGTTTAGATTAAGAACCGTGACACAAAGGGAGTCCGAACTGTAGAGTGAGGCCCTCACGGGCGCGTCTACAGCGCGCCTTTCTCGTTTCCGTAAAAAATCGGGCCGGACACGCGTCCTCGCTTTTGCATCATTGGCCGACAAAAGCAGGCCTCGATTTAGACGCGCCTCAGCTCCCTCTCCCTCTTTGGCTTCTTCTCTTTTGCCTTCTTCTTAAACACACACTCTTCCATTTTCTTTTTCACCATTCTCTTCTATCTATTCTTCACCACTCTCTTCTGTTTCTTCGCAACTCATTTCTTTCACACCTCTCACCTCTAAACCATAGCTTCCTCATCCTGTTCCCTCACTTTGTTTCCAGACCTAAATGATCCTGTAAGCGCTACTGGGTCGAGTGCCTCGGCTCCTACTCTTCCTGTCATTGCTCTTCCTAACCTTCCTATGATGTCGATTGAGCAAATCATGGTAGCTCAATCAGACATTGAAGCCAATCATTTCACACTGACGTCCTGTATAGAGACAGTGATGGCAGTCACAAAATTGGCTCATCGATTGCAGAATAGGATAAGTGAGCTTCATCAGTCAATGCCCAACTCTCTCAGCTTCAGCGCATGTACAAGGATGCGCGAGCAGAAATAGGCGCACTTGAGGCCGAAAATAAAGAGCTTAAATGGAAGACCACCTCCATGGCCCGATTTGGAGCAACGTCATTCTTGGCCTTTGATAGTCAGCGGGGAGTCGTCGCTCTCGACGAAAACACAGGGGCAGGGGCGTTAAGAGTCGCCCAAAGTGATAAAAAGAAGAAGAAAACGATGGAAGAGGCGAGTAAATAAGATCGGCGTATGGCCGAAAAAAAAATGAAGGGTTTGTTTGTTTGTTTGTTTTTTTTTATGTTTATTTTGATCAGGGTGTGGCAGTAAAGAAAATGAATGATGTTTTTTTTTTTGTTTATGTTAAAATTTTTATTTTAATTTGTTTTTGTTTTTATGGTTAAGTACTGAAAAATGAAATTAAAGAGCAAAAAAAGAAAAGAAAATTAAGTCCAAACAAAAAATAATAATGAAAAAAATAAAATAAAAGAAATTAAGCCTAATAGCAAAATAAAAAAATAAAATAAATTAAAATGGAATAATACTAGCAGAAATTAAACTTAATGGGACGTTGGTGTTGCTGGAATTGTAATGCGAAAAAAAATATCATGAGGGTTTAAAAAAAATCAATGTATGCAAAGTTAATTTTACCTCAAGATGCAGAACCCAAAAAAAATTACACAGTTGAGAATAGCAAACTGTTAAGGAGAATAAATGTATGAAGGACTTGAGAGCATTCAACTAATATAAATGTTTCTATATCAATGTAGCAATACACATATATCATTTTAACAAAAATTCAAGTTTCACAGTCATAACAAAACTTTTTAAGTAGAAATCGACATTCCAAGCTCGCCACGAATAAAATTGAAGCGATCTTCGCTTAGGGGTTTTGTGAAAATATCCGCCAATTGCTTGTCGGTGTTTATAAATTCAAGTACAATATCCCCTTTTTGAACATGATCTCTTAAAAAATGATGTCGAATTTCAATACGTTTTGTTCGTGAGTGTTGAACCAGATTTTTGCTTCAATTGATGGCACTACTATTATCACATTTAATAGGGATATGATCATAATGCAAATCAAAGTCCTCCAATTGTTGTTTCATCCAAAGTATTTGGGCACAATAACTTCTGGAAGCTATATATTCAACTTCGGCCGTTGATAAAGCAACAAAATTTTGCTTTTTGCTGAACCAAGATACTAATGAGTTACCAAGAAAGTGACAAGTGCCACTGGTGCTTTTTCTATCAAGTTTGCATCTGGCAAAGTTGGCATCCGAGTAACTAATTAAATCAAATGCAACATCTCTAAGATAAAACAGTCCCAAATTTTGAGTGCCAACAAGATATCTAAAAATTCTTTTAATAGCACTGAGATGTGATTCCTTAGGATTTGATTGATATCTAGCACACATACAAACACTAAACATAATATTGGGTCTACTTGCAATTAAATAAAGAAGTGAGCCGATCATACCTCGATATTTTGTTTGATCAATGGACTTACCTTTTTCATCATTGTCTAGCTTAATGGATGTGCTCATAGGTGTTCCAACTATTTTTGAGTCATACATACCAAACTTTTTGAGTAGTTCTTTTGTGTACTTAACTTGGTTGATAAAAATTCCTTCCTTACATTGTTTGATTTGAAGCCCAAGGAAATAATTTAGCTCCCCCATCATGCTCATCTCAAACTCATATTGCATACACTTAGCAAATTTCTTACACAAGGTTTCATTAGTAGCACCAAATATAATGTCATCCACATATATTTGCACAATAAGTAAATCATTATTTTTAGTTTTAACAAAAAGTGTTGTATCAATCGTTCCTCTAGAAAAATTATTTTCAATCAAAAATTCACTTAATCGTTCATACCATGCACGAGGTGCTTGTTTCAAACCATATAAAGCTTTTAATAGTTTAAAAACATGATTTGGAAAAGCATGATCTTCAAAACCTGGGGGTTGTTTAACATAAACTTCCCCATTTATAAAACCATTAAGAAATGCACTTTTTACATCCATTTGATAAAGTTTGAAATCTCTAAAACATGCAAATGCAAGTAACATGCGAATGGCTTCTAATCTAGCAACCGGAGCAAAGGTTTCATCGAAATCAATACATTCTTCTTGATTGTTCCTTAAGCACACAAGTCTAGCTTGTTTCTTATAATTGTGCCAGATTCATCAAGCTTGTTTCGAAAGATCCATTTGGTACCTAATGGTATGATCTTTAGGTTTTGGCACAAGTTCCCACACTTTGTTTCTCTCAAATTGGTTAAGCTCTTTATGCATAGCTATCATCCAATGTTCATCGAATTCGAATTCTTGAAAGTTTTTAGGCTCAATCTGTGAGAGAAAAGCCAAGTTACTAAAAATGTTTCTAAGTGAAGAGTGAGTTTCAATACCTTTTGTAGGGTCATCTAAGATCAAATACTTAGGGTGATTATGAACAAACTTCCATTCTCTTGGCAAATCATCATTGTTTTCTTTTTCTTCTTGAGGTGGAAGAATAGGTTGTTCAAGCTCTTTGTTCAACTTACATGGTTGGTTCTCTTCTTTGTAGATACTTGAATCTTCCACATTTGGTTCCAAATCTATATTATCACTAACAATTTGCTTTTGAGCAGAGATATTAATTTCATCAAATGCCACATGTATAGATTCTTCCACAACAAGAGTTCTTTTATTAAAAACACGATAAGCTCTACTAGTTAAGGAATAGCCAAGAAAAATTGCTTCATCAAATTTTGAATCAAATTTACCTACGTTATCCTTACCATTATTATGCACAAAATATTTACAACCAAAAACATGCAAGTGACTAATGTTGGGCTTTCTATCATGCCAAAGTTCATAAGGAGTCTTTTTGAGAATAGGTCTAATTAATGCACGATTTAAAATATAGCATGCGGTGTGAACGGCTTCGGCCCAAAAATATTTAGGAAGATTATTTTCGCAAAGCATTGTTCTACTCATCTCTTCTAAAGTTCTATTCTTCCTTTCTACTACACCATTTTGTTGAGGGGTTCTAGGTGCTGAAAAATTATGTCCAATACCATACTCATCACAAAACAATTCAAATTTCTCATTTTCAAGTTCTCTACCATGGTCGGTTCGAATATTAGTAATAAGAAAGCCTTTTTCATTTTGAATTCTACGACAAAGTTTTATGAAAGAAGAAAAGGTTTCATCTTTGTGTGCTAAAAACATAACCAATGTAAATCTTGAATAATCATCAACAATAACAAGACAATAACGTTTACCACCTAGACTAGATGTCCTTGAGGGACCAAATAAATCCATATGCAATAGTTGTAAAGGTCTAGTTGTGGAAATATGAGATTTTGATTTAAATGATGTTTTAGTTTGTTTTCCTTGTTGACAAGCACTACAAAGATGATTTTTTTCAAATTTAATTTTTGGAAGTCTAATGACCAAATCCTTTCTCAAAAGTTTAGCAATTAAATCCATATGAGCATGACCAAGTCTTCTATACCATAACCAACTATTTTCATTATTAACATATAAACATTAACATCACTAGCATAGAGATCATTAAGATGAAAAACATAAACATTATCATGGGGATTACCAACGAATAAAGCTTTATGATCATTTGTGCTTTCAATTGTGCAATGTGATTTATCAAAAATAACTCGATTACCTTTATCACATAATTGACTAATACTAAGTAGGTTATGGTTAAGTCTATCAACAAGTAAAACATTTTCAATAGAAGGGTTAGGAGAAATACCGATGCTACCAATACCGATGATTTTTCCTTTTTTGTTGTCTCCAAAAGTAACAAATCCTCCATCTTTTGATGATAATTTAGTAAAGAATGATTTATCTCCGGTCATGTGTCTGGAACATCCACTATCAAGGTACCACTTTCCTTCTTTAGCTTTGGACTCAAAGCAAACCTACAAGATGACAATCAAGTGTTGGTTTTTGGTACTCATAGTTTCTTGGGTCCTTCTTGGTTAATTTTGTTAGATCCCTTAATAATCCAAATCTTTTTAATTCCTATGTTCATATTCTTTTTGAATGGACAATAAGATATATAATGGCCTTTCTTTCTATAATAATGACAAATAATATGAGGGTGTGTTATGAGAGGTGCCTTTTCAAAAATTGTATTGAGATTCTTTTGTTTCTTAATAGGATCATATCCAATACCCGCTTTACCAAAAACACATCTTTGATTTCCAAGAAGCATGTTGAGATTATCTCTACCTTTTACAAAATTTTCAAGTGTTTTTGTTAAATCATCAACATTGTTTTTTAAAGTAGTTTTCTTATTAGAGATAGTATCAAAATCATTTTTCAAAATAATTTTTTCTTTCTTTAATTCTTCTACATTAATAGATAAAGATGCAATAGATTTCTTTAACACATTATTTTTTGCACAAACTTTTCTAAATTCATTTGATAGTTCATGGAATGCACTTTCGAGTTCTTCATAAAGAGTAGTTACCTCATTTTGAGTAGAGTCTTCATCTTCAAGAGCCATGAGACATGAGATGGGTACTTCATTTTCAATTTCATCACTTAAGCTTTCATCTTCACTTTCTCCCCAAGCAGCTACCATGGCCTTTTTGTTTCTTTTGTAGTCTTTTCCATGATTCTTCAATTTTGGACAATCCATCTTCATATGTCTAGGATTTTTGCACTCATAGCAAATAATAGGCTCTTTCTTGTTATCTTTATTGTACTCTTTCTTGAAAGGTCTTCTTCCTCCATGATTGTTTTTCTTGAAATGCTTTTTGAGATTTCTACTAAACATTGCATAGCTTTTATCCTCACTGGAGTTTTCATGTTCTTCTTCATTTGATGAGGTTTTGAATGCAATTCCACTTTTCTTTTTGTTTTCAACATCCTCATGTCCTTTCATGGTGATCTCATGAGTCATAAGGGAACCCATAAGCTCATCCAATCCAAGTGTGGAGAGATCTTTGGCTTCTATAATGGCGGTGACCTTTGCTTCCCAATTCTTTGATAAACACCTAAGAATTTTTCTTACCAACTCACCGCTAGTATAAGTTTTGCCAAGAGATTTCAAAGAGTTTATAATTTCAGTAAGAGAGGGGGTGAATTAGGTTTTTACAATTAAAAATTAATAATACCCAAATAAAAATTATGACTAGCACAATAGATAAATATAGTTAATGAAATAAAAATAATTAAAACAAGTGTTCTAACAACTATGTCAATTAATAATTTTAGCACAGTAAAAATGTGAAATATAGCTACAACAATTTAAATAAAATAAAGAGATAAGGGAGAGAGAGGCAAACAAATTTATAGTGGTTCGGCTTCTACTCGGCCTACGTCCACTCCTGAAGTTTCACTTGAGATTTTCCACTATGCTCTAGCTTCACGGGGGTGTTAGCAACCTCTTTACAAATGGAGCAATCCTCTACGGATTTTACACAAACTTTCTAAGTCAAAAACACTGAGTGTACTACACTCTTACAAGGTTGAAAAGAAGGTGTTTTTGCTTTTACAGAAAGCTACAAGAATTATCTCTCAAAGATAGATATAAAAATGAAGCTTTTGTTTTTCTGTAAACCTCACACAAGAAAGATGGGCTTAAAGCTATAAGGCTCAGTGTATAATTTCTGAGAGAGGATGTAAACAAAAATTGAAGAATACTTCTCAGAGAATTTTTCAGAGAATAGATGTGAGTGATTATAGATCAAAGAATATTTTCAGATTTTTTTTGTAACTTGTTTTACATTAGAGGCTTTGGTATATATAATGAAAATTATAGCCGTTTATAGCCGTTGTAGTCATCATTACTAATTTGAATATCTTCCACTTGAACCTTTTAACCTATTCATTTGAATTTATAGCCATTGTACTCCATCATTACTAATTTGAATATCTTCAACTTGAACCTTTTGAACTATTCATTTGAATTTATAGCCGTTGTAACTCCATCATTACTAATTTGAATATCTTTCCCCCCATTATTACAAATTTGAATATCTTCCACTTGAATCTTTTGAACCTTTTGAACTGTTGCTATGCTGAGCTGTTTGAACCTCTGTTTTGTGCTGTTTGAACTCTTGATTTAATCAAATATTAAATACATTCTAACAACATTTAGGATAAAGATTTAGGTGAGAAATAATGGGACAAAATAAATTTTGATTCTATTTTTCTCTTTCAAATAAATTAAAACATAATTAAATAAATCATCAAAATAAATTTTGGATTTAAAATATAATTAAATAAATCATCAAAATAAATTTTGGATTCTATTTTTCTTTTTCAAATAAATTAAAATATAATTAAATAAATCATCAAAATAAATTTTGGATTCTATTTTTCTCGTTCAAATAAATTAAAACATAATTAAATAAATCATCAAAATAAATAAGTCTAACATTTGCCATTATCACTTCTCAAAGTCTTTATGTAGTGCCCACTTGCTTTTCCACCATGCTCTTGAATCTCTTGAAAATAGTGAACACTTCAGATCTTTCCCTTATGAAATACACCCGTGTCATCCTTGTATAGTCATGAATAAAGAGAATAAAGTACTTGTTTTGGGCATGGGAGGGAGTTCTCATAGGCCCACAAACATCCGTATGAACTAACTCTAACATTTCTTTGGCTCTCCATGCAACTCCTTTAGGAAAAGGTTGCCGATGATGCTTCCGAAGTGCACACCCCTCACAAACATCATGTATTTCCTCAATACTTGGAAGTCCTTGGACCATATTCTTTTCGTGAAGCACTTTGAGACTATGAAAATTCAAATGCCCAAGTCTTCTATGCTATAACCATGACTTATCATTCGTATGAGCTTTTAAAGCAACATTTTTAGCATAGTTGAATGTGAGTGGGAAGCTTCGATTCTTTTCCATTTGAATTTTTGCCACCACTTGCTTTGCATTTCTGTCATGAATGGTGCAGTTGTTAGCTTCAAAATGGACTGCATATCCATGTTCCACAAGTTGTCCAACACTTGGCAAATTTTTCTCCAAGTCTAGAACAAGCAACACATCATGAATAAACTTAGTCCCCTTCTTTGTTTCAACTCTTATGGTTCCTTTTTCCTTTGTATTTACTAACACTCCATTTCCCGTTTTAACTTGAGAGCAAATTGAAGTGTCCATGTCCAATAAAATAGACTTATCGCTTGTTATATGATTGCTACACCCACTATCAAGGTACCAAACATCATTTTTGTGTTCTGAAGCTGCTTGACAAGCATAAAATAAGTTTCCTTCTCCATCTTTCTCCTCTGAAAAATTAGCTTGTTGATTGCTCTTGACTTTGCAATCCTTTTGGAGGTGGCCAAAATTCTTGCACTTATAACATTGTGGTTTCCCTCAAAACCAACAATCCTTCTCTAGATGATTTTCCTTTTCACAAATTCTGCACTTTCTTGTATTTTCTTCCACACTTGAACTTCTATGAATGTTGCTTCTACCTCTTCCCCTTGATGAATTTCTTCCTCTACCTCTTCCTCTTCCTTGTCTACCACCTCTTGATGATTCCCCTCTTGTTTGTTCATTACTTGATGATTCTCCATGAATTTTAAAATTCAAATTAACTTTTGATTGGAATGCACTCTCCAAAGGCTTCTCTGATTGTTTTAATAACCTTTGTTCATGAGCTTTCAAAGAAACCATCAATTCTTGGACACTCATTTCAGAGATATCCTTGTTCTCTTCAATTATTCCCACCATTGTGTTATATTTTTCTGGTAAACTAACTAGAATTTTCTCAACAATTCTCTTTTGTTCAACTCTTTCACCATATGATTTCATTTGATTGACAATCTCCATTAGTTTAGAGAAATAATCAGTTAAAGTTTCAGATTCTTTCATCTTCAAATATTCTAACTCCCTTCTAAGAGTTTGGAGTTTGATGATTCTTACCTTTTTGTCTCCTTGAAATTCTTGTTGTCAAATTTCCCATGCTTCCTTTGATTTCTTGGTTTCAATGATTCTTGGAAACAACTCATCAAAGAGTGCTTGTTGGATGAAGAAGAGTGCTTTAGCATCCTTTTTTCTGGTTTCCTCTAGCTGCTGCTCTTGTGCTGAGGTTAATGTAGTTGTTGAATCGGGTTCATCATACCCATTTTGTATCAAGTTCCATAAACCTTGGGACTGAAATAAGGTCTTCATCCTCACACACCAATAATCATAATTTTCTCTAGCAAAATTGGGCATAGATAGTTGTTGGATACCTATACTTTGATTGCTTGAGTTAGCCATGGAGATTTTCTGCAAAACCCACTTTTCTTCTTCACACACCTATTTCCAGCCCTCTTTTTCGAATCCAAGCTTCCACTTCGAACTAGGCTCTGATACCGCTTTATGTTGGGTGTTTTGGAAGCAAATGTGTGTTTAAACTACAAAGGAATCAATCTAAAACACACAAAATAAATATATGATTTTTTCTGCAGAAAAATCGAGGAGAAGAAGAGCCAAAACAGGGGAGAAGAAGGGTCTCAACTGAACAACACCTTTTTTAGATTTTTCTCTTAACTTTTTAGCTTCCCTTACAAGTTTTATATATGAAATTATATCAACCCAAGTACCAATAAACATCTGGAACAATGTCCTCCACATACATTAACTCTAATTGACAAAACCCAACCTAAACTGAGAGGGAGTTTTTATGTGCATTAGGTCCGAGCTAGGCCAAGGCGTGGTAATGGGCCGTTCTGTGGGCCGTGGTAAAAAGGGCTGAGTGAAAGGACCTTGTAGTTAGCTTAGTCCAAGTGTAATGACAGTCACCACGGTCGGAGTGGAGATGATTAGCTCGGTCAAAGCATTCGGAGATGAGGTATTTTGGCTTCCTGAGGAGAACTTTGCTCTTGTTAGCTCGGTCTCAGCAGGCCAAAATCGAGGTACAAGTGAGGAGAGCTGAGCTATGTTTTGCATGTGAAGACATTAGATTAAGTATGACAAAGGGCTAGTGTTAGTTTGGTCTTACTGTCATCCAACCGTGGTAAAACCATCTCACTTGGTTTAAGCAGTGAGGAGGGTGTTGAAGGATAAGCATTATGTTTCAAGAGTGTGATTCCTAGGAGGACTCTACATGGAGGAATAAGAGTCCTACTAGGATTGTGCCACATGGAACCTATAAAAGCTCACAACATAACCTATGTACAGGTAACCCAACTTTGATTCTCGGAATACACAGAGCTTTTGTCAATTTGTCTATTTTGCTGACTTAGGCATCGGAGAGGTATCCGGCACACACCCGCCGGCTAGCTCACGTTTGTGTTTTCAGGAAGTAAAGCAATGACGTATGGAGAAGCGCAGACTTGATCAACAAGATTATACAAGAACATTATTTCGTGCTCGTACACAAACCATAACTAGAATTAAATAAGCATAAGTGATTGTTTGGATACAAAATTAAATGAGCACACTATTTCAACAGTTATCAATACAGATTCTCTTAAATACGGCAAGGTCAAATTGATAACGAATAGCATGAAGCCTATAAATACAATGATAAGTTTGGCGTGCAAAGGAAACACATACCCTATTAGGATATGTGATATCTCCTTGTTCTTGACTTCTCCAAATCGTAAACTAGAACAAGTCCAAACCCAATATTGACACGAATACGAGGATTCAAGTACGTGTGCAAACAATATATAGTGTAATATCCAAAAAATGATTGAAGCAGGTAATATAACCAGAAGAACCTAGAGACAGAGAAACCTGAGTTCACAAGAATGATACCTGACCTTGCAAGGCCCGTCGTCGAAGATCGAAGTTCACACAGCGCAGATCTGAGCTGCAAACTCGCCACTGCAGATCTATGTCTCTTCTCCCCCTTGTCTGCTGCTAGAGAGCTAGATCTAAGAAAAGGAAGACGAAACACGAAAGAGGTGATGATTGAAGACAGCGAGATCCAAACAATTTAGAATCGGAGAGATTTGAAGGAGCTCAAGAATGCAGATTAAAATTCAGAAATTAAATAGTTTCTACCAGTAGATCTAACAAAAACACAAGCACAAATGATTTTATATATTTTCGAGAGAGAAGTTGAAGGAGAACATAAAAAAATTGATCCATTTTCTGAAAGAAAAGAGAAAATAAAGTAAGAGATATGGAGTGAGGAAGCATCCTGTTTTAGAACCTTGCAACCATCCATAAATTTATATCATAACTCATAAATTTACTCCCATAACATGATCTACTAAAGCATATATTGAATTAGTTTCTCCCATCAAACTTTTCTTGTTATTTTGACTCAACATGATGTTCATTGATCATTGATAAGTTACAATGTGCCCTTGTTTTAGAACCATAATTTTTCAAACCATTGAAGCTACTTTTTCAACTCACATGCCGTAACCATTGAAGCTCGTTTTTCAACTCATTGCAAAAATAAAAGCTTTCTAAAAAAATACATCTACAAAAAATAGGAAAAACCAAAAGAGTATATATTAACACAAGAATTGACTCCACACACTAAATGAAAAACAAATTTGGGACAACAACAACTAACAATAAACATAGACAGCTCAACGAAGAAATACCCAACTATTGGTAGCTAGTAAAAAGGTAAAATCTAACAACATAACTAAGGTTATTCTTCAAAGTACAACTGAAAGAAAAATATAATCCAATAATCAAACACACAGCAATTAATGTGGAAACCTCCAAAATATTCTGTGGGCTTTCTGACCAAATAAAAACAGTGCTTAGTCAACTATTTATTTTTACATGTGTATTCATTGATTTTATTTATTTTGATTATATTTTGTTCTATAGAGATTAAATCTTTGTAATCACACATGTGATAGCTCCTGTAAGAGGAGTTAACTTGAACTCATTAAATTAATTAGGCTTAATCAGAAAATTTAAGATTGGTGAGTCCAGATTTATTGCAAGGCCAAGATTGGTGGGTCCAGATTTATCGCCAACAAACGGGCCGAATCGCTCCAAATCTCGAAAGGGTTCGGATCCACGAACTTAGAGACTTACTCGGGCCCAGACTCGAATGGGTATTGAACAAGCCTAGAGATCCGAGGCACTTGGACTTCGAACAGATTCGATCGTAATCTAGAGTCTGCTTCATTAGTGAGTCCCAGAACATTGAAAATTTATCTCCCAAAACCAAACCAAACACACCCTAAATCTTTGTAATCACATCTGTGATAGCTCCTATAACTTGCATTTATAAGCAAAACATATAAAACTGCATGTAATACTATTCAGTGCGTTTGGTTTGAGTTTTTTTTTATTAAGTTTTTTGAAAATTGAGTTTTTTGGTTTTCATGTTTTTTTGTTTTTAGTGAATATTTTTAAAATTTTAAATATTTTTTTTACTTTTTTATATGCACCTTACTTAGATGAATCTAAAAAGTAAAAAATTTGTGAAAAAATATTTTAAAAAATTAATAAATACATAAAAATATATTGAATTCTCGTTTTTTTTTTTTTTTTTTTTTTTTGTATTTTTGGTATTTAGTGAATTTTTAAAAGATTTTTTTCACAATTTTTTTACTTTTTAGGTATATTTATGTTAGGTATGTCTAAAAATTAAAAAAATTGCTAAAAATTAAAAAAATTGCTTAAAATATTAAAAAAATTCAGTAAAAACAAAAAAAAAACATGAAAAATAAAAAAATAAAATTTTCTGAACAATGTTTTTGGAAGACTCTAACTAAGCAAAGTGATTGTGATTTCCCATTTGAATTACTTTCTTTTACCGATACTAAATTTTTATGGATACATACCCAATATAAGCCTAAACACACACAATCATCCATCGACAAAAACTAATTATTATTGAAACTCATCAAGTGAAAAAAAAAAGAAAAAAAAAAGGCACACTCAAGCATATATATAATTATGCATATACTCCATTGTTTTAATACTATAATAATAATCATACAAGAGCTCCACCGATCATTAGTTCCACTGATATATTATATGTATAGGAAAATGTTATACAAATTACTCAGTAGAGAGGGAACTAAAATACATACATGTATATTTTTTTATATTTATATTTATATTTATACAACTAAGATACACTTTATACAAATTATTGTATTATTGAGTGGACACAAGTCAAGAAGTTGGAAACCTTGCAAATTCACATCTACAAAAACAATGGAAGGAAACGACATGAAATGAAAACAATAATAGTAAAAATAAACAAAAATATAAGCCAACAAAATACATAAAAACCACAACCACGCTAGTCGAACAAGAATGAAGAATTAAAAATCAAGAACAAAAACTAATTTTTTAAGTTCTCAATGAAAATCTAGATTGCGTTTGGTAGAGCTTTGTAAATATGATTTGAGAGTATGAGTTATATTTTGAGTTTGTGAATTTTAATTTCTCTCTCCAAACTCAAGATGTTTATCCTCCTTGAGTTTGAGGGGGATGTTAATGTATATATGGTATACATTCCTACATATATTAGGTATTGATTTCCTAGATATATTAGGTATTGTCATAATTAGGTCTCTTATAGAATTCTCTTTCTCATAGTTAGATTTCTAGTAAAATACTCTTTCTCAGCCTATATATACATGCCTTCTATCCTAACATTAAATACAATTCATTCAATATAATACTTATTATTCGCTCTCTCTCTACTATTCTAACAGAAATTATGATTTGAGTGTAAAAAATTTATTTGGTGAAAGAGTTTTGAATTGAGTGGGAAAATTTTGATGTGACATATGATATTTAATGCAAAAACTTACAACTTATAACCAAACATACAACTCAAAATTCTATTAAAGCACATAAATTTTTTTTAAAAATTCGGAAAATATTTTTTTCGAATATATAAAAATTAACATATGTCAATTGGAAAAAAAAAAAAATAAGAATAATATTTCCACTATTCCAGTCAATCGGTCGTACAACTGGTGGGACGACCGGTAAGTCCAAATTTTCCCGCCTTCGACCTAGTTTTCAAAAGTGAGTGTGAAATTATGATTTAAAACTCCTAAACAAATATCATATACAAAATAACCAGAACTGTACCAAACAGAGCCCTAGGTTGCGTTTGGTAGAGTTTTGTAAATGTGATTTGAGAGTATAAGTTGTATTTTGAGTTTGTGAGTTGTGGAATTATGATTTGAGTGTAGAAAATTTGTTTGGTTATGGTTTTTGAATAGAGTGTTGAATTGTGTTTTGAATTGTATGTGAAATTAAGTTTTGAAAGTTTGATGTGACATGTGAAATAAGAAAATTTGTTTGGTGATGAGTTTTCAAAATAGTTTTCAAAACTTATTTCAACCTATAATTGATAATCAAACACACAACTCGTATTTCGATATCCGTATTTTTGCTTAACAGTCATAACCAAACTATTTTTAAAATACTTAAATTAAAAATTGATTTTTTTTTTCAATTAATTGTTTTTAAGTAACTTTTTTGAATAATTTTTTTTTCAAATAAATTTTTTATTTTAACTTTTTTTTGTGTCAATTCATTTTTTAGGTCTGTACAAATATTTTGTACAATACATTTTTAATTTTTTTAAAAAATTTTGTCGAAGTCAACAACTTTTGAAAATACATATTGATAAAAATTAACATAAATCAGTGTGTTTAATATTTTTAAATACAAATCAAAACGTAAACGTTACCAAACATTATCAATCCTTTTCATTTATTACATTTTATTAATTTAAAAAGAATCGCTTCTTCAGATGCATTATTGTACTTTGAATGTTACCCACTCGTGAAGGTCATATAATTGGGGGGGAGTCATATTTGTGTATAAAATTACCAATTTACCCCTATTGATTTGAATGACAGGTTGTTATGTAAGAACAAAATAAAAAGGATAATGCTGTAATTTCACTTACCCTATACACCTACCACTCCTATTCTAGCATTCTGTTCAACATTGTGGGATGAAGGAAAAGAAAGACGAAGCCAAAAACCTCCAAACAAAGTAATCAAGCCTTTCTGAACCTCAGCCTTTATATAAGATCTGAGTCTGCATTCGTTTAACCACACCATCTTCACTATCTCATTCCAACACCTTCAGCAGCTCCATCACACTACAATATTAATTACATTCAGTATACATATCCGTGTGAAGAAAGAGAGAGAGGCTAGTTTCAAGCACAATTCATATTAGCTTCAGAGTTGAGTTGCAGGAAGGCGAATTGCAGTCGAAGAATAGCCACCAGGGACAACTGGTCGGCCATCCCACCGGTCAACCGGCCGGTCATCCCGCTGGTCATCCAGTTCAGCCACCAGTTCGCCCTTCGCACTCAGTCTCGTTATATGTTGCCTATATGTTCCTTTTTTTTCACACCAACATCATACATTTTAGTAGACATTTTCATACACTTTTCTTAACTCATACATTTTACTATACATTTTTCATACATTTTTCTTCATTTTTGCAGTCATCATGCCGAGAACAAAAAGAGCGAGACCCGAACGTGGTGAAACCTCTAACCCTGTACAACGTGAACCACAGCAACAACATCATGACTATCCAACTGTTGATTTTCTTACATATAATCATGAACAAACTTATTTAAATTTTGCTAATCAACCAATTGGTACGGGGAGAAAGATAAATTTACCTTCTCAATATAATCCACTGTTGCTTGGCAGATTGGATATAATGGGATGGTTACCTTTAACTAATTTACCAAATAAAGTATATCCTCATCTTGTACATTTATTTTACGTTCACTTGACATCTGCTGCGGAACAACTGGAACCATTTACAGTTACCTCTTATGTGAAGGGGAAAGTAATCACACTCAACCCCTGCACTTTCGCACAAATTATTGGAGTTGAAACAGGAGATTTACAATGCCATTTTCAAAATGAGGCTCAGTTAGCTAACATTGTTGATGATCTAACTGAGGTTTATACCACAATTTGTGAGAGCCGATTCATCGACACTAATTTACAAGCCAGACATTTAAAACCCCACCTTCGTATTCTTCATCGATGGATAGTTGAAAATGTCACTCCCAAAAAAGGACATTTTGATGCTTTTCCATCTTTTAATGTTTATTTGTTATATTGTTTTGAAATTGGACAAAAATTAGATTCATGCTTCATATTACTGAGAGAAATGATGGTTGCAAAACTTGGTACTCTGAGTGGCTGGTCACTACCTTTTGGAGCTTTGTTAACCAAAATTTTCGAAACGCATCATGTCGACCTTGAAGGTGAAGTACATGTGATAATCACTTCACCAATTTCTGAGTGCACATTGACCCGAGCTGGTGGTGCCGAAAACTTATTGGGCTCTATTAATTTTGAAAATGAACCAATGCCTGATGAGGAAGAACCCAATGACAATGCCATGCCACCAAATGAACAATCCCAATGCTGGACTGATTATTTAGCGTTGGAACAAGAACGACACAATCAGTGCCTACAATGGGAATAACAAATGGCTAATCAGGTGAATACACTGGGTACTCAATTCGATGAATTTGCCACCACTCAGAACTTACTAATTCAACAATTTGGTGAGTTTCGTGTAGACTTAGAGAGACGTGATGAAGTGACAAGGAACCACATTGATGAGATTGACCATCGAGTGACTCAGGTGTATGTAGACACCCCATTTTTGACCACCCTTAAGACTTGGACACGACTGATGGTTTACATGGTGGAGAAAGATGTGCAGGGCAAAGGTTCAGTTTCTTCGACAAGGAGAGAGTCAAATCTCAACTTCACACCCCTTTTGGACCGAAACAATCTTGATTAAAAGATTTTAAACCTTGAAACCCTCTGTAGACACCCCATTTTTGACCATCCTCAAGACTTGGACGTCACCGTTTGATCACTCGGTGATTATCCATGTTTGTGTTCGTTGGGAGTTCCCGGAGGTCTCGGCTACGCGCCCTGCCTCAGGATCTCCGAACTCGACCGTTTTGTGTCTGGTTTTGCACCAAACACTTGTGTTTTGCCTTGGAGGGGTAGGGAATTCCTTGTGAGGCATCCCCACACACCACCGGCAGTGGCTAGAGGCCACCGGCTGGTTTTTGTTGCCACCGGCAATATATTTTGCCGGTCGGCACTCTTTGTTGCCGGTCGGCACTAAATTTTGTCAAAATGACAATTTTGAGTGGCCGACCACTGTTCATCTACTTTTTGTAGATATTGTGTGCCAGCTGTGATAGCTGGCACCCACTCCATTCCCCTCCATACACGTGTATGGAGGGATTTCCCTCTTGAATGGCTTGTTTTGTAAGCTTTACAAGAGGGAATTGCCTATATAGGAGAGGGTCTTCTCTTGGCATGGAGGTTGGACACTTGTTAGACATTTTAGACAGCTTTGGAAAAGCTTGAGTTCTAGGGTTAGGGTTAGATATATTTTCTATCTCTATAAGTGTGTGTTTTGTGTCATTTTTGCTCACACACACACACTAACACACTATCTCTTGGACTTGAGACTCTTAGAGGCTTGTTTGAGTGTTTTGGAGGTGGATTCAAGCCAAGAAGGGCTGTTGGAGCATCATTTGTGAAGGTGGTTTTCAAGGGTAAGAAACTTTCCTTTTATTCCCCATTTTTGCATCCTATTTCTACCTATCTTAGAGCTGTTTTTGTGTTTAGTATATAACATAAAAAAGTTCTGTTTTTAGGCCCTCTTGATAGTTTATTAAGAGTGTTTTGTGCTTTGGGGAAGTTTGACCCCTCTTAGGCCTTGCAAGGCCCTTGTTTTGTGCCATTTTGTGCAAGTTTCGAGACTTTGGTGTTTGGGCCTCTTCACCACTGAAATCTTGAGGGATTTCAGTGGTGGAGATGATGCCTTGAAGTCTCCAAAAGGGGAGGGCCACCCCCTCTCCTTGTTGTCCTTGAAAGGGACCATTTTTTGGCCTCTTGAGGGAGCCTATGTTAGAGCATGTGTTGAGCATGCCATGGCTGTATTTCATGCTTATATTGCCATGTCATAACTTTGTATTAAGTTGGTTTTGGTACTCCATGCATGTTTAGTATAGTTGCCATGTAATGCCTCCTTAATTGCCTTAATATGCCTTAGGTTGTTAGCCTTTATTCGAGCATGTTTTAGGCTTAGCCTTGTGAATATTTTGTGCTTATTTTGCCATGCTTTAGGTCTGTCCATAGTTGTTTGGGTCGATTTTGGCATGCTTAGTATAGCTCCTTTGCATTCGTGGCTTGTCGGGCTTGTATGCCTCAAGTATGTGAATGTGTAGCATGTGTTGATCGCATCATTTTGGTGGTTTGGAACCATCCCACATGTAATTTCAGTCCCTTTGGCATGCTCATATGTTTGCCTTAGTTGCCTCTTTGTTGCTTTGAGAGCATGTGTTGTATGCTCTATGTTTTGACCATTGTGCATGCCTTTGAATTTGAGTCACTTAGATACCATCTAAGTAGTCCTTTGGCCTCGTTTTAACATGCTAAAAATCTGTTTTTAGTTGTTTAATGCATGCCATGTTTGTTATGTTAAATGTGCTTCAAGGCTTCATGACTTGCCTCAAGTACTTGGACCATGCTTGCATGCTCATGCTTGTCTTATTTGGGTTGGTTTGGCACCACATTTTGACATGGTTTTAAAGCTTTTCATTCCATGCCAATTGTCCATGTTTAGCCTCTTTCAAGTGTGTTTGAGAGTCGCTTGTTTAATGCTTAGGTTTGTGCCTTAACATGTGCATGCATGTGTGTGTGCTTAGCCTTCCTTTTTGGGCACTTTGGCTACTGATTTTGGGCCTATTTGGAGTTGCCTAAGTCATGTTTAAGTCCACCCCTTTGCTTGGTTTGCATGCTTGGCTTGTATGTGTGTTTGCATACTAGCATTCTTGTTTGCATCCCATGTTGCATACTAGTTGACATGTTTAGGATTGCACACATAGACATGCATGCCTTGTTCCTTGATTTGGTGATAGGAATTGGGCCTCATTTTGTTTGATTGGTTTGCATTTCATTTGACATGAAAGTGCACACTTGATCCTTTAGACCACCATGCATAGAAATGCGTGATTGGTGACCCGAGAATCAAGACACATCCTCCCTTGAGTCATTAACATGATAGGGAGTGTGATTGGTGCATAAATAGCTTGAATTGCATTGCCATGCAAGATTTTGCCCTCTACTGCTGTGAGTTGCAGGTTCTGCAGGAACTTATTGCCGGCTGGCAGTATTTAGTGCCGACCGGCAGTCAATCGATGGCCAGTGGATCTATTTTGTGCCGATGGCCACATCCTAGTGCCGGTGGTCATTTTACTTGGCCGGTGGGATCCCCCAGTGTCCTGAGAGGCGTTCCTGAGATTTTGGCAGTTTTCAGAGGAGCAAAACAGGGAAAACAGAGGCAGACCATGCATGGCAGTGCGATTCCGAGCAAATCCCGAGCATGCGCTACATCTGACCCGCCTCCCGAGGGGTTTACTGTTTTAATTAGATTAATTAATTTGATTAATTTAATTGATCTGTAATATTTAATCAGCTTGCATAGTTAATTAATTTGTATATTCTTTTGGTCCCTCCGAGCGAGGGCAGTTCTGTAATAAGTGTGCGTGGGTGTGTGTATGTCTTCCAACCCCACGTTTTTCTTCCCTTTTATTTACCTGCTTATGATGGTAGATTAGGGCACGTCTATTTTAGCATACTTTATGCAATGCATGCATGCATCCATACATTTGTTTACACGCATCGGGCTCGGTATATCATACAAATCGCATTGTATTTCAATTTCCAAGTTGAATACTTGTTACTTGTAGCATTTCACATGCCATGCTTAGGATAGCCGAGCCTGTCTAGATTGCACCATTGCTTGTGTTGCATTAGACACTTAACATGAACTAGGGCATGTATGTTTGCTAACTAGTTTATTGTTTTGGCACGGAGTACAATGTATTTAGCATATCGCATGCGTGTGAATGTTAACATGACAGCATGATTACCATGAGACTAAATGCTTATATGAGATAAACTGTTTGAATGCCTGTGGGTGGAGGTTGGATTGTTTGAGTTGGAAAAACTCATTGAAATCCGTGTTTTAGCCTACTTGCGAGTAGCAATTTCCAAAGCACTTTTCAAAACAAACGGATATGCAATGCTTGTTTCCAAATTAGGCAATCTAGTCTATACTTGTTTGCTGTGCGCATAATATACTAATTCTAGGCTAATAACCGGAATAAGAACACATAATGTTTTCAAAATAAGATATCACGGTTAGTAGAGGCCGGTCTTCGGACCGGGCGAAAGGGGGTGCTCATAGCTGACCTTCCCCGATCGTACCCAAGCTCCCGAGCCAAGACATTTGGTGATGACGGACACGTGGCCTTCGGCACCGAGTCAAGGTTTCCTAAATTTTCCCATTAAAAAACATTTAGGTGGCGACTCTGTATCTGGCAAAGCAGTCCATGTTTGGCACTTCTTTTCAAAAATCTGTTTTCTCAAAAACGATTTGCCGGATTTGGACTCTTTGGTTCAGATTATGAACCGTGACACAAATTGAGTCCGAACTGTAGAGTGAAGCCCAAGGGCGCGTCTACACCCTCTCTTTTAAAATGTTTTGAAAATAAAGTTCTTACGATGTTCCGACGCTCGCATTTCGTTAAATGTTGCGTTTTTTGGTAAACCGAGCAAGGACAAAGTGGAAATGAATGAAAGAGAGATGAAATCTTTGAAAAATGTTTCAAAACACCTTACTTAGGGGTTTGGAGTTGAAGAAAAGAAGAGAAGAGGGAAGAAACTCAGTTGGGGGAGAAAATGGGCATGAACTGTTAAGAGAGAGTCGAGCAGCCCTCGCCGAATCAGGCCTATTCATTTGCATACTTGGAATCCAGCTATGAGGCCACCACCATTGGAAATATTACTTCCAGGGCTTCATTTTTCACTCAAGAATCTCCTAAAGCCAATTCCGGACGAGGGAGATATGGTTGATTGAAGTAGGGCATCACTCCGGTTGGACCGAATCTGCGTGGCTTCACCAAAACAGGCATAACTTTTTGCATAGGAGGAATTTTGATGTAAGGCTGGTGCCATTGGAAAGATAACTTCTGGGGCTTCAATTTGGACACCTGACCGACCACTTTTGGACTTCCCAATCACTGGCCGACCACCTTTCTTTCCGGAAGACCAATTTTTGTCCTAAAAAACTAGCAGGCCGACCAGAAAAGGTGGTCGGCCGACCACTTATGCCCAGAAAGTCCAGAATTGACAGATATTTTCCCTCCAACTCTCTTCCACAACCTCCAGCTGTCCTATAATCAGATATTTTCGCACCAACTCTCATTTTTGATATATAGGAGGCTATATCTCTCATTTTCAAGGGACAATCTTCTTGGAGAAGCTTGGGAGCTTCTCACTCTAAAAAGTCTCTCTCTCTCTCTACCATTTCTAGAGCCAAATCTCTGCCTCTCTCTCTAGTTTCCTCTCTCTCTTGCTCTTTGGTGTATAGAAGTGCATAGAGGTAGAGAAATACAACTAGTTTGCCCAAGCATCCTTCACCAAAGTTGCATATCTATGGACTGAGGTTCCTTGGAGCTCATTTTTGGGCTGATTGAAGGTGGCTCAGATTTTGGGCTGGTTCTTTCTGTGCTACAAGGGTAACCATTTTCTCCCTTTTTGAGCGTCATTTTGATCCTCATTTTAGCCTTACTTGAAAGCATATTTGGGGTTTGGCATAAACTGAAAAAAGTCTTATTTTGAGCTCCACTTGAAGTTTGTTTAAGGTCATTTTTCTGTTGGGGGTCATCTACCCCCTTGCATGCTTGTTTTCATCTTGTTTTGGGCCATGCATCTAGGCCTTTGTATTGTGCTTTGTTTGGCCTTTTAGCCACCACAATCCAGTAGATTTTCAGTGGCTAGCATGCTATTTTGAGCCCCAAAATCAGAGAGGTGTGACCCTCTCACCCCTTGTTTTGTTTACTAGTATTGTTGGCTTTACAAAGGAGCCCCTATTTGCATGTTTTAAAGACATATTTCAGGCCTTTTTTGGTGGGTTTTGTGACCTGCATAGGCTCTGTCCAGAGCCCTTTTTGCCATTTTAGGTCTCCATCTTGTATGTGTAGAGTAACCCTCTTCATGACCTTTCAAAGGAGCCTTTACTTGCATGCTTCCTAGCCTCATTTCAGGCCTTTTCAGTGAGTTTTAGGGCCTTCATAACCTCTGTCCAGAGGTGGTTTTGTCATTTTGTATGTCCATCTTGCATGTGTAGAATAACCCTCTTATTGGCCTTTCAAATGAACATATCATTCTTGCATGCATTGACCATGTTTCCATGAGTTTTTGGGCATTATTTGGCATGGCATACTTCTGAATTTTTCTGGTTTGGTGACCTCTTGATTGCCTCACATACTTGTAGTGCAAATCCCCTTTACTAGCTTACATTGCATGCTATGTTGACCCTTGATTCTAGCACTTTTTGGCCATGCCTTAAACTAATTTTGTGCATATTTTGGACTGTCTTAGCTCTGTTTTTGGGTCTCATGATTGAATGATGCTTGTTTTGCATGCTTGTAGTTCAATATCCATGCTTAGCTTTGAGTTTCGAGGTCTATTACATGCATATACCGAGGTGTTTTCATGTTTTGGGGGCATTGCACATCATATTTTAGAGCTTACATATATGCCATATTCCCATGTTTTCTACTCTTTAAATGCGTTTGAGAGTTGTGCTTATATGCTTCATTTTTGGACCATTGAACGAGCTTCATTTCCATGCATTTTAAGTCATCATGTTAGACCATTTTCTCACTGTTTAGGGTCTGAATAGGGACTGTTTTGGGGTGGTTTGGTCATTTGTGCATTGCTTTGCATACCTATAGTGTAATCCATTCCACTAGTTTCGGTATTCGGGTCATCTAGTATGCATCGGGTGAGGTGTTTGCATGTTTCGGGACCATCTTGTATGCTATTTTAGAGCTGGAATTTGTGTCATTGTATGCCATATGTCATCCCTTACCATGCCTTGGTAGAGTGGCATTTGATGTCTTAGGTTCAGTCCCTTGCATTGGGCATGTTTGCATGAGCGTTCTTGTCTAATTTCATTGTGTACGGCCACTGATTTGAGTGTGGTTGAGGTCCACTCACATTGGTTTAAGTCCATCTTGCATTGTGTATGCCATTTAGTTCATGTTGTTGCATGTTTGGCCATTGCATTGTGTATGCCTTGATCATCTCATTGATAGTCTTCATTTGTGCATGATAGTCTTCGTATGTGCATTGTGTATGCCATATTATGTCATGTGCATTGAGTATGCCATTCTCCATTCATAGCATTGCGTATGCTAGTTGCATGTTTGCATATCATCCCTCGCATGCCAGCGTGATTAGGTTGCATTGTATTTAGGGTTGCATGTTAGTCGCATTGTGTATGCTATCTTGTTGCGTTGTGTTTGGAGTTGGGTTAGTCCAAACACGAGAAACGGGGGACGTTTCGTACTCAAAGTGACAAAACATGCCTCGATTCTCGGTCGCCGACACTCCGGATTACCCATGATGGAGTTTAGGCCTTGTTGTGTTTTCATGTGCATTCATTTCATATCGAGTCGTGCAATTCAACTCCTCGGCCATCATGCATCGAGATGCGTGATTGGTGGCACGAGGATCGAGGTCTACACCCCCTAGAGCTTATGCAATGACGGGGAGTGTGGTCGTGCACACATATGTTGAAAATACTTTGCCATGCCCCTTTCTTGCTCTCTGTTGCAACAAACCGGAAACCAGCAGCCAAAAACTGGTCAACAACCTTCTGGAGCTTGGTACAGCATTCCGGGATCAATTGCAAACAAAGGCGAATCGGGGCATCGCGAGGAATTTCCCGACGAGGCAACGCAAGCATGCATGCATCTTTCATCATTCAGAACAAGAGCCGAGGCGGTCCATTTAGCTTGCACGCTAATCTATTTGCTTTCCTAGTTAATTTGTTTATTAATTAGGGTTTTGTAATATTTAATTAGCTAGGGTAGTTAATTATTTATTCGGACTGTATTATTTATTTGGACCCTCCGAGGAGGGCAATGTTGTAATAAGTGTGCGTGCGTGTGATGTATGTCTTCCAACCCCACGTCTTTCTCCCTTTTATTTACTAGCTTATGATGGTTAGATTAGGACATGTTTCAATTAGCATACTTATGCTCGCATGTTTGCATCCATTCATCTGTCTTGCATGCACCAGGCTCGGTGCATCATACTAACTGCATTGTATTTCAATTCCGAGTTGAATACGTGTTAGCTATAGCATCATCATATGCCATCTTAGAATAGCCGAGCCTACTATAGTTGCATTTTTGCATGTGTTGCATTAGGCATTTCATAGTTAGGATTTATGCATGATTTCTAATTAGCTTCTTTCTTTAGCTTGGAGTACTCGGTAAGTGTTTATGCTTTAGCATCCTTGCATGTGTGTGAGTGACTGCCATAATAGCATGCTTACCATGAGGCTATTTGCTTCTGTGATATACCTGCCTGAATGCCTGTAGGTGAAGGTTGGATTATCTGAATTGGAATAATGCATTGACTGTGAGTTTTAAGCCCACTAGATAGTGGCAAAACCATGTTTTCTAAGCCCACTTGAGGGTGGCAAAATCTGCATTTTAAGCCTACTTGCGAGTAGCAAACCGCTTTCAAAAATAAACATGAAATGTTTTGTTCCAATTCAGGCGACTCAGTCTATACTTGTATGCTGTGTGCATCACATAGTAAATCTAGGCTAATAACCGGAATAAGAACGCATAATGTTTTCAAAACTCGATATCATGGTTAGTAGAGGTCGATCTTTGATCGGGGCGAGCGGGGGTGCTTACGAAGTGACCTTCCCCAATCGTATCCAACTTCCCGAGCCGAGGCAACTTTGGTGATGACGAACACGTGGCCTTAGGCATGAGTCAGGGTTTCCTAAATTCCCCAAAATAAAATATTTAGGTGGCAACTCTGTATCTGGCAAAGCAGTCCATGTTTGGCACTTTTTTCAAAAAATCTGTTTTCAAAAATGATTTTTCGGATTTGGACTCTTTGATGATTCATCGGTCTTGCATTGCACTCTGCGGATTAGATACAGGACCGTGACATTGAGTCCTGAACTGTAGTAAGCCCAAATGAACAAAACGGGATTCCCTCCCGGGACTTTCGGGGATGTCTACAGTGTACCATCACTATTTCCCTCCACTTCCACCACCACCTGACAATGATGCTTAACTTGTTGAAAAATCAGTTTAAATGGTTCACACCAACATCATACTGTGGTTACATTTTGTTTTCTTATTTTGTTTTGGTTATTTTGTTTTCTCATTTTGTTGTGGTTGTTTTATTTTGTTATTTTATTGTAATCTTTTGTATTCACGCAATGAATAGTCAATTTTTGAAAATGCATCGTAAAATTAACCAGTGACAATGTTATAACAATCTTTCAATTATATTATGAATTGGAAAAAAAATTCGTACAAAACTTAATAAAAACAAATTAATAAATTTCGTCCAAATCCTTCATTTCAATAAAATGAGAAAATTAAAATTAAAATTAAAATTAAAATTAAAATTAAAATTATTGGTGTTTACGAATTAATTAAAAAAATTAATTAATAACAAAACCATTATTTTCATAAACTGCAAAAAACAAATTAACAAAAATAATCAGCTGAAATGAAATAAAACAAGTTAAAAATTAATAATTATACTTTTTTTTAATAAAAAGGAAATAAAAATTAATAAAAACTTGCCTACATGGTATAATATCTGAACATGACAAAATCATGATGTTAACATGAACCAAAAAAAAACAATTCATAAACTACAATTTAAAATTAATAACAAAGCCTTAAAATTGTTTGAAATATTAAAAAGGAAAAAAACAAGTTAAGAAAAAAAATCCAGGCTAACATTAAATAATAAAAAAAAAGAGCAAATTAATAATTATACATTTTGTTTAATGAAAAGGAAAAAACAATTAGGCATGGTTTGAGATCTCAAAAAAAAGCCAAAAAATTAAACAAGTTACTAAAAAAGTTAAAAATTTATCACTATTAAAAAAATAATGTTACACAAAACAAATTCTCAAACAAGTCTGACGTATTGCATGCAGAGCTCACTTTTTTGAAACGAGCTTCTATTTAGGTGCACTAATAAGTCAGTGTTGTTCGGCCCATGGGGACCCATCACGGGTCACATTTCAATAATCTGAACCGTTCAATGTGTACAAATCATCGAGTACTATATTTTGTTGAAAAATCACATTGATCAGATATGGGTAACTATATTATCAAATCAGTTAAAAATTATAAAATGGATGGTGTTATAGTTAACGGTTGAAAACAAACAAATCTGATGAGATAGCTATCCATATCCGATGAACGTGCTTTTTTAGAAGAAGATAGTACTCGACGAGTTCTACACATTGAACAGTTTTGATTATCAAAACAGTACCCGTGGTGGGTCCCTATGGGTCGAACAGCACCTCCAATTCAATGCCCGAAAAGCAGGGACACATCTCCCAAAATGTCACTTTACCAACGCTGTCCCATAGCCCTCAAATTGTTCAAAAATGGTAAAAGTAAATTAATAAAAATATGTCGTCTACAAATTAATGTTTGAACTACAATTTTTGATAACAAAACCATTATTTTATTGAAATGAAAAAAGCAAATTAAGAACAAAAATTCGCTACCGTGAAATAAGAAAAGTTAAAAACTAGTAGTTATATATTTTCTTTAATGAAAAGGGAAAAAATAAATAAAAACTTGTTTCGTATAAAATTATTAACAAAACCATTATGTTAATAACATGAACAAAAACAACAATTAATAAAAAGACATTTAAATTAAATAGTAAGGCCAAAATTTCAATAAAATGAAAAAAATAAAGTAATAAAAAAATGTCGTATACAACATGTCTAATAAAATTATTAAAATTAATAACACATCTATCCATGCTGAACAATTTTTTTTAATAAAAAGTTAATGAACATCATAAACTGAATGAATATCATAAACTACAACTTTTGCATGCATCATTCAACCATCAAATTCAATAAAGTGTATAAAATTGCATATTACACATGAATATACAACAACATATTTAAGTGTCTTCATAAACGTAATAATATTTTGTTGATTGACCATGTGGTGATCTTTGTGTTCCCCTTCCTTTCATTGCCATTTAGCCCAATCGTTATCCCCAGTGTTAGTTATTCTAAAAAAAGAGAAAAGAAGTCATTAAATGCACATTTACGTAAAGTGGGCGAAGTTATGTAATAAAGGTGTCATAATGATTGAAACTAGTAAAATAATTATACATTTAAAACCATTAGTCACTACGATATTCACTTGCCTTGTCGACATCACAAATCTATCCATGGCCAACATGATTTTGCCACATAGCTGTAGTAATTGCATTCCTAAAGTTCGATTAGGACGTTAACCCATATTGTGACATGTCAACATAGTCAGCTTGGTCTCTAACAAGCCCGTCTGCTTCCGCTTTTGCGGCCATTTCATTATCAGCTTCCATAAATAATGGGTCCATATCTGCATGCAAACGGATCCAATTGTGCATTACACAACATGCAATCACGAGAGGGCCTTATCTTGTAGACTTGTAATTTGGCATGGACCGCAATATTGGGAATCACTTCTTCAGAACACCAAATGTTCTTTCTATGACATTGCGTAAAGACGAATGTCGATGGTTAAACAATTCCTTAGGTCCTGAATAATGACGGCCATGAAACTCTTACAAGTGATATCGTTGGGAACGAAATGGGGCAAGAAATCCAGGCATGTTCGTGAAACCAGCATCCACTAAATAATACTTGCCTACATGTAAATAATGAATACACTGTTCTTTCAAATAGATGTACAAAAAAAGAATTTTGAAAAGTGTAACGTATGTTATTTCGGGACACTCACTATTGGTTGGGTGTGGGAACTGTAAATTAGCTCTTGTAATAGAGTCAACTAAAATAGCGTTGTCATGAGCGCTACCTTCCCATCCAGAATTAATAAATGTGAACAACATGTCGAAGTCGCAAGCTGCGAGTACATTTTGCGATACCGTAGATTTGCGACCACGGAATGTATTTTGTCTTGAAGCAGGGACCCACGCATCCACCAATGTGGCATCGATACCACCAACACAATCCTAATTGACAGATATTTGTTTGACATTAAAAGTGAAACAAACTTGGATATTACTTTTATAACAGGAGGAAAAAAAAAATATCGTCCCTTATTGTTATGTAGAACTTACAGGACAATCATTAAATTCATACCTTGAACCAGGGAAAAAACCTCCTGTCATTTAAAATTTTTGCCGGTATCTCGTCTTGGTTACGTGGTTTGATAACTGTTGATGCAAGCTTGCACAATGCCCGCATAATAATTTTTATGTGCCCACAAATTGTTTCCGTGGAGTGTTGAAATCTATCTGCCAGTAGTCGATGGCGATCATTTTGTGCAAAAGTGTATAAAAAAAATTCCAAGCGATTCCTCCACAATGATATGCATATGTTCAGTATCCTTAAAGCCATTTTGGAGTAAGGTGTCTTTCAATAAAATCAATGTATGTGTATCCATTCGCATAATGTCCATCATTGTATTTGGATGCCCATTCAACCAGCTGAAGATGTAATCATCGCCTTTGAATGAACAAGTTCGTTGCGATTGACGACTACTTGACACGTTGATATGGTCATGCATGAAAGCAATCATCAAAAAATTCATAAAATCTTCAATAACCTCATCCTCATCTGATGAGATCTCCATTGCATTGTTTTATGTGTCGGATGACATATGGTTTCATCTACATCACAGTAAAAGCATAATTATAAAATAATGTTTGACAAATCGTAGCACATACCATTATTGGTGAAACTGAATTAAAAAGTGGCTACATGAATAGTCAGCCTTAGTCATTTACCAGCGTACACTAAAATTCATACGATAACAAAATTTGTTTAATATGTAATCATATTGTAATAACACAACATATTTTTAATAAAACAGAAACTACTTAAAAGTTCAATAAAATTAAACATACGAAGATAGAAAAGGAAGAGCATTTCATTAAATGAAAAAAAATGATAAAAAACAAATCAGGAATCATGAAATCATCTTGCACACCGAGAAGGAGATTCGCTAACAGAATGAAAACACAACTTCTCACTTCACTGCAAAGCGAGGATCATAGCTAGGCGCATATGGGTAGGAGTACGCATAAAAAACCTTCGCCATTCCTTGTCCTTAAACAGTGTCAGTGCCCTAACGTACTGCACCGGTGGTATGTCCCCAAGTTCTAGCAATGCATCTTGACATGCATCAAGCGAATATTCATCACCACCTGCACTTACAGCCTCTGTCTCATTTTCTCGTGCACATGAATGTTTTGTTTTTTTCCTGTACGTAGGATGTGAAAGCTGTGTAGACATCATCAAACCCACTTGACCGTGACTTTTTGGAACGACCATTGTCAGTGTGGCTGCTTGTAGGGCCCCTCTTGTGACTTTTGCCCTTTGGATCCATGTACTCATCGCCGAATAAGTCAACAGGAATGGCCTCAGCAGCATTACTCCCACCAACATCTGGGTTCCAAAATTTATTTAGCATTTCATCTTCTTTATCTGAGTCAAGGACTCCTTGTGTAGATGCATGAGACAAGGCCCCTATGGCACAACAATTCTCAACAATTTCTGCAATTTCTTGGAAATACTCAAATCCTTTTGTCCTAGACTTCTTTACATTTCTGGTAGCCTACAACAATTGAAAATAATGAATTAAGCATACTTTATGTGTCATGAAATGTTAAAAAAAAAAATTGAAAATGATACAGGTTAATAAAAAACCTTATCCCAAAATTCATCGGGTGCAACAACAGTGCCTATAATGGAATCTCATCCCAGACTAGTCTGTGCCAAGTGTCACTTAAATGTCTGGTAATCAGCTTTCAATCGCTGATATTTTGTCGCACCTGCTTTGCTGTATACCAAAATCCATACAGATTGTGCAACTGATTTGCATAATGATTTCAATGCCTAATTGTCCATGAAGTAGTACGGCCCGTTGTTCGATTTTTTTAAACCTCTTCCCTCAACATGTTTATTAATTTTATTTCAATTCTAGAAGTCCACATTTTTGTATCTTGATTGTCATCAGAATTGTTTCCATCCATCTATAAACATACAAATTATATTTAAACTACTCTGGGGTGGATATAAAAGAATAACAAAGCAAACTACTCTGGGTGTGGATATAAAAAAATAATAGAGCAACAATTATTTATGTAGGAACGAAAACTAATCTTTATTTTAAAGTGTATAAATAATGTTAAGAAAATCAGATGTTTTGAAGGATAACACAGATAAAAAAAATAAAACTACATAGCATTAACGTTTACTTCAACTCGGTAAATAATGTTACGAGAAGCAGATGATTTGATTTGAAGGGCAAAAGGGAGAAAATAAAAACACATAATTGATTATAAAAACATAACTGATATTTTGAAGGCCCAAACAGAGACAATCCAAAAAATCACGTAACATTGTCCGTATTTAAATAGTAAAAAAATAACCAAAAATTAAGTAAAAGAAGAAGGCCACGAGAAGAGAAGAAAGAAATACGCAGAAGAAACTAGCAGAAGAAGAAATAAAGGGCAGATGGAGGTCGACCGGCCGGATGACTCGGGGAACGATCGGCCGGATAACCTGAGGTATGACCGGCTCAGCTATTTGCTTGGCAAAAGGTGCAAACAGTTCAGACCGATCATTTTTCTTATCTCAAACTATCTGTATACTCATTTGGACTTCTCAGAAATCATTTGAGAACTGATTTCGACTTCTCAGAAATCATTTGCACATAATAGATGAAGGATATATTTACCAGATTAGTGGGAGTTGAATAGTTATCGACGGTGATGGAGTGCGTACAGTGACTGAATGCGCGACTCTTTGCTAATCGTCTGATTCAACAATAGGTTTCATAAATTTGACCTGAGAGAAATAAATAATTGGAATAAAATTAGGGATGATTTTTTCAAATTAGTGACCGATAAGAAAATATGTGAAATAAATTGCTGAGTTATTTCACCTCACTCGTCGTTGTTTGGTTGCCCGTAGAAGGAATCGTCCACAACTCACAAATTGTAAGTCACTCGATTTGTGGGAGATAGTATGAGTAGGGAGCGGGCTCACAGGATTTGTCATTTATAAAATGGTCTGAGTTCTCTGTGAATACTACCCTTGACGAATCTTCAGTCCTGATCTTTGACACAGAGAAAGAACGATGAATAGATCAGTTCACGTGAAACTTTTCAGAGAGACGATGAACATGGAAGCTTTTCAGAAAAGAAGAGGAAGAAGGCTAAAACGTTGAAAGTGGAGAAATGAATCACAAGGCTGCCAAATGGGTTTTCAAATTGTAGTTTGAATTATATGGTAAAATTGTATTTTAAAAGTGATATCCAAACGTAAAGCGAGAGAAATAGTATTAAAATATAATTTGAAAACGTAACCAAACAGAACCCTAATTTTCCAATTGAAATCCCCGATGATTTTTTTTTGTGGTTATTTTTTAGAGAAGTGATTGAGAGCTCGAAATCTGGCGCCCCGAATGCCCTGAAACCACGAAATGACGTCGTTTCGTGGTTTTAATTTATTTTTTTTAGCTGAAGAACGAAGAAGAAGACGGCAGAGGAGGAGGAGGAGGAGGAGGGGGAGGGGGAGGGGGAGGGAGGGAGGGGGAGGGGGACTGGAGGGGGCCTAAAAAATGGGCTGGAGGCGGAGACGGGAGGCGACGAGCATGGCGATCGGCGACGGAGGGCGACGGCGGGAGGCGGGGCGGGCGGAGGGCGACGGCGGAGACGGGGCGGCGACGATAGGGCAGAGGCGACGGCCGGTGGAGGGCTGCGAGCCTCCTCTGCGAGCCTTCTCCTCTCCCCCTCTCTCTCTCTCTCTTCTGAAAATCGGGACATTAGGAGCGGGGAAAATCGGGACAAAAAACATTTTTGTATTTTTTATTTTGGGTCAACCTGACTCTTCGCCGAGAAAAAAAAAAAAAAGTCAAAGTGAAGGGCAGAATAAGGAAAATGTCCCGTAGCTCGAAAGTTTTGGCTCAAAAGGGGCTCGAAAATATGAATTTCTCTCTCCTCTCCATCTTTTCCTTTCCTTTCCCTTTGCTCTCCTCTCCTCTCTGCCTCTGCACTCTCACCTCTCGATCTCTCTCATCCCTCTCATCTCTCGCGAAATGAGGAATCACTCTCACCTCTCTTTCTTCTTCTTCTTCTTCTTTTCATGTGTTGATGTTTGATAGAATCACTCTCCAAATCTATTTTTTTTTTTTTTGATTTGGAGATGATCTATGCGTTGTTGTTGATGAAGATGTTGATATTGATGAAGATCTCTGTGTTTTTTATGATGAAGATGAACTCAGGTTTGATGAAGAAAAATGAAGAAATACCCAAATGGCTATTCCAGATTTTCTGTGCTGCTCTGAAATGGGGAAGAAAATCTGGTGTGAGAAAAATTGGTTCCTCTTCATCATCTTTTCTGGGTATTTTCTCACAGAAAATCAGGATGGTGTCGATTCTTTTCTGGGTATTTTTGTTGAACCAATTTTGGATGTGAGAAAATCTGGATGTGAGAAAATACCCAAAGAAGAGGAACCAATTTTGGATGATGAAAATCCAGAAACACCCAAAGAAGAGGAACCAATTTTGTATTCCAGATTTTGGATGTGAAAGTGATGATGTTGATGAATTGGTTTGTGAAAGTGTTTGTATTCCAGATTTTGGATGTGAAAGTGATAAATTGGTTTGCATTTTTCAAGCTGCCAAAATATGTAGAATACAAACCAGATTTTGCATTTTTCAATTTTGTATTCCATAAACACTTTCACAGCTTTTGATGATGATGAAACCCAGCTTGTGAATCTGTCTGCAATTTTCTTCTTTTTTTTCTCTTCTTTTTCTTCTTCTTTAGCTTCAAAAATGGCCCCCCCCCCCCCAAAAAAAAAAAAGAGACACCAAAACGACGTCGTTTTGGTGTCGAGCCAAATTCGGACCTCCGAATTTCGAGCTACGAATTGGAACCGGCAGAATAAAGAAAGCAATGATCAATGAGCAAGGCGACATAGGGAAGTGGGACAATCAGTACACCACGTGGAACATGGCCATCCACAAAAGAAAAGGTTGATGTTGATATTGATTTTACAAAAATATCCTTATGATTCTAAAAGGAAATCCAACTGAATAGTTTGAAGAAAGGCAAAATTGACTTTTTAAGGAGAATGGAAATCAATCCCGCAAATTCCATTCAGGGTTGGTTTGAAAAGTGAGTTGGCTTTTTAATTTTTGAATTTTTTGATTATTTTAATTTAGAGTTAAAAGGTTTATTTTTAGAAAGAATTTTTTAATTTCTTTGATTTTTTGTGAGAGAAATTTTTGACTTTTTGTGAGTCTTTTGGAAAGAATTTTTTGGTTTTTTTACTTTTTGTGAGATAAATTTTTGACTTTTTGTGAGAAAGAATACAATGATTATGCGTTAGAGCATCTCCAACGGTGTACTTAATTTTTCATCAAATCTGAGTAAAAAATAAGCCATTTCACCAAATCTCAAATCACCCACTCCAACGCTGCATCAAATTTGCATCAAATTGAGTGGGGCGACCGGTTGGTCAACCGGTGGATCGACTGGTTGGTCGACCGGTATGTGCAAAATCCTATGTTTTTTATTTGACCCTTTTGAACTGTTTGCATCCCAGCTGTCTGAACCGGGGAAGGGGCGACCGGTTGGTCGACCGGTGGGTCGACCGGCCGGTCGACCGATCACCATAATTTTTTTTTTCCTTTTTTTTGTTTCCCTCCATTTCATTCCCCAATTGTTTTTCCCATTTTTTTCCCCCTCCATTACATATATATATCTGCCAAATGGATTGTGCTCTCATATTCACCTATTATCCATACACCAGACAAATACGATCATATTATCCACGTTGTTGCATCAGTTGAATTTGTTCAAGAAAACCACAAAATTTATTAATTGCCTTCTGTATGGCTGACCAACGGTGAGTCAAAGAAATACGATTTCGATTGGATTCACCGCTCAATTGTGAATTAAAATTAACAACTACTCGTTCCCAAAATATAGCCATACTCTGACTATTACCAGTAATAGGATCTTGAGAGACTGCTAACCAAGATCTACATAAAGTTTCATCTTCTATAATTGCGAAGGCTTTACCACGAGAAACACGAGAAGGTTCTGAAATGAAATTATTAGCACTGTTCTGCGTGTTTTGTTCTCGTGAAGATTCTGACATAAAATTACTATGAGTGTTGTGCTCAAACATTTGTGATTCCTCAAACATTTCGAAATCTTCCATAGCTTAAAAAAATACAATATACTTACTGAAAAATATTGTAATGATATGAAGCTCAAACTCAGCAGCTCAAACTTAGAAGCAGATAGTATGAACTAAAATTTGAAGGAAAATATATATCTAATCACTGAGAAGAAAAAAAATTCACAACCTTCAATGAATACGATTCTGAAAATGAAACACTATCTTAGCTTGATATAGAAATCAGACTTGATTTTATAGAGTACATCATCAACGGTAAATTTTCAAAATACTCTGTCGATCTAACGGTAAATTATTATAACGGCTAATTATGAAATATGCATGTCAAATATATTGAAAATGTAAATTTATGACCCTTCAAATTATTGGTAATCACAATAATTTCATATGTCCCCAAAAAAATATAGCTGAAACAAGTGTTCTTGCAAACCACCACGTCCAAGCTGTGCACTGTAGTGGAGTTGCCCAACCCGGTCGACCGGGTGGTCAACCGACCGATCAACCGGGTGGTTGACCGGTTGCCTCCAACGGTTCAGCTGAGGGTTCTGAGGGTTCAAACGGGTCAGGGGCTGAAATGGTACACCGGGCGACCGGTTGGTCAACCAGGTGGGCAACCGGTTGGTCGACCCGGGTCCCCCTCCAACGGTCCGCAACAGTGTTTTGGTGAATTCATTACTTTGTCCTCGATCTGATGAAATTTTTGATGAAATCTCAATTTAGTATCAGGTTTGGTGAACGGTTGGAGCTGTGAATAGTACCATTTTCATCAAAATTTAAATTTGATATCAAATTTGCTAAAGCGTTGGAGATGGTCTTAGATATAATGTTTTGTCTTATTAGATTAAAAAATATATTTTGTCTTTTTGTAGTTAAAATAGCTCCAAACCCAATCAAACCCTTCTTTCCAAACGAAACCTCAGGTTGTTTGGTTTTGATTTCTAGAAAACATTTTTTCAGAAAACACGATTTTTTTATTTTTAATGAATTTTTTTAATATTTTAAGAATTTTTTTTAATTTTTAGATACATCTAACATAAATACACTTAAAAAATATAATATTTGTAAAAAAAAATTTAAAAATTCACTAAATACCAAAAAATTAAAAAAAATTAATATACTTTCCTTATTTTTATGAATTTATTAATTTTTAAAAATATTTTTTCATAAATATTTTATTATTTAGATAGATCTAAGAAAGTTGCATCTAAAAAAAAGTAAAAAATTACTTAAAATTTTAAAAATATTTATAAAAAAAAAAACAAGAAAACAAAAAAATTCAATTTCTAAAAAATTGAATTCATAACTAAAACAAAGCATTGATTATTGTCCCAACATGATTGAGATGTGGATTAGCTTTTTAGTTTTTTAATTATTTTAAAAAAACAATTACTCATAAATCCTATATTAGAAAATGTTACTCTGTCTAATCTTAAGTGTTTTTTTATAGACCATTTAATTTTTTTTTATATCATAACATTATCATCAAAATAACATCAAATATCATCTTCAAAACAACAGGTAGCCTCCCCGTTTTGATCCATCATCTCTGTTTCATTCGTCAACAAACGCGACCACATCTTTCTTTAAATTTTTTAATTGAAAAAAAAAAGCGACATCATCATCAGCCCATTTTCTCTCTCTTCTCGTCTTCTTTATTTCTCTCTCTCTCTCTCTCTCTAATTCCTTCGAATTGAAGTTCCAGCAGAGAGAAAATTCTGGAGAGAGGGTACAACAATGGGGATTCCGACAGCAACTCCGGTGGTTTCGGATGTGCTGAGTGAAAGAGCAGCAACGATGAGAGACTCTCTTCAGAAGACAGTTGCTTTCATCACAGTCACAGTTGCTTCCATTCTCGGCTCCTTTGACCAACGTCGCTCCGCCCTCGAAACCGCCATGCGTCCAACCCAGGTCCTCTTTCCTTCTCCCCCCTTTTCTGGGTTTTGATTTTTTCACCTTTCCCCTTCTGTTTGGTTCCCGAGAAAAATTACTGCAACTTTCTCGAGAAAATACCTGTTCAGTATTTAGATCTGGGTTAATGTTTTTATGATTCGTTAGCGAGCGAGAAAGGAGTGAAGAAGAATGGCGATGATGTTTGATGTTCATAATGATTAATGTTTGATGTTCATGATGTTGATTAACGTTGCTGATGTTCATGTCATTAACGTTGCTAACATCATTAACGTTGCTGATGTTCGTATAATGTTCATAATGTTCATGTTTGATGTTCATGGATCTGATGTTCTAATCCGGTGGTTTCGGATGTGCTGAGTGAAAGAGCAGCAACGATGAATAATGAATCTGATGAAACACCCACAAACACCCACAATCTGATGATGAATAATTGTTTGATGTTTTGATGAATAATTGTTTGATGTTTTGATGAACATGTTGTAATGTTTGATGTTTGATGAACAATATTTAATGTTTGAAAAGAACGAAAATTATAAAAAGGTCTATAGTAAACTTCTTGAAAATTAAGACCTATTAGTCTAACAAAAATCTTTCGGAACTAAATTGATTAATATTTTCAAATTTGAGATTTATTGGTGCTTTTTCCTTATTTTAAAAGTCTCATTTTGACTGAATTTTTTTAATTTTTTAAAATTTTTGTAAAAAAAATAATAATTATAATTTGAATATAATATTTTGTCTTATTAATTTTTCTCCGACCAAATGAGTGCAAAGGCAGAATTGTATTTTCACGAAAGACGAGAAAGAATTGTTCATGTAATCCGCGCTTTATTGCGGTGTTTGGGAAGTCAAATTTGGAATTTTTTTAAGTTAAAATTCATAAAAACATAAAATAAGTTAAAATAATTAATAAAATAAAATGTCACATTAAATTCATAATTATTTTATTTTTTCGTTCACAAACATCAGATCTAATTATAAAAAAAATTCAACTCTCTTTCCAAACATAAATATTTTAGCCTACTAAAATAATTAAAAATTAAAATAGCTAACTTTCTAAATGAGGCCTATATATGTAGAGAGATAAGAAGTTAGAAAATTGAAACTTTTATCCTCTAGGTGTAACGAGTAGTGTGATCTACGTTGGATTCAGTCGTTTTCCACAAATAGTGTCAATTGTTAAATATAAAAAAATATTGTATTTGATGATAAAGAAATCTAACAAAAAAGATAACTTAAACTATTACGCGATCTCCATTTACAAGACAAAAACAACCTTGTAGCCGGGGGGGTCTTTTGATACCAAAGTCAGTTCTCTAAATATTATCAAAATATTTAATAAACAAATTTATAGAGAAATCATGTACCTCATCTCATGAAAGTATTGTCTATTTATAATACATGTCTAACAAGTAGTTTGAATATTTTAAAAATTGTATCCCAAATAATCTTCAGTTATGTAGAACTCTTATATTGATAAGATTTGATCTCTTTAGTATTTGATAAGAAATATTTGATGAGAATTTGACAATTATCGTGATAATTTACAATTACACGATATGACAATATCAAAACTCACAGAATTCCTAAGAATATTTTTTTTGGGCCTATTTGGTAGCACTTAAAAGCAGCTTAAGTCAACTTTTAGTTTAAATCAAGTTATTTTGGTGTATTTGGTAAAACTTAAATGGATAGATTATAGCTTTCATTAAGCTATTTTGAGCTTAAATTTATAAGCAGCCTCAAGGGTGCTTTTGATTTGAGCTCATGCGGAAAGCTAAAATGAGGGGCGTAAAATGACTTAAATGCCCTTCCTAATTGATACTAATTACAAGTGTGCCATGTATAAAAATCAAGAACACTCATTTTTTCTCTCTCACACAAACAGGAGAGGCGATTTTTGGCGAACGAGGGCGATTTCCGGCGAACAGGTCGATTTCAGGCGACCAAAGCTCTCTCTCTCTAGTGTTCTCCGATCACTCTCCTTCACGATTTGAACCATCGCGATCTGAACTATCACGATCGACAGCGTGAACCCTAGCTCTTTCTTTCTTTTCGCGATCAATAGCGTGAACCCTAACTCTCTCTCCCTCTTCGTGATCGACAACGTGAACCCTAGCTCTCTCTCCCTCATCGTGATCGATGCTGGCAGTGAGATGAGAATGAGGAGGAGGAGAAGGAGGAGGCGGAGGAGGAGGAGGAGAAGAAAGGGCTATTGGCGTGACGACTCTCTCTCTGTGTGGATCAAACTGAAACCCTAGCTCCGGTTCGTCACCGTTGTCCCGCCGGAGTTCTTCAGTTTGTCTTCTTTTTTCTTTTTTTTTTTGTGTGAGGATGTTTTTAGTTTTTTTTTAATAAAAATAATAATAATTAATGAATAAAAAATAATAATTGATGCTAATTAAGCCATTAATTGAGACTAATTAATTTATAATGAAAAAATGAAAAAAAAATATACTAATTGATAATATTAATAAGTTTAGTATTAATTGATGCTAATTAAGCCATTAATTGACACTAACTAATTTATAATGAAAAAATGAAAAAAAATTATAGTACTATTAATAATTTTAGTATTAATTGATACTAATTAAGCCATTAATTGAGACTAATTAATTTATAATGAAAAAATGATTTTTTTTTATACTAATTGATAATATTAATAATTTTAGTATTAATTGATGTTAATTAAGCCATTAATTGACACTAATTAATTTATAATGAAAAAATGAAAAACAATTATACTAATTGGTACTATTTAATAATTTTAGTATTAATTGATGCTAATTAAGCCATTAATTGACACTAATTAATTTATAATGAAAAAATGAAAAAAAAATTATACTAATTGATACTATTAATAAAATGGTAATTTTTGTAATACTAATTATATTAACTTTTATTAATGAAATAATTTTTTTAAATTAAAACTGAAAAAAATGGCAAAATAATCATTTTTATATCATATAAGGGCAAAAATGATAATTACACATAAAAGTTATTTTACAGCTTATTAACCAAACACTACTCAATTGCTTAAATTCATAATCTCATAGCTGCATCAAACATGTTAACAGTTTATATACGGGAAAGAGATACACCTTCTCGTATGATCCTGTTGACCAAGTCTGCGCTCCTCCGTACGACGTCGTTCAACTACCTGAAAATACACACGTGAGCTAGCCGGCGGGTGTGTGCGAAAACCTCTCCGATGCCTAAGTCAGCCAACAAGACAAATAGGCAAAAGCTCTATGTACACAGGGAGCAAAGTTGCATTACCTCTCCAAAGGTGATATGGGTGAGCTTTTATAGGTTTCGCGTGGCACAATCCTGGTAGGACTCTTACTCCTCCATGTAGAGTCCTCCTAGGATTCATACTCCTCGAAGATAATGCTTATCCTCCAACACCCCCCTCACTGCTTAAACCAAGTGAGATGGTTTTTCCACAGCCGAACTACTTACGACCGAAGTACAAGTTAATTAGGCACCTACTTCTCTTTCTCTTACCTCGGTTTCCCATACTAAGACCGAGCTTACCGTAAGAGAGTTAATGCCAACTATCTTTGAACCAAGTCCTCTCAAGGGCTATGCGCCTTGACCGAACTTACCACTGAAGACGAGCTTCACTCAACACAATACTCAACCGAAGTACAAATAAGGCCACACTCAACCGTTCTAATTATCTCGGCTCTGAGACCGGTCTAACTCCAATACTACTTCTCCAGACCGGAGTAACTTATATGGTCATTCTACTCGGCCCTTCGTAGTGCGGCCCAAACCGGCCCATTACTTGGTGGCCCAGCTCGCCCATTTAATTCAGCTCGGCCTAATTCAAATATAAATTACCCTTCAATTGCCCTTAATTCCGTCTGCAAAGCATGATAGGGATTACCTGCTTATCAGCCGAGCTGGAATTTTACCCTCTCCAGCCGAGCTAAAAACACCCATTTATCCTTTCCAGCCGAGCTAAAACCCTTTCCGCCGAGCTATATATGCCCGGCCAAAACGTCTCTTAATTTGCAGCAACTGAATCGATCCCTATTCCAATGACACGTGGCAGCCTTTTATTGGCCATTCACAGCTGTTACGCCGTTTTCGTGCTCCGTGAATTTGAACAGTTCCCGCCCGTTTGCCTCTTCACAAAACACACCTCACTCTTGAATCATACTTACTCTGTTCATCTTCTCTCTCACTGTGCCTCTATTCTGAGCTTGGAGCTGCTGCATTCGAGTTCTTTTAGTGCTACCTTTGCTTCTTCTCCATCTTCTTCCTCTTTCTCTGGTAAGCTTTTAAAAACCCATTTCTGTTTTTCTTGTTTTTGTTTCGTTTTAATCCATAGCAGTCTATTTTGTATATTTGCCAAGCACTTTTCTGTTTCCAATAGTATTTGAAGTTTTCTGCAAAAAACCTTCACAAGAACACTATGAATATAATGAAATAACAAGCAGAACTCCTTTTTGATCTTTGCACATGCCCCAACCGGACTAAAACACTGTTCTCGCTATATAAGATTTAGGTAGACTAGAACCGAGCTAGAACTTGTACACTTCAAACAATTTTAATAGGTCACCATCTGATTCACACTAGCCGAAACAAAAACACACTAGAAATTCTGACCCTCGACCGAGCTAAGCCTTGGGGGCTAAGCCAGCTTTCTCATTTTTTAAACCGAACTCAGAAAGCTGCCCCTTGACGCTTAACCGAAGTAACAAAACCACAGGCAGAACCGAGACAACCAAACATCTTGCCAAACCGAGATAACAACCACAACACATTTAATTATCTATTTCTTGGCGAATTTTAATTGAAAGAACAAGAATTTTATTTACGAAAGATAAAGGGTAACTCTTCCAGATTAATGTTAAAGACTTGCACTTGGGAATTTACAATTCATTTGCAATGATATCGCAATGGAGTTGAGTTACATGATTGAATTTGTATAAATCAAAAGTTAATATGTAATTTGTCATATCATTACATATAAAATTAGAAGAATTTTTTTTATTGGTGTGAATTATTTTTCCAATTATTATTATTTTGTTTTGTTTTGTTTTTGTTTTTGTTTTTTTTTTTTGTTGTTTTTGGGACGTATACGATTGATCATTTCCCATCATTTCTCCCCTTATTTTATTAAGGGTAGCACTAATTTAATGGATAAATAAAAAAATATTGGAAATAGCATATTAGTTGCTTTTTAAGAACAATAATTATGAAATTGAGGTGATTTGCCTACAAAGTGGCTTATCAAGTAATGTCAGCTACTTCATACATAATAAAAATACTAAGAAAAATAATATATAGATCAAGAATTTAAACACAAAACAAATGTTAATAAAAGTAATGTATGTTTTAAATTCACTTCACATGTAAATTCGACTGTAACAAAGTTAAACCACACACTACTTGATTTTGGTTTTTTTTTTTTTTTTTGATATACTATTTAAGGCTATATTTGTTTGGGTATACTACATAATTTCTCTTAAGTAGTTTTACGAAAAATCATCTAGGTCGATTGATTGATCCTAAACATTTTTGGTTGTTTGATCACAACTTCGAGACACTTTTCATAAAACATTTTTATGGTCGTTAACATTTTTGCAACACATAGATTGTGTACGGGAAAGAGATACACCTTCTCGTATGATCCTGTTGACCAAGTCTGCGCTCCTCCGTACGACGTCGTTCAACTACCTGAAAATACACACGTGAACTAGCCGGCGGGTGTGTGCCGGAAACCTCTCCGATGCCTAAGTCAGCCAACAAGACAAATAGGCAAAAGCTCTATGTACACAGGGAGCAAAGTTGCATTACCTCTCCAAAGGTGATATGGGTGAGCTTTTATAGGTTTCGCGTGGCACAATCCTGGTAGGACTCTTACTCCTCCATGTAGAGTCCTCCTAGGATTCATACTCCTCGAAGATAATGCTTATCCTCCAACACCCCCCTCACTGCTTAAACCAAGTGAGATGGTTTTTCCACAGCCAAACTACCTTACGACCGAAGTACAAGTTAATTAGGCACCTACTTCTCTTTCTCTTACCTCGGTTTCCCATACTAAGACCGAGCTTACCGTAAGAGAGTTAATGCTGAACTATCTTTAGAACCAAGTCCTCTCAAGGGCTATGCGCCTTGACCGAACTTACCACTGAAGACCGAGCTTCACTCAACACAATACTCAACCGAAGTACAAATAAGGCCACACTCAACCGTGCTAATTATCTCGGCTCTGAGACCGGTCTAACTCCAATACTACTTCTCCAGACCGGAGTAACTTATATGGTCATTCTACTCGGCCCTTCGTAGTGCGGCCCAAACCGGCCCATTACTTGGTGGCCCAGCTCGACCCATTTAATTCAGCTCGGCCTAATTCAAATATAAATTACCCTATCAATTGCTCCTTAATTCCGTCTGCAAAGCATGATAGGGATTACCTGCTTATCAGCCGAGCTGGAATTTTACCCTCTCCAGCCGAGCTAAAAACACCCATTTATCCTTTCCAGCCGAGCTAAAACCCTTTCCTGCCGAGCTATATATGCCCGGCCAAAACGTCTCTTTAATTTGCAGCAACTGAATCGATCCCTATTCCAATGACACGTGGCAGCCTTTTATTGGCCATTCACAGCTGTCACGCCGTTTTTCGTGCTCCGTGAATTTGAACAGTTCCCGCCCGTTTGCCTCTTCACAAAACACACCTCACTCTTGAATCATATCTTACTCTGTTCATCTTCTCTCTCACTGTGCCTCTATTCTGAGCTTGGAGCTGCTGCATTCGAGTTCTTTTAGTGCTACCTTTGCTTCTTCCTCCATCTTCTTCCTCTTTCTCTGGTAAGCTTTTAAAAACCCATTTCTGTTTTTCTTGTTTTTGCTTTCGTTTTAATCCATAGCAGTCTATTTTGTATATTTGCCAAGCACTTTTCTGTTTCCAATAGTATTTGAAGTTTTCTGCAAAAAACCTTCACAAGAACACTATGAATATAATGAAATAACAAGCAGAACTCCTTTTTGATCTTTGCACATGCCCCAACCGGACTAAAACACTGTTCTCGCTATATATAGATTTAGATAGACTAGAACCGAGCTAGAACTTGTACACTTCATAACAATTTTAATAGGTCACCATCTGATTCACACTAGCCGAAACAAAAACACACTAGAAATTCTGACCCTCGACCGAGCTAAGCCTTGGGGGCTAAGCTAGCTTTCTCATTTTTTAAACCGAACTCAGAAAGCTGCCCCTTGACGCTTAACCGAAGTAACAAAACCACAGGCAGAACCGAGACAACCAAACATCTTGCCAAACCGAGATAACAACCACCTTGTTTAAACCGAGGTAGATCCTGTTAGCACCCTATGCAGCCGAAATCAGGTTTCCCTTTTTGTTTTGTTTTTGTAGCACGGTCAATGATTTGTGCTTAACACCTTGTTTTTCCACTTTGCAGACTTAGGTTGTCCAGGCACTCCCTCTGTGCGCTCAACCGAGCTTCTGAGCACAACTTCTCAGCCGAATTAATTTATTTCATAAGTTATACAATAAATGGGGAAGTACAGATTCCTAGTAGAAACCCCAGGCGGCTTAGCGGAATTCAGAAAAGACTACAAGATTCCAGCCGATGTAAACCTTACTTTAGCCGAACAAGACGTTGACCCATGGGGCAACGAAGGCTTTGTCCCCTTCACTCTTCAATCAATAATTGAGACCGGACTTAGATTCCCAGTCCAACCCTTAATATGTGAATTCCTTAGGCAAATCAGACTATGCCCCACCCAGCTGTCCACCAATACATACCGAATAATAATGGGTATAGCCGCACTGAACCATCAAACCGGTCTCAACCTAGGTTTGGCCGAGATACTTCACCAATACTCCATAGGATCAAAAAACGAAGGCTGGTGTTATTACTTGAGAGTACGCCATGGCCGAGAGAAAATAATAAAACACACACCGGACAAAGACTTAAACGACGATGACTTCTTTTGGGTCTCTGGGAATTTTGAGGACCACCAGGCCCAGATTCCTGGCTGGGGAATAAACTGGAACAAAGGAATTCCTGGTACACTTACTTCGGTTGTGTTTCACACTTTTCTCTATTTCGGCTCTCTCCTCTAAACCGAACTAACAGTTTATCTTTTTTTGCAGATAAAGCCCATCTCCTCTCAAACTACGGCTACCCCAACCTCGGTCTTCTGCGCGCCGCACTAAGAGTAAAGGAGAGAAGTTGGGCAAAGCTTCTAAACTTCGAACCGACTTACCGCTATTCCGGTCGTCGAAAAGCAAGGGTGACCGACTTCCTCCTCGAAGACGCACCAGAGCCAGACCCTTCCTTGCCCCAGATCAACCTTGTGCCACTTACTGCCGAACAAGAAATGGCCAAGAAGAACAGGCTGAAGGCCCTTCTAACCGTAACAAATCCCGCCGAAGTACAACCGATCGACCGAAACACCGAAACCGTGGTAGCCCTACCATCTTAACAGCCCTCCACCTCTCGCCGAAACAAGCGTGCTCGGACTAGCCAAACCGAGCCACGTCTTGCAGACGAGGATGAGACCGTTCTGCCACAAGTCTCTCCAAGTTCCCAGCAAAACGTCCAACCGGAACCATCCGACCGAACTGCCACTTCTTCAAAATGGGCTCCTGTCCTCTCCTTCGACAACCGAGATATCACTGCCGAAGATTCGGTTGTTGCTGAGAAGGACCACTTGATGGCTTTCAACTTAGCCAAAAGTGTGTGCCTTCCAAAGGACATGGAGCATCATTATAAACAGCTCAACACCGAGCTGAAGTCGATTCGGTCCTCTACGAAGTCCATGATCCTTGTAAACAGCTTCCCTATTTTCTTTGTAAATTTCCTCCAACTTTGAGTCCGGCTAACTTTACTCCTCTTTTTCAGGCCATCCAGAAAAATCAAGTCACTCACATGAGGGTCATGGAACTTCGGCGAAATACAAGAGAGGCCATGGCTGAGGCCGAACTGAAAACGGCCGAACTAGAGGAGGCGAAGAAACAGCTGGCCGAGCTTCGAGCAGAGAACGGTCGGCTGACCGAGGTTGCCAATTCAGTTGAGGCCGAGAAGAAGAAAGTTGCCAACGAGGCAAAAGATAGATACTTACGTATCTTGGCCGCAATTGAGAAGAAAAAGGATGCCGAGATAAACCAATTGAAGGGGGAGGTGAAGAAGGCCGAGAAGCGGGGCTTCAAGGAGGCCGAAGTAGCCTACACCCAGCAATGTGACGCAGCAAAGGATCTCTTTTTCAAGTGTGGTTGGAGGACTGCGGTGGAGAAGTTCGGTTGTATGCCCGACACCGAGGTCTACGACGCTCCACCGTACTCCATTCCAGCTTCACTTTCACAATACGCTGCCGATCTCCAAAGGCAGTTCCTTGAGGGGTCTGGTGATGAAGATGATGATGATGAGGATTCTGAAGAGGATGAGCAAACTCCCACCCCGGTCGTCAATGATCAACCCAGCAATCAGGCAGCTCGGTTAGAGCCAGTAATTGAGGACTTGACTAGTGAGCTACCGGCTGATTGATACCGCGGTCCAAACTGAGCTCCCTCCTCAAACCGAACTGCCAGCAAACACCGGTCTCCAAACTAATGCTGAGGATGATTTTGACGCCGAACTGGACGCACTTCTACGTTGATTTTTCTTTTTGTTTTTGAACTTTTTGTAACCGGGCTGCGGCCCCTCAATTGTACTTACTCTGTGTTTCAATGAAAAAATCTTTCTTCAACTCTTGTTTCGGTTTTGTGTATGTATGCCTGTACTTGTAATGAATTTTTCCATGAACTTATTTGCACAACTATGATCTCGGTTTTAGCTATCTAACTTACTAGCCAACCACTCTTCAGCCGATATAACTTACTTCGGCTGAAGAGTACAAAGTGTTGGTTTATTCAGCCAACCACTCTTCAGCCGATATAATTTACTTCGGCTGAAGAGTACAAAGAGTTGGTTTAATCCAGCCAACCACCCTTCAGCCATACACTTACTTCGGCTGCAGAGTACAAAGAGTTGGTTTAATCCAGCCAACCACCCTTCAGCCATACACTTACTTTGGCTGAGGAGAAACAAATGTTGGTTTAGTCCAGCCAACCTCTAAGTTGGTTTTTCCAGCCAATTTAGAATAAAGTGTTTGGTTATTCCGACCAAACGTCCTGCAGCCTGGATCCTAATCCTGGGCTTAGGATGGGTGTTGGTTTAGTCCAGCCAACCTCTAAGTTGGTTTTTCCAGCCAATTTAGAATAAAATGTTTGGTTATTCCGACCAAACGTCCTGCAGCCTGGATCCTTATCCTGGGCTTAGGAAGGGTCATAGTTGGTTATTCCGGCCAACTTATGTTTACAAAGCTACTAACTTACTAAAGCTACTTTCTACTGGGAATAATTATGCTAAAAAAGAGTCGATATGTTTTATTGATAAAGTAAAAAATTACACATTCTGAAAAGAAAGAAAAGCTAGAAATAAAACAACTTGAGATTTGCCGTGTTCCATGGCCTGGGAATTGCTTTGCCATCCTTATCTTCCAACTGGTATGCCCCTTTGCCTGCTAATCCGACCACTTTGTAAGGTCCTTCCCAATTTGGCCCTAACTTGCCATCTCCTGGAACTAGGGTATTTCCCATTACTTTGCGCAGTACCCAATCTCCGATCTTGAATTGCCTTGGATGTACTGTTTTGTTATACTTTCTAGACAACTCTTGTTGGTAGGAGGCGATGTGAACTAATGCTCTGTTTCTTCTTTCTTCCGCAAGGTCAAGTTCCAATGCTATGGCTTCACTATTTAAGTCGGGATCAAAGTTTTCACTTCGGATTGTGGGGAGGCCAACTTCTAATGGGATGACTGCCTCCATGCCATAAGCTAGGGAGAATGGTGTTTCTCCTGTCGATCGCCGAGGTGTGGTGCGGTAAGCCCATAAAACATGGGGGAGCTCTTCTGCCCACTTGCCTTTGGCTCTCTCTAATCTTTTCTTCAATCCATCCAAGACTACCTTATTTGACGCCTCTGCTTGTCCATTTGCTTGTGGATATGCCGGTGTGGAATTGTAGAACTCTATCTTGTATTCTTCACAAAAGCTTCTGAAAATTCTGCCGTCAAATTGAGTGCCGTTGTCTGAGATCAGTGCCTTTGGTATGCCAAAGCGAGTGATAATATTCTGCCAGACAAACTTCTTCACATCTTTTTCCTTGATTGATGCCAAGGCTTCTGCTTCCACCCACTTTGTGAAGTAGTCGGTTGCCGCAAGAAAGAACTTCCTGTTGCCTGGTGCTGTTGGAAGTGGACCTACTATGTCCAATCCCCACATTGCGAAGGGCCATGGACTAGTTAAGGGTAGAAGTTCTCTGGCAGGTTGGTGTATTTGGTGTGCGAATTTTTGACATTTTTCGCATTTTTTGACATACTTCTCTGAGTCTGTTTGCATGTATGGCCACCAATATCCTTGTGAAATCGCTCTGTATGCCAATGATCTTCCTCCTTGATGGCTGCCACATACCCCCTCATGTATTTCGAACAGGAATGCTTCCACTTTGTTGGGGTGAACACACTTTAAGTAAGGTCCTGTGAACGACTTCTTGTACAATGCCAGGGATGGAGAGAGCCAAAACCGCTGCGACTTTGATCTTATTCTGTTGGCTTCTTTCTTGTCTTCTGGTAAGGTGCCGTCTTTCAGGAACAGTACGATGGGATCCATCCAAGAAGGGCCTTTGCACAACATACCTCTTCTGCTTCTGGGTCTTCAATGCTTGGTCTAGGCAGATAGTCGATTAGTAGTGGGTGAGGAATGGAGGTGTCTGCCATTGAGGCGAAGCCTGCGAGTTCATCTGCTCTGCTGTTTTCCTCTCTGCCGATCTGTTCTATCCTCACTACTTCGAACTTCTTTATCTCTGTTCTGACCAAGTCTTGGTACTTGGCCATCCTATCATCCTTTGCCTCGTAGTCGCCAGATATTTGATTCACCACCAGCTGCGAGTCGCTGTAAACCATTAGTTCGGTGGCCTTCATGTAGAATGCTGACTTGAGACCTGCTAGAAGTGCTTCATACTCTGCTTCATTATTTGATGCTGGGAAGCCCAGGTTGATTGCCTGCTCCACTACTAGGCCGTCTAGGGAGATGAGGACTATGCCTAGTCCGGCTCCATGCCGGTTGGATGCTCCATCCACGAAGAGCTTCCACATCTCTCCAACGAACAACTTCCAGCAGGTGGAGGGATCGGATGATGCCTTGGGATCTTCCATGTTGCTGGTGGCTTCTTCAGAGTCGATGTTTACTGTCTGCCCCTTGTTCTCTGTTTGCACCAAGTCTTTGTTTGTCGGTGAGTCTTGACTTGGTGTAGCATGGTTTGTTTCTTCCTTCCTTTCTTTACTCTGGTCTGTCTTGGGGCCTGACTGAGTAATCAGCACTAGGGGTTGCGTTATTCCGACGTCAACTTCCATCCCTAGTTCGGTTGTCTCAGTTAGGTCGATCGGGCAGATGTGATGATTCCCTAGTGTGAATTCTACGACGAAGTCTGCCAATGCTTGTGCTTTTATTGCGGTCCTTGGTTGGAACTTGATGTCGTATTGTCCCAACTCTACTGCCCACTTCAGAATTCGTCCAGAGAAGTTCGCCCTTTCAAATAGAGCCTTTAATGGGAAGGCCGTGAGAACAACTATTGTGTGGGCGTGAAAGTAATGCGACAACTTCCTTGAAGCCATCATCAAGGCCAATGCCAGTTTCTCCAGTGGCAAGTACCTTGTTTCGGCGCCCAGTAACGTCTTGCTGACATAGTAGATGGGCAAGTGTTGGATTCCTTCTGCGCGGACCAACACTGCACTAATTGCATGCTGCGATACTGCCAAGTATAGGAAGAGTTCTTCTCCAGGGATTGGTGTTACAAGTAATGGTGGAGAAGACATGTATTCCTTCAGGCTTTCCAGAGCTTGGTCGCACTCGTCGTCCCATTCAAACTTGGCTTTTAGGGCATGAAAGAATGGTCGTAGTCTGTCTGATGACCGGCTTATGAATCGATTGAGTGCGGCCGCCATGCCAGTGAGATGCTGTACTTCCTTTACTGAGTTTGGCCTCTCCAAATCCTGAATGGCCTTGATCTGAGAAGGGTCTGCCTCTATACCTCGGTTGGTCACCAAGAAGCCTAGGAATTTGCCAGATCCTACTCCGAACGCACACTTCGACGCGTTGAGGCGTAACTTATGCTTCTTCAGGATCTCGAACATCTCACCTAGGTCTTTGAGATGGTCATTCTCATCTTTGCTTTTGACCACCATATCGTCGATGTAAGCCTCCATTGTTCTGCCTAACAATGGCTCAAACATCTTGGTGATCATTCTCTGGAACGTCGCCCCTGCGTTCTTTAGGCCAAAGGGCATGACTTTGTAGCAGTAGAGTCCCCTTGGTGTGGTGAAGGATGTGACCTCTTGGTCTGGTTCATGCATGGCGATTTGGTGGTAGCCTCTGTACGCGTCCAGAAAGCTAAGTCGGTTGTGTCCTGCCGTTAAGTCCACCAATTGATCTATCCGAGGCAAGGGGAAGCTATCTTTTGGGCACGCCTTATTGACCGTTTTGTAGTCGACGCAGACACGCCACTTGCCATTCTTCTTTGGCAATACGACGGTGTTGGAGATCCATCTTGGGTAGTTCACATCTCTGATTGCCCCTGCTTCTAGCAGGTTTCCTACTTCTTCCGCCACTATTTCGGCTTGGTGGAGTGCCGATCTGCGGGTGCGTTGAATGATCGGTCTGGCGGAAGGGTGGACATTGAGTTGGTGGCAGATGAAGTTGGGATCGATGCCTGGCATGTCGTATGGGGTCCAGGCGAACACTTTGATGTTGGAGGTCAGGAATTCCAAGACTTCCAATCTCTCAGTGCTGGACAACGACGAGCCAAGTAAGAAGAACTTATCCGGGTTCTTCTCATCTATCCTGACTTCCACCAAGTTCTCCACTGCTTTCTGACTAGCTGCTTTGCCAACATCCGCGAATAGTTCATTACTCTCTGGTTCTTCCACCGAATGAACATATCCTCTGGCAGCGCGGCTGCCGTTCACTGTGGCAAAGCACTGCTTCGACATGATCTGATCCCCATATACTTCTTCTATTACTCCGGCGTCGTTTGGGAACCGTATCACCTGGTGATAGGAGGATGCTACCGAGCGCATGGCATGCAACCATGTTCTGCCCAAAATAACGTTGTAGGTGGAGGGGACCTTTATCACCCAGAACTCCACTTGTTTCGTCACACTCCCTACTCTGACTGGGAGGATAATTTTGCCAACGGGCCATTCTGGCATGGAGTTGAATCCGATAAGGGGAGATACGGCGGGCGCCAAGTCTTTATCTTGCAACTTTAGTTGTTTGAAGGTTTCATAGTACATGATTTCACACGAACTGCCTTGGTCAATCAGAATCCGCTTGACGTCAAAATCCTTGACTCGGAGAGTGACAACCAGGGCATCGTTGTGAGGGCAATAAATCCTTGCCAAGTCTTTATCCGAAAAAGACATGACATTTGTGGCCTCTGTCTTCCCCTTTTTGACGACTGGTTGGGCACTTAGCACCTCTCTTAAGTGCTCAGCTTTTTTGATTGAACCTCTGAGCTCGCATACAAGCTCAGGTTCAAAGACTCCATGTATTACGTTGATGATGCCTTGAGGTGGGGCGTCGTTCGGCATTCCATTGGGCATATTCTGGTCCTGGGGGGCTGGCTGCGCCCCTCCTTCTATGTATTTGTCCAGGTGACCTGCGGCCACCAATTCTTCCAGATGCTGCCTCAATGGCGTGCAATTTTCAGTGCGGTGCCCCTTTTCTTTGTGGAAAGTGCACCTTGATCTGTCATCATAGTCCTTTTGGGCCTCGCCTAGCTTGGCTGGCCATTTGACGAAAGCCTCGTCTCGAATCTCACTAAGTATACGATAGATCGGTTTCTTGAACACCGTGGTTATGGCAGTGCGGACTCTCAACCATCTCTTGTCCTGGTCCTCGCCGTTGTCTCGCCTGCCTCGTCCGTTTCGATTTTGGCGATCTACCGTATTGACCTTTGCTGAGGTCTTCTTTTCTGGTGCTGTGGTTGTGCCAGATTTTGCTTTGGCACGAGCACCATCCTCTTCTACCCTGATGTGCTGATGCACTCTTTCCATCAGGGCCTCCATGGTGAGGGGTGGTGTCATGGTGATAGAGTCCCTCAGTCTGTTCCCGACTGGAAGGCCTCTTTTATATTGCGCAATGGCGAGATTGGTTGGGCAATCCCCAATTTGGTTGAATGTCTCCCAGTAGCGACTGTTGTATGATCTTAGGGTCTCCTTGTCACCCATGTCGATGGAGAGTAGCTGGTCGATCTCCACCGGAGTTTTAGTGTTTGTTCGGAACCTTGTTACGAATGCTTCCGCCAATTGCGCCCAGGAGGCTATGCTGCCTTCTGGAAGTTTCTCAAACCAAGTCAGGCCTAGGTCGCCAAGGCTTGAAGGGAATAGGATGCACATTAAGGCCTCATTCCGCCGGTATACAGCCATGACCTGGCGAAAGTGGCTCAAGTGTGAGTAGGGGTCCGTCTTCCCCTCATATGTCGTGAACTTGGGCTGGAGGAAGCCTGACGGTAGGGGCGCGTTCTCTATTGCTGGGACGAATGGTGAGGTCTGCAGCCTCGCCAATGCCTTGTCCGTTGGTTCGTAGGCTGGGCGCGGTATTGGCATTCCAACCTTGATGCTTCCATGCGTCCGAGAAGCCAACCGCTGTAAGGCAGAAACTCTATGTGGATCTCGTGCCCTGGCGTCCTCTCTCCATCGTGCCTTCTCTTCTAGCACGGTTCGTAGGTCTGACGACCTGGGCAACTCCGTCTGCCTGGATCTCGTTTGGTGTGAGTGTGAGGGCCAATATGTACTTCCCTCAGTGTTTGACCTCTCAAATCTCGTCCTCTCAGACCTGGAGTGACGAGTTCTGGAGGACCTGGATCCAGATTGGGCATCGCCTGTCCTGAGGCTTTTGCTTTCCGCTTGAAAGGGTGTAGTATTCCGACTACGACTTTCCGAGTGGCGAGGGGGCGTCTTGTTTGTGCGCCCCTCTCCTGTCGCCACTTCTTTTCCTTTCACTTGTCGTTTTAGGGATTCCATGTCTGCCGCCATCCGACGGATCAATTCGTCTTGTTCCCTGACGCGATCCTCTAAAGTTTGAGGATCAATTCTGCATCTTTGTCTTTCTGGGCTTTGCGAACGAGAGTGATGGGGACTGTTATTCCGCCTTCGTCCCCTTGCATCCCTTCTGGAATTTTGTCTTTGTGGTTCCAGGTTCGCCATGGGAGTCACCAAGGGTAGGCCTTCGCGCCTTGCACCCCCTTCTGGAGTTAGTCCATTGACGGCGGATTGCGGTAATTCTTCGTTGTTCGCCATTGATTTCTGGGAGGAAAAGCTTGATCAAGAGGTTGTTCTTGTTTGAGTTCCCACAGACGGCGCCAATTGTACGGGAAAGAGATACACCTTCTCGTATGATCCTGTTGACCAAGTCTGCGCTCCTCCGTACGACGTCGTTCAACTACCTGAAAATACACACGTGAGCTAGCCGGCGGGTGTGTGCCGGAAACCTCTCCGATGCCTAAGTCAGCCAACAAGACAAATAGGCAAAAGCTCTATGTACACAGGGAGCAAAGTTGCATTACCTCTCCAAAGGTGATATGGGTGAGCTTTTATAGGTTTCGCGTGGCACAATCCTGGTAGGACTCTTACTCCTCCATGTAGAGTCCTCCTAGGATTCATACTCCTTGAAGATAATGCTTATCCTCCAACACCCCCCTCACTGCTTAAACCAAGTGAGATGGTTTTTCCACAGCCGAACTACCTTACGACCGAAGTACAAGTTAATTAGGCACCTACTTCTCTTTCTCTTACCTCGGTTTCCCATACTAAGACCGAGCTTACCGTAAGAGAGTTAATGCCGAACTATCTTTGGAACCAAGTCCTCTCAAGGGCTATGCGCCTTGACCGAACTTACCACTGAAGACCGAGCTTCACTCAACACAATACTCAACCGAAGTACAAATAAGGCCACACTCAACCGTGCTAATTATCTCGGCTCTGAGACCGGTCTAACTCCAATACTACTTCTCCAGACCGGAGTAACTTATATGGTCATTCTACTCGGCCCTTCGTAGTGCGGCCCAAACCGGCCCATTACTTGGTGGCCCAGCTCGGCCCATTTAATTCAGCTCGGCCTAATTCAAATATAAATTACCCTCTCAGTTTATACTTACAGTTGTAAGTCATAGTCTATTAAGTTATAATCTAGAATCACTTTTTCATAACTCTACCAAACGGACCATTCACTCTAACCACTAAAAACGGGTGGTACATCTATGTTAAAATTCTTGAGAGTTTTCTTAACCACAACGCCTGTTGATAGGTTGTGATGGATTTTCCTTTGAAATCTCACAGTTCTAAGGTAGCATATTCAAATTAAGAGGATATGAGGAATCCATAAATTCATCATAAGCTTTATTTTAATGATTCAAATAATTTATTTTGTAAAATCTTCAACAGGAGTGACGTCACTACATGAATGATGGGTCCCATCCACCTATTATCGTACCAAAAATCTTGATTTTTTTGTTTTAGGGTTAATTTTATTTATTTATTTATTTTTATAACAAATTAATCTTATTGACAATGAGGTTATTATGTAATAATCCAAAAACGATACCTTGTTGAATACGATTGTAATAGTTTTTATATATTTTTTTCGTTAAAACAATAATATTTTATTAAAAATTTATTTTACTTGAAGGCGGAGAAGTTCAAATGTTAATAATAAAATTTGTGGGGCTAAAATTTTTTTAGTTACCCCATTTACAAAATTTTCTGGAGTCGCCACTGTCCCCCAATGTATATTATTCAAAAAAACTATATCAATCTAATAATGTAATATTATTTTTTGATTGTGTTTGTCTTAAAAAAAATAGATGGTCTATTTTCAAAATTGTATGTCTTTTATTTTTTTTAAAAAATAAGTGCGAAAAAATAAAAACATTACGATTATCGGATCGAACGAATGCCAAACCGTTTAAATTTCTCATTTACAAATCTAACCAAAAAAAACATTTTCATGTATTTTTATTTATTAATTACACTTTTCCTCTCAATTATCATTAAACTAGGTTAACAAAAATGAAAAATTACCTTATTACCCTTCATATATATATATAATAAAAAAGAAGAAGAAATACTTAATTCCCTCTATCTTTCATACCCACCCAAATCTATACCCACACTACTCTGTCCTTCTCTTCTTTTTCCTCCTATTCCACCACCGTCACCATGGCCAGTCAAATACCAACATACATAACACCATCACTTCCCCACATTTAATAGCCATCCTACCAACACCTCTTTCACCTCACATTCCAACCTAATGCTACCCCTCATACCATCTCCATTGTCTTCCATTACCCCCTATCTTAATCGCCCACCCCCACCATTTCACCACCCTTTCTTACTACCCCTCTTCCATTATGAAATTGCTACCGAATCCCAATATGAGAGAGGCAAAATTCATTTTATTCCATTGTGATTTAAGATTAGAATATTTTAACTTTTATGGTTCAAATATAGACAGAAAACCCTCATGTGATTTTAAACCAAAGTGCAACTGTTAGCACCGTTAACTATAGATATGAAATGACTATAATATCCTCAAACCATATATATACTAGGAATGACCCATGCCTGAAGGCACTACCAATAATTTTTTTGGTATCATGTTCTACGAAACTCAATGGTAATAAATCAATTCAAAATGATAATATCACTCCGACTTAAAACTTCACATATAAGAAACTGAAATTGCTTCTACATATTGAATTAGCAAAAGCATTTATAAATTTCAAAATGAAAATCCAAAAAATGAATTATATATTTGAATGTAGCATATGCAAAGAATCTAGAAATATTTGCTAAATTTAAAGTCCAAATAGCAAATTTTAGATTTTTATCCACGTCAAAATGACACATCTATACACTATAGCAAGTTAGAATGGGATAACTTTCAATAAAAGAATGTTATTGAATTAGTATCATAATTGGTAAACCTTTTGCTTTATCAGGTATAAATTCCTTCAAATAAAGGTCAGTGAACATTTTGATACAAAAGAATCACTCTAGCTAACCCGAAAATAAATAAATAAATAAATTCGCTTAAATTCCCTACAAGAGAGCCAACCAACGACACACTGGTAGAAGCAACGTAACCCAATATTTCTAATATGGATCAATGATCTGCAACAAAATCACTCGCTTAAATTCGCTTCAAAAATAGCTATGAAAAATCACGTCAAAATGCATATGAGAAATCGGAAGAAATTGTAATGAAGAATAATTGCATCAAAAGAAACTGTAACATGAAAAATCGCATCAAAATACATATGAGAAATAGGAAAATCAATAGCTATGAATTAAGAAGAATTGAACATAACTATTATGGTCAATTGAATTATGTCATTCAATGGCGAAGTGAGAATAGACATATGTATGCATTACTAAAGTAAACAAATGAATAGAAAAGCAAATAATAGTATAGATAGATCAATTGAGAATGCCGATAAATCATACAAACCTCAAAATAGAATTAAACTCAAATTTTGTAAGGAGAGCGAATAATTTTCTTTATTAAGACTAAGAAAGTCTTGTTATAAGGAGAGAGAAAAGGTTTGAAGGCTGTAAAACCAAACAAAATTAAAATTTTAAACAATTAAAGCTTACCTTGTGTGAAGTATCCATTTTTGGATGATCATGCTCCTTTGAATTTCCATCCCTGTGATAATGCCTAACTCATTTTCTAGTTGAAGCATTATGTATAACAATTAGTAGGCAACAAAAAAAGAATCAAACTTGAAATCAATGTTAATGGGCAAATCTAACTAAAATTAAACCCAAGGTTCATTAAATAAAATTAAGTGTACTATTTTTTTAAAAAAAGATTACAACCAAATACTTATAAAAGATACTTACCACAACTGAAAAACGAAAGAGAGAGAATGAAACTGAACTAAACATAATTAAGTAGAGAAACAGAATAGTTAAAAAGAGAATGAGAAACACATAATTAATACTCCAAATGATATAAACAAAATAGTTACATAGGGGAACTAAATTAAACAAAATAAAGATAAGTTTCCAAAAATCAATACATGAAAATTGATTTTAGAAACCCATTCAGAAACCCATTTTAATAATTGTGTTGGTTCATTTATCATTTTAATATTTTTGGAATCAACACCATTCATAAACACATTTAAATCTAACCCATTTAAAAAAATCATTACATGACAATGGGTTTCTAAAATCTAAACCATTTCAAAAAATCATTACATGAAATTCATGGCTTTTTCTCACCTTATACCCAACACCACATTTGCCTCAAACCAATCAATTGACCTGCTTACTAAAAAAATAAAAAAAAAGGATTACATACTTTTCACTTTCTAGGTGATTGATAACATGTTGTATACTCCAAATCAATCACCAAGAATTTGCCCACAACATTTAAGAGGGCACTTCACCAACATTAAGGATTGAAAGTGAAACCACCTTCTTCTTCACTTATGAGGTACCATTATGCATAATCATCCAATTAAAAGTATAAAGTATGTTTAAACTACTTCAAGTATAAAGTAAGTTTATGCCATCACTTATTACTCCAGGATAACTAACTAATAACATAGATGGTCTACTGAATTAATTTAGTTCCAAAACCAAATATTTGAAGAAAAAAAAAAAAAAAAAAACCAATTGGCTTAAAACTGGATTTTGTTAATCTAGACCTCTTTACTGTTTTTCTTTTACTAATTCTTTCTAGACCTCATTGAGCCAATCTCAGCATTGTTTATAGAGTCTTACAAAATAACTGGCAAAGCTGAAAGTATAATTTTTTGGATAAATTACAAATACACTCCTGAAGTTTGCTTAAAATACAAATTGTCTCCTAGTTTGGAAAATTACAAATACATCCTTGTCAGTATTTTTTATTTAACAAAAATAATTGAAAAAGTGAAATTTCTAACTGTTCACCTATACAATAATAAAATTATTTAAATTATTAATTGAAATAAAATTTTAACATTATTAAAAACTGTTAATTAACTTGATGATTTACCAATAAAAGGACCTATTTGTTATGAAATTAGAAACCTTAGGGGATATAATGTAATTTCTAGAACCATAGGGGGTAATTTATAATTTAAGTAAACCTTAAGCGGTGTGTTTGTAATTTACCTTTTTTTTTTTTATTTTTTTTATCACAACTTACAATCCTCACTTTGAAAGTAAAATAAAGAAAAAAAAGAAGGAAAGAACAGGCTCAGCTCTTGTACAAAATAACAGATTATTTTCACCCAACAAAACTAAAATATATTGAGTTAAGAGTCACAGGGGTAAAGGGAAGAAGGAAAAAAAATTGACTCTAACCAATCCAATCAAAATTTTAATTTATTTTAATCATATTTGTTTGTCACATCTATTTTAAAATGAATATACAATTGTGCCTACAATGTTTAAATTTTAAAATGAAAAATTTAAAATTATCACAATGATTATCATCAAAATTGTACGAAATTAAAAAATTAAAACAATCAATGGGATAACATGATGCACTGAAATGCTAAGAACAACAGCTGCAAAATAAATAAATAAATAAAACAATCAAATAGCTCAAACTATTGAAATCCACCCATAAGCAAAATATGAAACCAACCTTTTGAATCCATTTAATTTTCTCATGGAAAGCAGCCAACCCATTGCCACACCCAAAAAAAATAAAAAATAAAAATAAATTGATTCCCAGTAGAAGCCATCAAAGCCATCACATACTGTCAAAGACACACACTCACACACATCACATAACATAACAGATTCTTGGCAAAGACACACACACACAACAGTAAGGGGACAATTGTTTACAGGGTCTTAAAAAAGTAATAGGCAATGCTGAAACTATATTTATTTTTTATCACAACTTACCAATCCCCACTCCCAAATAAAGAAAAAAAGAACGAAAGAATAGAAAAACACAAAAAGAATCAGTATTTAGGAAACTCAAAATTATTTAGGACCCATTTCATGAATTGGCACCCATTTCCCATAAAAGAATCAAACATTTCATAAATCAAAATCATGTCAGATTTCAAACACCCATTTAAAAAATGAAGCCCATTTAGGGCTATTTTGGGAAGATGGTTATAATCATCTTTTTGGTAAAAAACTGATTATAAGCAGCTTATAATCAGCTTTTTTGTGAGAGAGAAAGTTGGTAATAATCTAAAAAGCAGATTATTATCAACTTCCCAAAATAGGCCTTAAACTGAATCTAAATTGGGGCTTTTTATTTCAAATCTATGTTGTTACCTTATGAAGAAAGTTTTATGCAATCTCAAGTATCAGATATAACTATTAGTATAGCGACCCCGGTCTTTTCCCTTTTGATTATTGTATCCGGACTTATGTTCCGTAGATTCCATTGTTGTATTATTGTTGTTGTCGTCCTTTAATTCTTTATTTTTGAGTTATGGGTTGAGTTGGGCAGGTTTGTTACAGGTTGGTTGGGTTGGAAACCAAGTGTTGCTGTCCAGATTTTTGGACCTTCGCTCGAGCGAGGAGTTGGTCGCTCGAGCGAGTTGTTGTTTTTGTTCTTCGCTCGAGCCAGGGTTTGGTCGCTCGAGCGAGAGTCTGCGTCTGGGCTTAGGACCTGAGAGGTGTGTTTCTTGGCTCGAGCGAGCTTTTCTTCGCTCGAGCGAGCGAGGTGTATGTTTTCGAGTTCTTAGCTCGAGCGAGCATTTCGTCGCTCGAGCGAGCTTCTGGGTTGCAGACCTGAAGCATCGAGTTTTTGGCTCGAGCGAGCTTTTCTTCGCTCGAGCGTGGATTTTTTGTGTCTGGTCGCTCGAGCGACCATGTCTTCGCTCGAGCGAGCCTGTCCAGTTTAAATACGCAGCAACAGTTTTAAATCTTTTTTTTACAACTTTTTGATCCAGAAACCCTAGTTACGAGTTTTCTCTCTCCCAACTCACCTTCTCTCCTAGGTTTGATCTAGTTAGGGTGTGTTTTTACCCTAGTTGCTTTACAAATAAGATAGAGGAGAGTGAGGGCTTTCATTTAATCTGAGCAATTGTTGGTTTGGAGCACTTTCAAGTTTTGGGCATCATCTTCATCTTCTCCTTTTTGAGTTATTTCTTCGAGGTAGGGATTTCCTACTCCATTTATACGCTTTAATCCTAAGCGGTGGTATTTTGGTATGTGGGGGTAGTTTGGTAATTTTGGGAGAAACCTTAGGGTTTTGTCATAGATTAATTTATATAATTAATTTAAAGGAAGATTGTGGAATTTAGTTTAATTCATGGAATTGGGGAAATTTAGTGAATTGATGATATAGTTGGGTAGTTTAAATACTTACCTATGAGAATGTCGAATTTACATTCACTGTTATATTTATTTCTTGTTTAGAAATAACGGTTTTGGGCTATCGGTGGAGGATAGCCATTAATTGTTGTAGACCTTGCATGCGGCTTAGGTATAACTGAAATTGAGTCAATTGTTTGACTGTTGAGTTAATACAGAACATTCGTGTATTAATTATGTGTTGTATATGGCAAGTATTGATTATGTTGCATATGCATTTGGTTTTGGAGGAGATAGGGGATGAACTCCACGGTTTAGGGGAAGATAGGGGATGGACCTCTAAACCGGACTTGTTGGGAGGAGATAGGGGATGGACTCCAGTAGCATCACTTATGTGTGTGCTTAATTGTAATAGAAATATTTCTATTTGTTGTTGATATGATACATCACCACCATGTGTATCAGTTGGGAAGTAAGGAAGTGAATTTGATTGAGATTGGTATAACACCAGCATGTGTGTTTATTATGTTATGAGAAAGGTTTAACCTGATTTGTTATCCTTGTTGAGTTGTTTGGCCAGGTTCTGAGCCATGACTGTATAAATGGAAAGTAAAAGGTGTCATAGACCATGTGTTATAGACAACGTAGGCATTTGTGTCGATGAATTGTAAATTGATTATCTTGTGTTAACCATGTATCGGGTGCTACTGCTTTAGTTAATTCTTATGCTTGGTTTAGTATTTCTCTACTGGGCTGTGGCTCACCCTATATGGGAACTTCATTTTCAGGTTCAGGTGGTTCACTACCTCCAAAGACTTAGCTTGTGAGGATTTGGACTTGAAGACTTGTTTTATTTGTTTTAGTTGTTTTATTTGAATTATGTAAACATTCAAGCCCAGGGCTTTATTTGTTTTGAGTTAGAACTCATGAAATTGTGTCCAAGTGTTGGCTTGGCAAGATGTAAGCCCGTAGGGCATTTATTTTGATGTTTTATTTCGTAATACTCTGATGATTTAAATAATATAATGTTTTTCTTTTAATAATGCATGCCTTGTTTTATATTTAATGGGTTTAATTTTGAGGGCGTTACAATTAGAGAAGCACTTTAGACCCAAATTGAGCATTATAAGACCAAACTTGGAATAGCATGTTTGGAAATTAACCTAATCTTAGTCTTGGTCTACATTTAGATTACATTCTATAGGTATTTTAAGCAAAGCGTCAGTTGTATCTAATCACTTAGCTTTAAACCTGGAAGAGAAGTATATTATACTTACTTTTAACTCAAAAAGTAATGTATTTTGAAACTCTATAAATGAATTTAATGTATCAAGGAAAAATTAGAAAGTAATAAAGAACAAATTAAATGAAAGGAAACTAACTAAGGGTATATGAGTTATAATTTTGGAGGACTACCTGAATTTTTACTCAAATCTCTAAAGTCATAAAGTTTAAAATTACTCCTAATAATTCCAGAATGCCAATATAACTCATTTCCTCTAAGTTTCATATTTTTCCCACATGGAATCAAATGCTTCTCAACCTTCTCTCCCTTCTCTCTGTAATTTAGTAGTTAACAACATATGGTGTTTCTTCTAACTTTCCTGCGACAACCTTCTAACTTTCTAACTTTCTTCAAACTTTCTTTCTTCGTTAATTTAGCAGTTAACAACTTTCTAACTTTCTAACTTCATTAACTTTCTAACTTCATTAACAAATTCAAATTACAGAAAGCTAGGGTTTGTAATTTAAGTGAGCTTTGCTGTGAGCTTATACTCTATATTCTATTATATATGTCTCCATTAATACATTTGAGTGAGCTTTGCTGTTCAAGTTTCATACAACATTATTGTTTTTCATATCAAATTTTTAATCTAATGATTTAAAAGTGGTGAAGCTCAATAAACTATAATACATTAATAACTTAATAAATATTATAAATTCTATAGTATCCATATTATAGTTTTTTTTTTTCAATATAAAATTACCTTTTAACAAATTCACTCAAATTATATTAAATTACAATGAAATATCCATCAATACATTACAACTCACTCACTCAAATTACCTTTTAACAAATTCAAATTCAAATTTAACTTCTTGTAATTTAACTTGTGATTACAAAAAGCTAGGGTCTGTAATTTAACAAATTCAACTTGTTAAAATAAATTTATTAACTTTCTAACTTTCTGTAATTTAGCAGTTAACAACCTTCTAACTTTCTTCAAATCTATTATTGGGGCTTTTTACCGTATGAAGAACAACTTCGTTGAAGAATAGCTTCATTTTCGGAGGCGATGGGGCAGGGCGTCAGCGAAGGAGGAGGGTCAGAAAAGAGAGTCGGTGGTCGAGAGAAGAAAGGACAGCAAGAGGCAAGGAGAGGTGGTCGGTAGTCGGTCAGTAGCAGTGTCGTCGTGAGAGGAGAGGCAGAGAAGAAAGGTAGAGAGAGAGAAGCGTATGAAAGAGGATGGATGAAAGAGGGGAGACAGAGAGACGGGCGGGAAAAAAATTCATCTCAGCCGTTTATTTTTGTTTGAAAAGATCTGTACCGTTAATACCAAATATATCTCTCATACATTTTGTACATTTTCAAAATCTATTGTGTCTTATTATATAGATTTTAATATACCCAATTTGATTTTAATAAACCCAAATTTTAATAAACCAGACTAAAAAATTTGATTTTTGCTCCCCCTACCCCACCCAAATAATGATAATTTTAAAAAAAAATTTAAAAACCGGGCTTATAAATTTCCTACACAACCAACCAAAACAATGATCAATCACAAACTGTAAACATCAGACACAATGTTTCAATCACAAATTGGACAATGTTTCACCGAATCAATGTTTAAATGTTTCAATCACAAAATTGATTATTGAAATTAAAGATTAGAGTAAAGATTATGCAAAAATTATAGTAGAGATTATCCAGAGATTATCCAAAGATAGAAACAAATGGAACAGGACATAAACTTATTGTAGCCTTATTCCAACTACTTCCAACTATGCAAAAATTAGAAAAATTCAGCACATAAATGAGCAAGGTAATTATTATTTTTTTTAGTTTTCTTATGTTCCTCTATCATTTGAGAAATTTGAAAATCCTGAACATTTTTTAGATTTATAAGAATGTGTACACCATTTATATCTGCGTGGAAAACTGGGTGGATATATGCTCAGTGCAAAGTGGATATTACAATGCAAAAAATATACGGAAGACCATGGCAGGACATACCAATTAATTAATCAATCCAACCATTGCTATTATAGATGCAAATAGTTGTGAGTATCAGAAACAAACACAGTAGAGGAAAAATGAAATTACCCTCTTCACCAAAGCCAGACAGAGATGTCGTTTGATGTCCCTTCTAAGATCCTTGGGTAGACTCTGAACTATGTTATGTTTGTCCACTCCACGTGTTTCCAACCACTTGTACTGATCATAGCGTCTTACACGTTCCCTAGCGAACCACGTCTTTTGATTCTCATCTCCTCGAGTCGAATTGTAAGAGATTGAAGATACGTCTATAACAATAGACAACAATCAGAATCGAAGCATGAAGCCACTAACACTGTTATTCTGCTTAAGTTACTAAAGTTTATTTTCCTCCATGGTAAGAAATAAACAAAAAATTATCATTAATGATACATTGTTAACTAAAGTCACAATTCACCTTAACAATACCCATTTTTCAATTGAAGAAATCAAAACTACAGAAAATAGCCTTCGGTTGGAAACAAAGATAATATAGGAAGCTAAGGAGGACCTCTCCGCAACAAAGAAAAAGAAGGTAAGGAGAGAGAAAAGGTTGGAATGTAGACACAAGGCCACTGAAGAAGTTCAAAAAAAAGGAGAAAAATCTGGAGTGACAGAAATGTTAGCTGATGGCTTCGCTAACACCATCTACATCTGTTGGTCAATGCTCATTAGTGGAGATTGAAAGAACAGTCGAGATGATTGGAAAAAAATAAAATAAAAAATCTTGAAATATATACTAATATTTAACAGCAGAACCATAAAAGATATAAAAATTTTGGATTTTTTAAATGTAAATCCATCTCAGTATGAAGGGGCTTATGTCAAATTATTGTAGAGAGAAAAAGCAGTTGTGGATGAGGGCAACAAACATGTTAGAAATAAGCAGTTTTAATTATTGCGGGATGCAGATGAGGGAAATAAACATTCAGCAATCTCAAATTACCCAAAGATTAGAGTAAAGATTATCCAAAAAGTAAAGAAAAAGCCCAGGTTTGCTCACCTGAACCGTATGTATACTGGATTATTTCTTTGTTGAACACCATTGTTCCCTTTTGCAGCCCCCTTGTTCCTCTTTTGCCTGGGCTCCGTCGTCAATGGGGTTTGGGGCTGCCATTGCTGATGAAGATTGGGAGAGAGAGGGGGGAAGAGAGAAGATGATGAGAGGGAATAGGCTCCGACAGGGAAGGTTGGGCTCTGATGGAGAGAGAGAGAGAGAGAGAGAGAGGGGCTGTGTGTTTTCAAATTTTGAAATCAAAAAGAGATAAATGGGAGAGACAAATGGGAGTGAGAGAGAGTGAGAGGCTGTCTATTGAAAATGAGAGACAAATGGGGTGAGATATTTTGAGCCCTTAGATTCAATCAATCTAATGATCTCAACCATTGAAATGTCTTTGTAGGACAAATGAGAATGGAACATTTTTAGCCTTTGGATTGAAGCAATCTAATGATCCACATTTTGATACATAGACATTTTCAATTTTGAATTCAAAATAAGTCTTCCATTGTTATATAGATATTTTATTTTTATAATTTAAAATTGTACATTTAAATCTCTCAATCATTAAAAAATTATATAAATACCTCCAAAAGAAAATGAAAGTACAATAAAGAAGAGAGCGAGAACACACTCACCCTCCATTATTCAAATGTCATGGTTCAATTTTATAGGGGACATAACTAAAAAACAAATGAGTTATAACCAAATATTAATATAACTAAAGAATTTTTTTATCATAACTAAAATAGTATCATAATCAATATTACAATAAATCATAATTAAAAGTCTAATGGTTTATAATCACAATCACAAAAGTCGTAACTATAGAATATTCCAAATGATAATTACTCACAATATGTATATTTTTAATTTGCTTGTATCAATACAAAGTATGCTTTACATTATAATTACTAAAATTTATTACAAAGATTAAAAAAATGAAGACATCATTACAAAATTTTAAAAAGATAAACAAAAAAATTATTTATTTTTCACCTTATAATTTATTAAAAATCATTTTACAATAAGAAAAAATAAATAAACAAATAATAATACCAAATAAAAATTAAATCAACTACCTAAACTATTACTCAAGCAATACTACTACTATTATTTTTAGTTACAAAATTAAAATTAGATAAGGGTCCTTTAACTCTGTCAATTCGCTCTCTCTCTCTCTTTCTCTCTCTCTCTCATTTCTACAGTTCACAGCCCACTATCTCACTCCTCCACATTCACCTCTATAAAAGAGATGATAGAGATGGATAAACGTAATTTTTTTTTCCTTTATAGAATTTGTATAATTTAAATTTTTAATTCAACCTTGCCTTTCTTGGGCAGGTTGAATGTTCTCATTAGCAGAGTAGACCATAACATATAGATGAATATCAAGATATGTAAATAATAGAAAATAGATTTGTTTCAAGAACAAACTATGCTAGGCTTCACCAAAGAATTTGACGAAAACCATCCTGAAGTATTTTTATTATTTTTTTTATGAGTAAAAATAAACAGCTTTATTGATAGTAACAATCATACAAAAATATGGATTACATCAATAAATGGCAAAAAGCAAAGAGCATCACAGTGCTACCATTCAACCCAACCAGATTGGCACCAAAAGTAATACCTTATCATCTGCTAGCTTTCACCGGAAAATTGGTGAGAAAAACACCAAAGAAAAAACAAACTAACAGAGAACACAGACACCAAAACGAACCCACCCAACAATACATCTAAGAGAAAACACCCCAACTGCACCCATCATATCAACCAGTCCATGAAGGACCACAACTGCCCTTCCCAAGACCATTCTGCTACAAAAACCAGCAGGTAGCAGCAGCCCAACAAGCACACCACCAATGCAGAAATCAGAAGCCTGAAGACATCTTCACAAATCGGATCTGCTGCACATTGCAGATGATATCCTGGACTGAATATGGGCACCCCTTTGATTGAGCTTTAATCCATAATGCAACTCTCACCTTGATCAAATCACAAAACTCTTCCAGATTGACCTGGTTCCCATTAAAGATTACTTCATTTCTGAGTTTCCATACTGACCATATAATTGCCATCAGAATTACCTTCCAAATTTTATTTTCAAGTTTTCTCCATTTAAGTCCCCTCCACCACTGTAGCATCCCTTCAACACTTCCAGGTAACACCCATAGCAACCCCCACCAATTCATCAAGCATGACCAAACTTTCCAAACAAAAGGACACCAGAGTAGCACATGATTGACTGTTTCCACTACAAGAAAAGTGAGATTTAATGGCGTTTTTTTAACGACGTTTTTTTAAATGACATCTTTTTAATATTTAAAGGCGTTTGATAAACGCCACATTTTTTTTAAAAACGAAACGACCTCGTTTTCATACGAGAAAAAACGCCTCCAAATGTCCAACTATCCCACGCGCTCTCTCTCTCTCTCTCTCTCTCTCTCTCTTTTCAAATGTCTTATTTTGAGTCCTAGGACCCAAAACACTCTCGCTTACTCTCTCACTCAAGCTCTGGGTCTCGCTCCCTCTCTCTCTGTCTCTCTTAACCTCTCTAAACCCTAATCTCTCTCAACCGATCGAATCAACCTTCTTCAGCCCCGTTTGATCCAATCTCAGAGTGATTGGTGATTCATCTCAGATCTAATCTCAAAACGATTGGTGATTCATCTCAGATCCAATCTCAGAGTGATTGGCGATTTCGATTTTGATTTTGAAGTTCTCTCTTTCTCTCTCGTTTTCGAAGCTCCACCGTCTCCACCATCTGCACCGGCGAGGGGAGCGAGCACCATTGTCTACTAAGGTGAGCACCACCGTCTCTCTCTCTTTCTCTCAGTTTCGTATTCTCTCTCTCTCTCTCTCTCTCTCTCTCTCTCTCTCACTCTCAAGCTCTTCATTCCCGTCGAGTTTGGTCAGATAACGAAAGATCTCGACGTTTCGATTGAACGTACAGAGAAGCATTTATAACAAGAGTGTTCTTGTTCAGCTCTCTCTATCACTGGATTTTCCTGTAACACTTGAATATTATCATTGGAGTCACTTAGCTCTATTGTTACATGATATATCTAAGGCTTTCATATGTGTTGTCTTTATCATTGGAGTCATTAATAGAAATTGCACTAATTGCCTGTCTGTTGCAGGTTTTAATAGCATTAAAATAATTATGTAAACTCAATATGTTGAACAACAGTGTTCTTGTTTAGCTCTCTATCTCTGTGTGGGTGTAAAATGGAGCAAGCCAAGATCGATTGGAAAAGCATAAATTCGGTATTTGTAGAGGACGATCTGTATGAGCACATCAATGCTCCCAAATGGTTAGATTTCTCTGCTCCAGATGAATCTGTTGATGATGAAGCTTGGTTCTACAGACCTGGTATGATACCATATATGTACCCATTCTACACCAACATTTTAGTTTAGAATTCAATTCCCATGTTTTTAAGTACGCATTTTTGTCATCTTGTTGTTGCAGATTGCAATCATCCAAAGACAGTTGAAGATTTCCTCAAATCCACACCTCCCTCAAAGGTTCCAATTCTTGAATTTCTTGTACGATTTTCTTCTGTTTTTGTTTGGTTTCCAAGAAACTGCAGGAAAAGGGAAGAAAATGCTCAGATTTGTCTGTTTGGTTTTTCAGTTGACTTGGGGTAATGAAAATTCCACTGAACTGAGGCAATCATGAAAAGGGGAAAATTTTGGGTTCAAAATTCTTCTTTCTTTTCTTTTCCTGCACTTTGCCAGCTACCAAACAGGGGATTAATGCTCTATTGTAACTGTCTGGTTTTTTTAATTATTCCTTTCTTTTTCTTAATGCATTAATCTCTTGCACTTGATTTTAGAAAAAAATGGGACAGTGGTAGTATATATTTGTCAATCTCTTGAGTGATCAGTAGTTATTTATTTTGTTTAGACATGTATTTGGAATAGAGTAGTACTAGTAGAGTTCAAAATCTGCTTTGTGGAACTAGGGATTGCAAAGTTTAATGGTTCTAATTGATTTTTAGGAGTTAAGTTGGTGAATCTTTTGTACTTATGCCAATCTCTATTTGTCTCATGAAATTAATTAAATAGATAGCTACAGAGCTACTGTGTTGATTATGAATAAAATTGATGTGAAATAGCATCATTTTCTTAAATAGATTATATGCATGTTTGTCTATGATTGTGCTAGAAGGATGATGGATATGCATACTTGCTTCTGCAGAGTTCTGAATGGGCAGGACCCCCCAAATGGCAAAGGAAAATAGAGGGAGGACCTTGACAATCATTTTTAGTTCAAGGGTGTGTGACGATGTCGAGCTTAAAGTTGGGAACTTGATACACATTCACTCTCCATGGTATGAACGACACAATTTACTTATATCTTCTGCATGACTTTACTCATCTTGATGTAATACAATACAAATAATGGTAGGGTTAGATATCACCATCAAGGTGTGCTTAGTAGTATCTTATGGTGTCTGCGGTACTATTTCAAGGAAACTGACATAAACACGTTTGTTGATGAAAAGCAGAGTGGCATTTGCAAAGATAACTTTCAAAAAGCCTCCAATTCTACTACTAGATTCGTGTCATGTTTTTATTTGCTTCATATATTGTAAATCTCATCTTGTACTTATTAGAGGAAGGTAAAAATTATCCTTTGTTATCATGTGATTTGAAGATTATCCAGCTCATTGTTCAACTGGATGTTCAGGATTGTAAATATTTCAATATTTGGCCTTTTGTGCCTCTTTCAATTTCCTGTTGCAATTGCAACAACAGTATTTAATTTTTGGAATGCTTGGTGAATAAACAGCAGTGATTACAGGCAACAATACCATAGTTTCATATGGTGGAAGCTTTGAGATGGGTTTTTTCAGCCTCGACAATTCCCAGAATACATACTTTTGGGTACCTTGCTCGAGTATTTCAAAGATTTGTTGTGTGGTTTCACAACCTGGTTGTGAATTCTTTTCTGACCTTGATCAGTTGGTTCCATTATTTTTCATTTGCATTTTGGGTCTAGGACTGGCCTAATTAAGAGTTCTTTCTCTCTCTCACGGAATTTGCATGAAACTCAATCATAATCAAACTTTTTTTCCCCCTATTATTCTTCATCTAATAATGAGGATGATAATCTAGGTCCACTAAACAATTTTTTATATTTCTAATTTTTCCTATTGAATTGCAATATTATTCATTCTGACTTCTACCACTTATTATTCCAGGTATTCATGTTCATATGGGATCTGAGATGAATTTTTACATATTGGTTGTTAGGCTAGTACATAACGCACAACCCTCCTTAGCAGGGCTTGGGACTAAAAGATTAAATTCTAGCACGACATAGGCGGAGTTTAAACCACACACCTGCACCATTTTTAATTTTTTTTTTTCTAACAATAGCAGATTTTGGAAATGGATACATGTTTTGTTAGTACAACAGCCATGTCTGTATCTGTCTTGCCCTTGTTCCACAACTTGACGTGGAAGGTGAGGTGAAAGAGCTAGAACATTCTTCTCTTCAAGAAACATTAGATAGGGAGCTCAAAGAATTGGACAAAAAGCTTGAACAAAAGGAGGTAAGCCCTTGTTCATGAAGAAATTTATTAGCCGCTTGCATATCTTGGTAGCTTCCGATCGTGGAGCCTATTACTTAATCTATTTCATGATGAAGATCTTAATCTGCTGCAGCTGGTTCTGTCTTTTTTGGAAGAATGTTGGTCCTCTTTAGACAAGATATGACCGATGAATATAATATGTGTGTGTGTATATATTGTTTGGTTACACTTTTCCAAAAATATTTTTTAAATTATTGTGTCTTTGCGATGTTAAAATGTGTCATTTTTTTTAGTTAGATTATGTGCTTTTACATTCAATTTAAATTGTTTCACAACCATTTAGTTTTGTACTAATGAACTCTTTAATTATATTGCTTTTATCTCTTGGTTTTTGGTACTCTTGGTTGCTTTTTATAGTTATCATTTTGCCAAGTGAGTTCAGAATTCAAACTCAAGCTATTTCAATGTACAACTTTGTTTCAGCCGCCAGTTTTGGAGTTCCATTAATCGAGCTGACTACATGGCCTTGCGCTTGGGCTTCATTACTGTAAGCATATTTAAATGGATCTTTCCCACCTATATATTTTCATTGTGGACCACCAGTACTGGTTGATCAAATGCAGATTGCAGATTTCTGTCTCTCTTTGAAACTCTTCATTTCGAAGCCTATACTCTTGACTAGTTCTAGGTTTGTATCAAACAAGCAGTCACTTTTTGTTTCTCTAAACTGATGGGTATATTTATTGATAAATGAGAAAATTAATTGTATTATGACATTTTAGAAGCTTCAGATGATTTACTGATAGCAACATCATATATACAACCAATCACCACCTTTGTACATTGAACAAAATTAATTGTTTTCTATATTTTTTGCTTCCATAGTCTCTGCAATATTCCATAATTTCATCTGGAGGATATTGTAATGTGGGTGGATCGGATCAGGTTGGGCTGACCCATTTGTACAAAATCTCAGCTCAAGATATATATACGCCCATTCCAATAACCAGAGCAACACCAGAAACCCTTCCATCAAAGAACCAAAACCCCATTTGTTCTATTCTCTTTCTCTCTCTCTGTTTCTGCACTGTTGTAGAAGAAGATGGTGCACTATCAGAGATATCATCATCCCTTTAACTAGGGAATAGATGTTGTTGATGAAGATGAGGATGAATCACAGACTACCCTTGCTTTAGTCTGTGGAAACTCTGCTACTAACAAGAGAACCAGTCCCAAACTTCTCTCTCTTCTCTCCTGCTGCTTGATTTTTGCTCGTTCAGACTTGTGTCTCTTATGTAAGCTCTTCCCTCTTCCATGCCTTTCCTTCTTTTTTCCCCTTGATTTCTGTACGGGAAAGAAATATACCTTCTCGTATAATCCTATTGATCAAGTCTGCGCTCCTCCGTACGATGTCGCTTTATCACCTGAAAACACAAACGTGAGCTGGCCGGCGGGTGCCGGAAACCTCTCCGATGCCTAAGTCAGTAAGCAAGACAAATAGGCAAAAGCTCTGTGTATTTAGAAAGCAAAATTGCGTTACCTCTCCAAAGGTGATATTGGTGAGTTTATATAGGTTTCGCGTGGCACAATCCTGGTAGGACTCTTACTCCTCTATGTAGAGTCCTCCTAGGATTCATACTCTTGGAAGACAATACTTATCCTCCAACACCCCCTCACTGCTTAAACCAAGTGAGATGGCTTTACTTCGGAAAGAGATCTCATAACCGAAATAACATTTCCCTGCGGACCGGCTGTACGACCGAGATAACCCATAGCTCGGTTATGCCTTCCCATGTTCCTACCTCGGCTCCTCATGCCGAGGTCAAACTAGCTGTACCATGCCTCGACCGATATAACGTTCACCTCGGCTCTTACTAACCTTTCTCCTACCTCGGACTCACATGCAAAGGCCGAGCCATCCATAGAAGAATTAAGCCGAGCTCATTATACATCGGTTCTGAACATTGCGACCGGACTAACCCAAATACACGGCGACCGAACTAGACTTCTTCGGCGGCAATCTCTAACACCGGACCGGACTACCAATCGTCTATGGCCCACCTACTAAGCTTCTTAACACGGCCCATAGAAAGGCCCACAATTCCAACTCGGCCCAATTTAAGTATAAATTACCCTCTCAATTGCCCCTTAATTCCATTTACAAAGCATGATAGGGATTACCCGTCTATCGGCCGAGCTACAGTTTCAACCTCTCCAGCCGAGCTAAAACTTTTAAGCCTCTCCAGCTGAGCTAAAAACCATTTAGCTTATCCAGCCGAGCTAAGCTTAAGCCGAGCTATGCAAGTCCGGTCAAAATGTCTCTTCAGTGACAGCAACTGAAACGCTTCTTCTCCTAGGGACACGTGGCAGCCCCTGTTTGGTTGAAGGCAGCTGTCAACGCCGCCCTCGTACTCTACACTTTTTGAATAGTTCCCGCTTTTTCTTTCTACCAAAACAAAAAAACATGTTCATTGTTTCAAATCACCCATCAAACTGTTCACTTCCTTCTTTCCTTCTTCGAAACCTACAACCTCTGAGTTTTTGCATTTTCACTGTTGCTGCTTCCATCTCCAGCTCTTCTGCTTTTCCTAGTAAGTATTACAAACCTTGTTCTCATTTTGCTTTCGTTGGATCCATAGTAGTCTGTTTTGTGTGTTTTTTGCAAAACACTTTTCATGCTTAGCTTTGTTTCTGGAAAGAACTTCGTAAGAACCTCTTGAATATTAAGTAATAGCTAGTAGAACACTCATTTGATCCATAAAACACATCCAACCGAACTAGGAAACTGTTTTTACTTATATATAAAGATATAGGAAAACTGGAACCGAACTAGCACTTGAACATACAACAGTAGTTTCAATAGGCCACCAACTGATTCACATTTAGCCGAAATAAAAATTTTGGCCCTCGACCGAGCTAAGCCTTGGGGGCTAAGCCAGCTTTCTCAGTTTCTAAACCGAACTTAGAAAGCTGCCCCTAGATGCTTAACCGGAGTAACAAAACCATAAACAGAACCGAGATAACCAAACATCTTGCCGAACCGAAATAACAAGCCCCATTTAGAAACCGAGGTAGATCATGTAGTACCCTGTGTAACCGAAGTAAGACTTCCCTTTTCTTGCTTTATTTTTGTAGCACGGTCCACTGATCTATGCTTAACCCTTTGTTTTCCACTTTGCAGACTTAGGTTGCCCAGGCACTCCCTCTGTGCACTCAACCGAGCTCCTGAGCACATCTTCTCAACCCGAGCTAATTTATTTATAACTTAAAATAAATGGGGAAATATAGGTTCTTGGTAGAAACACCAGGGGGTTTAGCCGAATTCCGTAAGGATTACAACATTCCAGCCGATGTAAACCTTACCCTGGCCGAACAAGATGTTGACCCATGGGACAAGGAAGGCTTTGTCCCCTTTACCCTTCAATCAATAATAGAAACCGGCCTTAGATTCCCAGTCCAACCTTTAATATGCGAATTCCTAAGGCAAACCAGACTATGCCCAACCCAACTATCCACCAATACATACCGCATAATAATGGGAATAGCCACACTGAACCACCAAACCGGTCTCAACTTGGGCTTGGCCGAGATATTCCACCAATACTCCTTAGGATCCAAAAACGAAGGCTGGTGCTATTATTTAAGAATACGCCGTGGCCGAGAAAAAATAATAAAACACACACCGGACAAAGACTTGAACGACGATGATTTTTTTTGGGTCTCTGGGAATTTTGAAGACCATCAAGCCTAGATTCCTGGCCGAAGAATAAATTGGAAAAAGGGAGAACCCGGTATACTTACTTCGGTTGTATTTCACTTTTTCTTTATTTCGGCTTTTTCCTCAGAACTGAACTAACAGTTTGTCTTCTTTGGCAGATAAAGCCCATCTCCTTTCAAATTACAACTACCCCAACCTCGGTGTTCTGTGCGCCGCACTACGAGTTAAGGAGAGAAGTTGGGCAAAACTTCTAAATTTCGAGCCGACCTACCGATACAGCGGTCGCCGAAAAGCGAAGGTGACCGACTTTCTTCTTGAAGAGGCACCAGAACCGGACCCATCTTTGCCCCAGATCATCGTTGTGCCACTTACTGCCGAACAAGAAATGGCAAAGAAGAACAGGCTAAAGGCCCTTCTGACCGCAACAACTCCAACCGACGTGCGACCAACCGGCCAAGCCACTGAAACCGTGGTAGCCCTTCCATCCTAGCAGCCATCCACTTCTCGCCGAACACAAGCGTGCCCGGACTAGCCAAACCGGGCCACAACTTGTTGATGAGGACGAGAGGATTCCGCCACCAAGTCCTCCGCCAAGCCTTCAACAAAGCCCTCAGCCGGAGCAGTCCGACCGAACTGCCTCCTCCTCCAAATGGGCTCCTACCCTCTCCTTCGACAACCGAGATATCACTGCTTCAGATTCTGTGGTTGCGGAGAAGGACCACTTGTTGGCTTTCAACCTGGCCAAAAGTGTGTGCCTTCCCAAGGATATGGAGCACCATTACAAACAGTTTAACACCGAGCTGAAGTCAATCCGGTCTTCTACGAAGTCCATGATCCTGGTAAACAGCTTTCTTCTTTCTATGTAAAATTTTTTCCAACTTTGAGTCCGGCTAACGTTACTTCTCCTTTGCTGGCCATCCAAAAAAACCAAGTCACTCATAGGAGGGTCATGGAACTTCGGCGCAATACAAGGGAAGCAATGGCGGAGGCCGAAGCAAAGTCGGCCGAGCTAGAGGATGCCAAAAACAGCTGGGCGCTTCGTGCTGAGAATGGTCGGCTGACCGAAGTGGTTAATTCGGCTGAGGCCGAGAAACAAAAGATCGCCATTGAGACAAAGGACAAGTACCTGCGTCACTTGGCTTCGATTGAGAAGAAAAAAGATGCCGAAATAAACGAACTGAAGGCCGAAATAAAGAAAGCCGAAAAACGAGGCTTCAAGAAGGCCGAAGAAGCATACACTCTATAATGTGACGCAGCAAAAGATCTATTTTTCAAATGTGGCTGGAGGACTGCGGTGGAGAAGCTCGGTTGTACGCCCGACACCGAGGTCTACAACGCTCCACCGTACTCCATTCCAGCTTCGCTTTCGCAATATGCTGCCGATCTCCAAAGGTAGTTTCTTGAGGGGTCTGGTGATGAAGATGATGATGATGATGATGATGATTCAGAAGAAGATGAGCCAACTCTTACCCCGGTCGTCAATGAACAACAAAATAATCAGTCAGCTCGGTTGCAGCCAATCATTGAAGACCCAACTCACGAGTTGCAGCCAAATGATACCGAAGTTCAGGCTGACACCGAGCTCCCTCCTGACACCGTGCTCCCATCGGCCACAGTGCTCCCATCTGATACCGGTCTTCAGGCAAATGCCGATGTAGAATTTGACGCCGAACTTGATGAACTTTTTCGCTGATTTGTCTTTTTTGTTTCTTCTTTTGAATTTGACCTTTGTAACCGGGCTGCGGCCCCCCAATTGTACTTGTTTTGCACTCCAATGAAATGATCTTCAACTCTTATTTCGGTTTTGTTTGAGTATGCTTGCATTTGTAATGATATTTCCATGAACTTATTTGCTCAACTGTGATTTCGGTTTAACTATCTAACTTACTAGCCAACCACTCTTCAGCCGATATAACTTGCTTCGGTTGAAGAGTACACAGAGTTGGTTTAATCCAACCAACCACTCTTCAGCCGATATATCTTTACTTCGGCTGAAGAGTACAAAGAGTTGGTTTAATCCAGCCAACCACTCTTCAGCCGATATAACTTGCTTCGGCTGAAGAGTACACAGAGTTGGTTTAATCTAGCCAACCACTCTTCAGCCGATATAACTTGCTTCGGCTGAAGAGTACACAGAGTTGGTTTAATCCAGCCAACCACTCTTCAGCCGATATAACTTGCTTTGGCTGAAGAGTACAAAGAGTTGGTTTAATCCAGCCAACCACTCTTCATCCATACACTTACTTTGGCTGAAGAGTAACAAGTGTTGGTTTAATCCAGCCAACCTCTAAGTTGGTTTTTCCAGCCAACTTAGAATAAAGTGTTTTGGTTATTCCGACCAAAACGTCCTGCAGCCTAGATCCTGATCTTGGGCTTAGGAGGGGTGTTGGTTTAATCCAGCCAACCTCTAAGTTGGTTTTTCCAGCCATCTTAGAATAAAGTGTTTTGGTTATTCCGACCAAAACATCCTGCAGCCTGGATCCTGATCCTGGGCTTAGGAGGGGTCATAGTTGGTTATTCCGGCCAACTATGTTTGTAATGCTACTAATTTTACTAAAGCTACTTTCTACTGAAAACAATTATGCTAAAAAAGAATCGATTTGTTTTATTGAGAAAGTAAAAAATTACACATACTTAAAAAGAAAAAAGCTAGAAATAAAACAACTTGAGATTTGTCGTGTTCCATGGCCTGGGTATTGCTTTGCCATCCTTATCTTCCAAGTGGTATGCCCCTTTGCCTGCTAGCCCGACCACTTTGTAAGGTCCTTCCCAATTCGGCCCCAACTTGCCATCTCCTGGAACTAAGGTATTTCCCATTACTTTGCGCAGCACCCAATCTCCGATCTTGAATTGCCTTGGATGCACTGTTTTGTTATACTTTCTAGACAATTCTTGTTGGTAGGAGGCGATGTGAACCAATGCTCTGTCTCTTCTTTCTTCTGCAAGGTCAAGCTCAAATGTTAATGCTTCGCCATTTAAGTCTGGATCAAAGTTTTCGCTTCGGATTGTGGGGAGGCCAACTTCTAATGGGATGACTGCTTCCATGCCATAAGCTAAGGAGAATGGTGTTTCTCCTGTCGACCGCCGAGGTGTGGTGCGGTAAGCCCATAAAACATGGAGGAGTTCTTCTGCCCACTTGCCTTTTGCTTGCTCTAACCTCTTCTTTAACCCATCCAAGACTACCTTGTTTGAAGCCTCTGCCTGACCATTTGCTTGGGGATATGCCGGTGTAGAATTGTAGAACTCTATCTTGTACTCTTCACAAAAGCCTCTGAAAATTCTGCCGTCGAACTGAGTGCCGTTGTTTGAAATTAATGCCTTTGGTATGCCAAATCGAGTGATGATATTCTGCCAGACAAACTTCTTCACATCTTTCTCTTTGATTGACACCAAGGCTTCTGCTTCCACCCACTTAGTGAAGTAGTCAGTTGCGGCAAGAAAGAATTTTCTGTTGCCTGGTGCTGTTGGAAGTGGGCCTACTATGTCCAATCCCCACATCGCGAAGGGCCATGGACTAGTTAAAGGTAGAAGTTCTCTGGCAGGTTGGTGTATTTGGTGTGCGAATTTTTGACACTTTTCGCACTTTTTGACATACTTCTCTGCATCCGCTTGCATGTATGGCCACCAATATCCTTGTGAAATCACTCTGTAAGCCAATGATCTTCCTCCTTGATGGCTGCCACATACCCCTCATGTATTTCGAACAGGAATGCTTCCACTTTGCTGGGATGAACACATTTTAAGTAAGGTCCTGAGAACGACTTCTTGTACAATGCCAAGATGGAGAGAGCCAAAACGCTGCGACTTTGCTCTTATTCTGTTGGCTTCTTTCTTCTCTTCTGGTAGGGTGCCGTCCTTTAGGAATAGTATGATGGGATCCATCCAAGAAGGGCCTAACTCTGCACAACATACCTCTTCTGTTTCTGGGTCTTCAATGCTTGGTCTGGGCAGGTAGTCGATTAGTAGTGGGTGAGGGATGGAGGTATCTGCCATTGAGGCAAAGCTTGCGAGTTCGTCTACTCTGCTGTTTTCCTCCCTGCCGATCTGTTCTATCCTCACCACTTCAAACTTCTTTATCTTTGTTCTGACCAATTCTTGGTACTTGGCCATTCTATCATCCTTTGCCTCATAGTCGCCAGATATTTGGTTTACCACCAGCTGCGAGTCGTTGTAAACCATTAGCTCGGTGGCCTTCATGTAGAATGCTGACTTGAGCCCTGCTAGAAGCGCTTCGTACTCTGCTTCATTATTTGATGCTGGGAAGCCAAGGTTGATTGCCTACTCCACTATTAGGCCGTCTGGAGAGATGAGGACTATGCCAAGTCCTGCTCCATGCCGGTTGGATGCTCCATCCACGAAGAGCTTCCACATCTCTCCAACGAACAACTTCCAGCAAGTGGAGGGATTAGATGATGCCTTGGGATCTTCCATGTTGTTGGTGTTTTCTTCAGAGTCCATGCTCGCTGTCTGCCCCTTACTATCTGATTGTACCAAGTCATTATTTGTTGGTGAGTCCTGACTTGGTGTAGCATGGTTGTTTCTTCCTTTCTCTCCTTACTCTGGTCTGCCTTGGGGTCTGACTGAATAACCAGTACTAGGGGTTGCGTTATTCCGACGTCAACTTCCATCCCTAGTTGGTTGTTTCAGTTAGGTCGACTGGGCAAAGGTGATGACTTCCTGGTGTGAATTCTGCGACAAAATCTGCCAGTGCTTGTGCTTTGATTGCGGTCCTAGGTTGGAACTTGATGTCGTATTGTCCCAACTCTACTGCCCACTTCAGAATTCGCCCCGAGAAGTTTGCTCTTTCAAACAAAGCCTTTAATGGAAAGGCTGTAAGAACAACTATGGTGTGGGCGTGAAAGTAATGCGACAACTTCCTTGAGGCCATCATCAAGGCCAATGCCAGTTTCTCCAGTGGCAAGTACCTTGTTTCGGCGCCCAGTAATGTCTTGCTGACATAGTAGATAGGAAGGTGCTGGATTCCTTCTGCGCGGACCAATACTGCGCTAATTGCATGCTGCGAGACCGCCAGGTATAAGAAGAGTTCTTCTCCAGGGATTGGGGTTACAAGTAGTGGTGGAGAAGACATGTATTCTTTTAGACTTTCCAGGGCGTGGTCGCATTCTTCGTCCCACTCAAACTTAGCCTTCAGTGCATGGAAGAATGGTCGCAGTCTGTCTGACGACCGACTTATGAACCGATTGAGTGCAGCCGCCATGCCAGTGAGATGCTGCACTTCCTTCACTGAGTTTGGCCTCTCCAGATCCTAAATTGCCTTGATCTGAGAAGGGTCTGCCTCAATACCTCGGTTGGTCACCAAGAAGCCTAGGAATTTGCCAGATCCTACTTCGAATGCACACTTCGACGCGTTGAGGCGTAACTTATGCTTCTTCAGGATTTCAAACATCTCTCCTAGGTCCTTGAGATGGTCATTCTCATCCTTGCTCTTGACCACCATATCGTCGATGTAAGCCTCCATTGTTCTGCCTAACAATGGTTCAAACATCTTGGTGACCATTCTTTGGAACGTCGCCCCTGCGTTTTTTAGGCCAAAGGGCATGACCTTGTAGCAGTAGAGTCCTCTTGGAGTTGTGAAGGATGTGACCTCCTGGTCTGGTTCATGCATGGCGATTTGGTGGTAGCCTCTGTATGCGTCCAAAAAACTAAGTCGGTTGTGCCTTGCTGTTAAGTCTACCAGTTGATCTATCCTTGGTAGAGGAAAGCTATCTTTTGGGCACGCCTTGTTGACCGTTTTGTAGTTGACGCAAACACGCCACTTGCCATTCTTCTTTGGCATTACGACGGTGTTGGAGATCCATCTTGGGTAGTGCACCTCTCTGATTGCCCCTGCCTCCAGCAGGTTTCCTACTTCTTCTGCCACTATTTCGGCGTGGTGGAGTGCCAATCTGCGGGTGCGCTGAAAGATTGGTCTGGCAGAAGGGTGGACATTGAGTTGGTGACAGATGAAGTTGGGATCAATGCCTGGCATGTCGTATGGGGTCCAGGCGAACACTTCGATGTTGGAGGTCAGAAATTCCAAGACCTCCAATCTCTCAGTGCTGGATAACGACGAACCAAGCTAAAAGAACTTATCCGGGTTCTTTTCATCTATTCTGACCTCCACCAAGTCCTCCACTGCTTTTGACTAGCTGCTTTGCCGACATCCGCGAATAGTTCATTATTCTCAGGCTCTTCCACCGAATGTACGTATCCTTTGGCAGCGCGGCTGCCATTCACCGTGACAAAGCACTGTTTCAACATGATTTGATCTCCATAAACCTCTTCTATTACTCCGGTGTCGTTGGGAAACCGCATCACTTGGTGGTAGGAGGATGCCACCGAGCGCATGGCATGCAGCCATGTTCTGTCCAAGATAATGTTGTAAGTGGAGGGGACCTTCAACACCCAGAACTCCACTTGTTTCGTCACACTCCCTGCTCTGACTGGGAGAATAATTTTGCCAACAGGCCATTCTGGCATGGAGTTGAATCCGATGAGGGGAGATACTGCAGGCGCCAAGTCTTTATCTTGCAACTTGAGTTGCTTGAAAGTTTCATAGTACATGATTTCACACGAGCTACCTTGGTCAATCAGAATCCGCTTGACGTCAAAATCCTTGACTCGGAGAGTGACGACCAAGGCATCGTTGTGAGGGCAATAGATCCTTGCCAAGTATTTATCCGAAAAAGACATGACATTTGTGGCCTCTGCCTTCCCCTTCTTGACGACTGGTTGGGCACTTAGTACCTCTCTTAAGTGCTCAGCCTTTTTGATTGAACCTCTGAGCTCGCATACACGCTCAGGTTCAAAGACTCCATGTATTACGTTGATGATGCCTTGAGGCGGGGCATCGATCGGCATTGCCGTTGGGGTTGTTATGGTCCTGGGGGGCTGGCTGTGCCCCTCCTTTGATGTATTTGTCCAGGTGGCCTGCTGCCACCAATTCCTCCAGATGTTGCCTCAATGGCGTGCAATTCTCAGTGCGGTGCCCCTTTTCTTTGTGGAAGGTGCACCTGGATCTGTCATCATAGTCCTTCTGGGCTTCGCCTAGCTTGGCTGGCCACTTGACGAAGGGCTCGTCTCGAATCTCACTAAGTATACGGTAGATCGGTTTCTTGAATACCGTGGTTATGGCAGTGCGGACTCTCAACCACCTCTTGTCTTGGTCCTCGCTGTTGTCTCGTCTGCCCCGTCTGTTTCGGTTTTGGCGATCTACCGTATTGACCTTTGCTGAGGTCTTCTTCTCTGGTGTTGTGGTCGTGACAGTTTTTGTTTTGGCACGAGCGCCATCCTCTTCCACCCTGATGTGCTGATACATTCTCTCCATCAGGGCCTCCATGGTGAGGGGTGGTGTCATGGTGATAGAGTCCCTCAGTCTGTTCCCGACTGGAAGGCCTCTTTTGTATTGCGCAATGGCGAGATTGGTTGGGCAGTCCCCAATCTGGTTGAATGTCTCCCAGTAGCGACTGTTGTATGATCTCAGGGTCTCCTTGTCGCCCATGTCGATGGAGAGTAATTGATCGATCTCCACCGGGGTTTTAGTGTTTGTTCTGAATCGTGTTACAAACGCCTCCGCCAGTTGCGCCCAGGAGGCTATGCTGCCCTCCGGCAGCTTCTGAAACCAAGTCAAGCCTAAGTCGCCAAGGCTTGAAGGGAATAAGATGCACATCAAGGCTTCGTTTCGCCGATATACAGCCATGACCTGGCGAAAGTGGCTCAAGTGTGAGTAGGGGTCCGTCTTCCCCTCATACGTTGTGAATTTGGGCTGTAGGAAGCCTGACGGAAGGGGCGCGTTTTCTATTGCCGGGACGAATGGTGAGGTCTGTAGCCTCGCCAATGCCTTGTCCGTTGGTTCGTATGCCGGGCGCGGTATTGGCATTCCAACCTCGACGCTTCCATGCGTCCGAGGAGCCAACCGCTGTAAGGCAGAAACCCTGTGTGGATCGTGCGCCTTGGCGTCCTCCTTCCATCGTGCCTTCTCTTCTAGCACGGATCGTAGGTTGGACGATCTGGGTAATTCCATCTGTCTAGACCTTGTCTGGTGCGTATGTGAGGGCCAATATGTGATTCCCTCAGTGTACGACCTCTCAGACCTCATCCTCTCAGACCTGGAGTGACGAGTCCTGGAAGATCTGGATTGCGCGCCGCCTGTCCTGAGGCTTCTGTTCTCTGCTTGAGAGGGTGTAGAATTCCTACTACGACCCTCTGAGTGGCGAGGGGGCGTCTTGTTATTGCGCCCCTCTCCTGTCGCCACTTCTTTTCCTTTCACCTGGCGCTTTAGAGACTCCATGTCCGCCGCCATCTTACGAATCAATTCGTCTTGTTGTTTGACGCGATCCTCCAGAGTTTGAGGATCAATCCTGCGCCTTTGTCTTTCTGGGCTTTGTGAATGAGAGGGATGGGGGCTATTATTTCGCCTTCGACCCCTTGCATCCCTCCTGGAATTATGCCTTTGTGGCTCCAGATCTGCCATGGGGGCGACCAAGGGTAGGCCTTCGCGCCTTGCACCCCCATCTGGAGTTTGTCCGTCGATGGCGGACTGAGGTAACTCTTCGTTGTTCGCCATTGATGTTTGAGAGAAAAAGCTTGATCAAGAGGTTGTTCTTGTCTGAATTCCCACAGACGGCGCCAATTGTACAGGAAAGAAATATACCTTCTCGTATAATCCTGTTGATCAAGTCTGCGCTCCTCCGTATGACGTCGCTTTATCACCTGAAAACACAAACGTGAGCTGGCCGGCGGGTGGGTGCCGGAAACCTCTCCGATGCCTAAGTCAGTAAGCAAGACAAATAGGCAAAAGCTCTGTGTATTTAGAAAGCAAAATTGCGTTACCTCTCCAAAGGTGATATTGGTGAGTTTATATAGGTTTCGCGTGGCACAATCCTGGTAGGACTCTTACTCCTCTATGCAGAGTCCTCCTAGGATTCATACTCTTGGAAGACAATACTTATCCTCCAACACCCCCCTCACTGCTTAAACCAAGTGAGATGGCTTTACTTCGGAAAGAGATCTCATAACCGAAATAACATTTCCCTGCAGACCGGCTGTACGACCGAGATAACCCATAGCTCGGTTACGCCTTCCCATGTTCCTACCTCGGCTCCTCATGCCGAGGTCAAACTAGCTGTACCATGCCTCGACCGATATAACGTTCACCTCGGCTCTTACTAACCTTTCTCCTACCTCGGACTCACATGCAAAGGCCGAGCCATCCATAGAAGAATTAAGTCGAGCTCATTATACATCGGTTCTGAACATTGCGATCGGACTAACCCAAATACACGGCGACCGAACTAGACTTCTTCGGCGGCAATCTCTAACACCGGACCGAACTACCAATCGTCTATGGCCCACCTACTAAGCTTCTTAACACGGCCCATAGAAAGGCCCACAATTCCAACTCGGCCCAATTTAAGTATAAATTACCCTCTCAATTTCTCATCCTATTTCTGTCTCCTCATGCTTTTTTTTTTGACCGTATAGCTTTATTTTGGAATGTAAACACAAACTTGTCCAATTAATATTTTCATTTTTGATCATTCTTTAATTAACTTTTGGGGTGAATTTTGCAGAGTAAGAAGATCAGGCAATACAAATAAATAAAGGAGTTGAAGGTTTCATCAAGATCTCGGCGTGGAGAAACTCTGGCTGAATTCTGATTTCCAAGAATTTTTTGGATTGGAAATCTGTTCTGTATACAATAAAGCTGCAATCTTCTGGGGATTTTTTTAACAATTTAAAAACCCTTTTGTTGCATTTGAACCGTTAATTAGCTTACACTTGATTTCATTGAGAATTCCAACCTTGAAATAGGGGAGAACAATTTTCAGCAGTTTGGAACATTATTGTTTGATGATTTGAAGTCTGGAAGTTTACATTGGAAAATATGGAAAGGTTTTTATCAGAAGTTCTAATGGACAGTCAAAATGAAGGAGGAGAGTCATTGATTGGGACTATAAAGATAGCAGTTTTACCCATAGCAAAGGTTTTTACAGTTTGCTTCTTGGGATTTCTTCTTGCTTATTTTAAGCTATTACCTGCCAATGGAAGGAAGCTTTTAAATGGGGTAAGCAAGCTTATTATTATCTTGTTTTTGTAAAGAGTATTGAATTATCTAACCGATGATCTAGTTTTTGTATTGCTATATAACTTGTAGATTATATTCGTGTGTGTAATTGGAGAGATCTCTTTTCTTTTTCTTTTTAAATATTGTTTTTTATTGGTAGGTGGAAATGAAGAGATCTTAGTGCAATATGAGTAGGATTCTTGCTGATTACCCTTTGTACTATTTGTCAGCTAGAATCTAGGCTGATTGAGAAACCAACAAGATTTAGTTAGTTGCCCTCAACTTGTAGAATTGTGTAAAACATTGTGAATTTCCTCCAATGTACTTTTCAGTTTTGCTAAAGATGCTAGAATCAATGGGCAATGAGATTTTATTATTACCAAGTGTTTTTTTTTCTTCTAGAAAATAAAATCTTTCTACCTGTCTTCTTATTTAGTGTTATCTAGTGATATGCCAATATATGCAAACTAACTGATTGTTCAAACTATGTGGTGCAGTTGGTTTTTTCACTTTTACTTCCATGTTTGATATTCTCTCAACTCGGACAAGCCATCACTTTAGAGAAAATGATTGAGTGGTAAGATTTAGGTGTTTTTCTTGTTTTTTGAATAGCAATAGCTCAGAGATTTGTTGTTTAAGCAAGCATTTTTTCACCTTTTGCAGGTGGTTCATTCCTTTTAACGTTGTTCTAGCTACCATATGAGGGTCGTTAATAGGTCTACTTGTTGCGTCCATCGTCCGTCCACCATACCCATTCTTCAAGTTTACTATCATACAAATTGGAATCGGTAAGCTACTTTAAATTGTGAAGTTAGCATTTGTTAATGATATATGAAATGCTCCCTCAGCTTCTGTCAAGTATTTATCCTGATTGTTTTGGTTTCTTACTTTGTAGGAGAGTCCTGATGTATATATATTGTAATTTTAAAATTAAGTTCAATGTTTGATTGGACAATTTCTATATATATTAACATGGAGTAGTCTATATATATATAGCTTTATTGAGTAGTCTAGGCTTGATTCATGCAAACCATGGGGAGGGTATCAAACAATTTTTTCGTGATAGCCTATGCAGTACCAATGTAGAGGTGCTTGCTCTCTATAATATATTGTTTGGTTACTTTTGTGCACCATGAATTTCTGTTATAATAGTGTTGGAAATTTTGATTGGTGCAGGTTATTCAGCATGGTGCATGCTTGGGTCTGGGCTTGGCAGCTCTTGGAACTGCTGATGAAGATATCTATGACGACGTAAAAACTGTGCTTTATACTGACAGTGTTGTTTGTGGTTTCCTGTTTGAACCTTGTACTTACATTCTGTAAATTATCTTAAATTAGCACGATAGTTATTTATTTAATATTTTTCTCAATTAACCACAAGATGAGTATTATCTCATCAACTTTGCTATTGTTTCAGCTCAGAAGCGGTTAATTTTGTTAGGAATCAGCTTCGGCAACACGGACATCTTATTGCATTGTTTTTTATTTTTAATTTTGTTTTCAAACTTAGTTTATTTATTATTTTAATAAACATCAATAATTAGTTCTTAATAATTGTTTATGACAGGTATTTTTTTTCAACCATATAAAATTAGCACAACTTTAAAAATAAAAAAATAAAAATAAAGGCTATGGCGGCGTTTTTTGAACGTCACTATATCCCTACCCCAACGGTTAGATTTAAAATGTATAAATGTCTTTAACGGCGTTTTCAAAACGTCGCTAAATGTCATAGTGACGTCACAGTAAATTAGGGTAGGACATTTGGCGGCGTTTTTAAAAACGCCGCCTATACTAATATAATGACGTTTTTCAAACGCCATAAAGCTATAGCGACGGCCGCGTCGTCGGCGTTTGATACTAAACGTCACAAAATTAACTAGCGACATTTTCAGTACCTATAGCGGCGTTTTTAAAACGCCGCTAAAAGTCGATTTTCCAGTAGTGTTCCATGTCCTTCCTACACAGTACGCAATGAAACACCCTCGTTCAGTACACCAATTCTTTGTAGAAAGACAGCAGTCTTCAGTCTCCCCTTCCAAGCCAACCACCCCATCCTGAAGTCGTGTTGATGAACCTACTAGTTGATACTTTTCATTGAGGCAGTCCAAAATTTTCGTGATGCCACAACTTATTGTCAGCCAACATTTACAATAAAGAATCAAGAAAACAAATACCAAGGGGAAAGAAGTTTGAAATTTCCTTTGGGCATAGAGCTAACTAAATGCAAGCGATAAATCCGCAACGTAGAAAAATGCAAAAGAGCAAAAACAGCTCACTAGTATATATCTATGACACACTTTTTACCCGCGCAAAAACTTTTATCAGCAAACCTCTAAATTTCGTTACCAGACCAAATACAGAACACGTGTCAGCCATTCATTGGTATTGATCTTCTGGCTTGAGTGTGTTTTCCTTGAATTGAAGCTCTTTGTCAACCAAATTGCAGTTTCTCTAGGAGAAACCTTCCCTGGTCTAAACGGCTTCAACAACACCCCCAGTTCTACCCACCTCAAAAAAAACACCCCCAGTTCATCATACCTTTCGTCTTGCAACAATCTCGCACTAAATTCAAGCAAACCTTCCAATTCGAACACCTGCACCGTATTTCCTAAGCATGATTTTTGAGATATTTGAATGATTGAATCATATCTCTTCACATCACAAATGTTTTTATTTGCCTTACTTTTGCATCATCTAACATAATCTAACAATTCTACTTTGGAACATAATTTAAAATTGCTTTGCTTGTAATTGAAGGATAAATTACATCATTAACCTCAGGAGCTTAAGTGAAATATCACATTAATGTTCGTAGTTTTAATTTGAATAATTTAAATTTTATATTAGAAAATATTTGAGACATCAAAAAAGTATTTACAATCTTACTCACAATGATATGACATGATATGTGTATTTTTGATTTATTACACACTTAATGGTGGGCCTAGTTTCCATGCCACGTCACTGTGGGCGAATTTGTGGATCTCTAACATTACTCTTCTATATTTTCAATTTTGTTATAATATGATCCCTCTTTCAATTACCGTTTCAATCTTTAACCCAAAAAGATCATCAAAGTAAAAAATTTTAAAAATTAAAAGAACTATTAGTGTAATTTACAAATGATAAAACTGTAACGTGAGAAATGCAAAGAAAGCAAGAAAACCTCACTAAGATCTAGGGGTGCAATTTGGGCGGGTTCAACCCGAGCCCAGCCCGAATTTTTTTAGGGCTTGGACAAAATATTTTCAAATTCGGTACGGGCTTGGGCAAAAAATCCAGAAGCTCGAATTAAATTTGGGCGGGCTTGGACAAAGACGTCAAGCAACCCGAAACCCGAATTATACATATATAAATATATTATATATATATAAATTATTAGTCATTACATGATATCAAAGTAATTTATATTATTAAATCATATTGAATATATATTATATATATAAATAACATAAAATCTTACTTTTTTTTCCTTTTATTTTCACTCATAAATTGTAAAGACTACTACAGTGGCATCTCTCTTACATTATATAAATTATTTGTTTTGATGGTATTAATGATTTTCTATTTTTTTTAAAAAAAATTGTTAATAGAGTCAAATTTTAATAATTTAATAATGTAGCTAGGGAAAAAAAATTGATATTCATTTACAATTCGGATAATTCAGGCAACTCGGACAATTCGGGTTTAACTCGGGTCGGGCTTGGGCAGACAATCTCGGGTTACAATTCGGGCTTAGATAGGCTTGGACAACCTCCCAACCCGATCGAACCCGCCCGAGTTGCACCCCTATTAAAATCTACAATATGAATTTCTACCCACGTGAAAACTTAATTAGAAAAACTCTAAATTCAAGCAACCTTCCATGATTGGTTCATTTTTTAAATTTATTTGTGTAGTGCATATTGTAATTACATTAATTTATTATATTTTATTTTTAAAATAAATTGGAAAAATAACTCACTGTTATATTTTTATTTATTTATTTGTTACCTCCGTTGACGAGAAGAACAATAACGTTATGCGTGACATCAACATATCAGAAAGCACGTGAAAAGATGGACCGTGACGCAATCCATAACGTCAGCAAAAACCCTCACCTATATATATATATAGGAATAAATGAAGTGAAGTAAAGTTGCATTGCAGAGATGAGAAGCAGAGGAAGAAGAAAGATGACTGATTTTCAGATGCTCAAAGTTAGACTTGGAACTCACGGACTTGAGGTAACCAAACCAAAAAGGCCTATTTACCCTTTCCAAATTCCCACCCATACTTGGTAATGTTTCTGTTTGAGGGTTGTTTTTGGTATGTCATAATTTTTTTTTTTAATATTATGAAAATACATGTAAAAAAATAAATAAAGAGTTGGTGTGAATGAAATAAGTCAATAATTTTCTATATAAATGTTGTTTCAATTCTTTAAACTCCAATCACATTATCATCAACAAACTTTTACTTTTGTTTTGTGTGTGTATATATATATATATATAGGCAGTGGCTTCCCTTCAATCCTAGATTGGACTGGAGGGTGCTATTGGGCTCATGGAGGCTTACCACGGATCCCATTTTGATAATCTGAAATGTTCACTGTGTAGACTCCGTCAAGTGTTATATGCCTATAAAAAATTACGTTGATTGGATATCGATAGCTATCTCATTGGATCAGTTTTTAATCAGCTGTTTATTTTTTCATCGTCCATTTTTTTTATACAAAACTGATTTGATCATATAGCTACCGATATCCAATCAACATGATTTTTCACAAGCATATAGAACTCGACAAGTTCTACATATTGAACGGATCGGATTATTGAAACATGACTCATGGTGGTTCTCCATGAACCCAACAGCACCTTTCAGTCCCTGATCGAACTGGAGAGAAGCCGGACCCTATATATATATATTAGAAGGTATCAACCAGTTGAATGTGGAAGGAGAAAAAGGAAATGAAAATTTATTAAAATTTAAAATTTAAAATCAAAATAGAAGGTAATGAGAGTAAGAAGAGAGCGAGAGAGTCTATATTGAGTAATGAGCAACAATTGATTTTACTTTTTAACCCAAACAAATAATTGCTAATCAAATGTAAATATTTGGGATCAAAATTATGTGACAAAGATTCACACCAAGTGATTTGTGTTTTTTATATAATAGAATAGATATATATATATATATATAGATATATATATATATTAATGGTGGGTGCAAAATACGAAGCATTTGTAATTTTATATCTAAACTGAGTGGTTTGATGAATAAGAAAATGTGTCGAATTTTAGAACCTGTTAGCAGTTATAACTGGATGTGGACTTTTAGATTAACCGAATTATAATTTGAGGAAATATCATTTTACCCCCAAAACTTTCTAAACTTAGATTAATATCAATTTTACACCCACACTTTTAAAATTTTGATCAATTTAGCCTCTGCCGTCACATGCCGTCTACAATTGGACGAAATGTGCTGACGTGGCACCAAAGTTTATTTGGAATTTCATTTTAGGGTGAATTATACTAATAGTTCCTATAGTTTGGAACTTGTGTCACTTTGGTCTATGACTTTTCAATTATGACACATTTGACCATAAATTTTGAATCTTGTTTCAAATAAGGACAATTGAAGATATCATTAGTTTCTTCAAGGGTAAAATTATCAATTTGATAAAATATAAACTAATTTGACAAAAATAAATGTCAAACAAATATTTTTGAATTTTTAAAAATTATTTCTACCCACTAAAAATAAAATTATGTAAAATTGATAAATCTTTCAAACATTTATTTTTTTATTACCAAATTAATTTTTATTATGTGTTTGGATAATGATCATGTAAAATTAATTTTAAAAAATTAATCATGTAATTTTTATTAATTTTTTATCAATTTTACATAATTTTATCATTCATGGATAAAAATAATTTTTAAAAAGTAAAAAATATTTTTTTGACATTTATTTTTGTCAAATTAGTTTATATTTTATTAAATTGATGATTTTGCCCTTGAAATTAAACAATGGTATCTTTAATTGTTCTTATTTGGAACAAGATTCAAAATTCAGGGTTAAATGTATCACAATTGAAAAGTCAGGAACCAAAGTGACACGGGTCCCAAACTATAGGGACTATTTGTGTAATTTGCCCTTCATTTTATCCCCCAAACTATACTTTAAAAATCAATTTACCTCCCAAATATAAAAAAATTAAAATTAAATATTTAATAAATAATTTTTTTATCTTAATAATTAAAAAATTAAATTGTAAATAATATATACTTTACAAAATAATAATAATAATAATAAATATAGAAAATCCTTATTTAGAATTATCTTGAGACTATGAAGTATGGATAATTCAACAAACATGTCGTACCTATAACGGGTACTTACCGACATATGATATTTTTACATACATATCAGGTACACAAAATACATACTCGAATTTTTCCTTCTTAATTTTTAGCGTACCCAAACATATCTAGTATATACCTAAGCTATGTTGTACCTTAGTCAAAACAATATTTTTTTCTACTATAAAGATAAAAATTCCTTTTACTAGACTTCTTTTTCATTTTTAGTTTTGTACATAGTATGGTTTTAAAATTAAGTTAGGGTTTGTAAGTTATTTAATATTTCAAATTAATCAATTATTGTATTATTCCAAATTAAAAATAAATATTTTTTTACAAATGTATTAAGCTGTATCCGTGCCATATTTTTTTTTTGGATTTTACCGTGTCGACATACCCATATCGTACCAATACCAATACTCATAACTGTACATGTGCTTCATAAGTCTCGAATTATCTCGAGTCAATCCTGGAGAAACTTATTGAGCCGAAAATTTATTGGCTACTCTATGTGTGTGCACGAATGCAATTGTAACTAGTTTATTACCCAAATTAATTTCAATAGAATTGATCGACTAATAATAATTTCAAAATTGAGTGGGAATTTTTTTTCAAAATTTGGTAAATACCCGGTACTGGTACGACATGTTTGTCGAAGTACCCATACTTCATGGTCTCAAGATAATTCTAAATGAGGATTTATATTTTTTTTATTATTTTTTTGCAAAGTATATATTATTTAAAATTTAATTTCTTTATATTTGGGGGGCAAATTGATTTTGAAGTTATAATTTGGGGGGTAAAATGAAATTCCAAACGAACTTTGGTGCCACGTTAGCACATTTCGTCCAATTGTGGACAGAATGTGACGGCAAGGGCCAAATTGATATTAATCGAAGTTTGGGGGTCAAATTGAAAAGTGTGTGAAAGTTTGGGGGGCAAAATGATATTTCCTCTTATAATTTGGGGGGAAAAAAGTGTGAAAAGTTAAAAAATTTATGGGTGTTATTGAAAAAAGAAAAAGGAAAGAGTGATGGATTTTGAGAAATTGTTCAGATTGGATTTCAATCTTAGTAGTGGCTTCAAATCAGGCTTTTAATCCTCTTCAGCCTTGAAAAATTAGTTTTATTGATTTATTTAAATATTTTTCTGGCTGGGTTATATACACTAGGCCTTTGTTGTCCATCTTGTAGTTTTCAAGTTCTATACAAAGAATTTTATTAGTTGAGCTAATTTGTACTGTCAAAATACTACTTGTAAAGCTTTGATTCATCAACAAAAATGGACTACAATAGCAAATGGACAATGTGTCGTTCTCATTAATTTTAATTTTTTTTTTCCAGGTTTCAAAATTGGGTTACGGCTGCATGGGGCTTACTGGTATGTACAATTCTCTAGTCCCTGAAGAGGATGGCATTGCAAAAATCAAGTATGCATCCAGTAAAGGAATCACTTTCTTTGATGCATCATATATTTATGGAGCTGACAACGCTAACGAAATATTAGTGGGAATGGTAATGCTTTCATTCATATGGTACCTGAGCATTTTGGGCTTGCTATGAAATTTGGCTATAGTCATTTATTACGTTCAATGTATTCTATTAAAAGAGAGATATAAAGAATTTGAACTTGATAAGTTTTAAGAAAATGAAAGATTTTGTTGAAATTGTTTGTTTTGAGAATTCTTGAAACGTGAGTTCTTCTCTGCTCTACATTGGGACAAAGGACCATTAGCACTATGTTGTCATATATTCCAAGTCAAGTTTTCTAATCACACTTTCTCTCCCTTCATTTATTCTTTTTGTTTCCGTTCCTATTTTTTATGTTGCCAATAGTGTTTTTTGGACTATATCTGACAACAAATCTTTTTTTTGAGGGAAAAATGTTTATACTTTTGAAAGGTAGAAAACGTTTTTCGGACTAAAATCTTGCTAATACCACCACACTACCACTACCACCACCACTGCCAGTCACAGCTGCTGCCCCACCACCACTACCATAACTACAACCATTGACACATTAGTTTCAAAGTTGTAATCAAACATATGAATGAAAATATTTTCTATTCCGTAGAAACGAATGGAGTGTAAATATGTGGTATATTGAAAGGAGTAAATAAGAAATGGATCGGACCCAAGCCTTGGGCCAGTCCAATCACCCAAGCCCAAATCCAAATGGGTCAGATGAGCATGTGGGCAACCCAACTAAGCCCAACTTCATGATCAATAGTCTACCCAAGTCCTCAAGCACTTGGGCCCAACCCGCAGTGGAAAGGCTAGTCCAGTCGCGATGCTGGGCTAGGCCGAGCTGCAAGACCTAATCTATGGGCCGAACTAAAGTGGGCCGAGCCCACACAAAGATATCCGAATGGACCAGCCCATCCCAACATAAGCCTCGTCTAGTGTTGATCTGGGGCACGAAGGTACCGAGCTGAGGAAACCTCACAGAGAAACGTGGAAGTTGTGAGTATGTGCATGTGCAAGTTGCCACCTCAGCTGGTCCCCTACACCTAGAATCACGGAAGCTGTTAAACCAGAAGAATTATCCCCCAACTTCTCTATCAGAATGTAAAGGCATTTATCTGTTGACCAATGCAAATGCTTCCCCACTTCTCTCAAATTTATCAAATTCTTGTAATTAGCTTTGATGTTTATCAAACAGAATTAGCTTTGATGTTTATCAAATGGAATTAGCTTTGGTACTAACCAAACGGAAATAGCTTTGATGTTTATCAAACGGAATTAGCTTTGATGTTTATCAAACAGAATTAGCTTTGGTCTTAACCCAAATGGACTTAGTTTCAGAACGACTGAATGGAATTTAAATTTAGTTAGCACTCAAACATGCCAAGTGGTATTGCTTGGTGGAATTAGGTTTGGCAACTAAATTGGACTTTAGCCAAGTGGAATTGCTTGGTGGAAACCACACTAACATATCTTAAGTAAACATCTCTGAATCCATAGAATTTCTTTCTTAAGTATCGACACGTCAACACTTCAGTACTGATGCGAACAAATAGAGTTGGAACAAACTTGGCTAAGCTCTGTCAGGAGCAAACTTCCAGCATTAGTCTTACTCAACTCCAGCTGGGGGAAAAAAATTGTTTTTTCAAACCAACCAGGACCTGAGTAAGATACCTCTTGATGCCTTTATCCCATTCAAATGCACCTGTGCTATCAAAGTTGCAACAGACTTAAGCAGTTCTACCTAAGAGCACAATCTTCAGTACCAATCTTACTTAGCTCCAGGTGGGGGCAAACAATTATTTTTTAGAACCAACCTGGACCTAAGTAAGACCCTTTTCCTTTCATTACGAAATCAAGCACAACCATGTAACATATTCGTTAGCCAGACCAAGCATCTATTCAGCCCCAAGGTCCAACAGTGCTCGGCCGGGGCAAACAATTCAGAACCAGACCGAGCATATGTTCGGCCCGAGGTCCCAACAGCGCTCGGCCGGGGGCAAGCAGTACAGAACTAGATGGAGCATCTATTCCAAGCAGTACAGAACTAAACCGAGCATATGTTCGGCCCCGAGGTCCCAACAGCGCTCGGCTGGGGGCAAGCAGTACAGAATTAGATGGAGCATCTATTCCAAGCAGTACAGAACCAGACCGAGCATATGTTCGGCCCCGAGGTCCCAATAGTGCTCGGCCGGGGGCAAACAGTTTAGAACCAGATCGAGCATATGTTCGACCCTAAGGTCCCAACAGCGCTCGGCCCTGGGCAAGCAGTACAGAACTATAAGGAGCATCTATTCAAAGCAGTATAGAACCAGACCGAGCATCTGTTTGGCCCCAAGGTCCCAACAATGCTCGGCCGGGGGAAAACAGTACAGAAAACATCCAGACATAGAAGCCAAATAGCATCAGATTGCAAATTCAAAAGGAAAATCCCATCATCCAACAAAAGGCATAGATGGCCTCATAGCTAGCAACAAAGAAAAGAAAGAAAAAAAGAAAAATTGTCTTGGCAAGTATAGAAAGAAAGCTCGGACTAAGCCACAGTACATCAAAATAGAAAAGCAAAAACTTCAATTCCTTTCAGAGAAAACTTCATCTTTCATTAACAGAGGGAACCTCAGGAGCAGTGTCCACAATCTTGTCCAGGCCGTCTTGGGGAGGAAAAGTAGAGGCAGCTTCAACTCCCTGAGAAGTGGAAGCTTTGTTAACCACGTCTCCCGCGACTTCAGTCTCCAGGGTTCCACCCCCTTCAACGTTCACCGTTTCAATGGCAACATCACTGTTCTGAGTCTTGTTTGTAGAATCAATTTCTGGGGAAACTTCAGCCAGAAGAATAGCAGGGGTTGAGACAATCTTTGAACCCAAGGATCTTGAGCGAATTGGGACATCCTGAAACAGGGGAGAGCCTTCAGGAACCAGGGCAGCAGCTAGAGCGCTCGACCAACCCTTCAGGAAGAGCTTGTCTCGCAGCACCAACACCTCCTCTTTATAAGTAGCCCCAGTCTCATCCCAACCTTGTTGCCCGTACTTGGCCTCCAACGCAGAACGCTCGGCAGCCATCACCGCGATAACGGCCTCCAGCTCGGCCACTTTTTCTTCAAGTTGAGCCTGCGCCCCAATAGCAGCCTCCTTTGATTTTTCAGCTGAAGCAACAATCTTGTTCAAACGGAATGCCTCCCTTTCGGCAGTTCGGCGTCCTTCTTTCTCAGCCTCCAGGCTCACCGTCAGTCTCTCAGTTTTCATAGTGGCCTCCAGCACGGCCTTTTCTAGTTCTTTAGCGCGGGTGATGGACAGATGCATCCTCTGAATACACTACAACGGACAACAAAGTATTAAAAGGAAAGGAAACAGCAGCATAACACCAAAAATAAGCAAAACAAGAAAGCACTTACAGCAGTCATCATCCGAAGGGTCCCTTTCAAAATAGGAATATCGTAGGGCCCATTATGGTCAGCCATGTCAACCGGCATCAACAGAGTCCTGGTCAAATCAAAAGCAAAAATCTTGGAAGCAACAACCGAATTAGAGATACAAATGGGCCTGCCTTGATGCAGCATCGGCGGTTCCCATTTCTCAAGTGCTTTGTCCTCAATAGGATCTTCAGAAGCTTCCCCCACCACTGCCTTGCCAATCTCTCTCCTCCTCTTTTTTGCCCTCACAGCAACTGAAGCGGAGGGCTTGACAGTAGCAACGGGAGTTCCAGAAGCTCCCACCTCCAATTTTACGTTCATGAGGCTCTTCGCCTTGGCCTTCAACAAAAGGGTCTCCAAAGCATCAGAGGCACCAAAACCCTCAGCCTCCAAATCTACTAGCACTCTCCTCTTCGACACGGACCCACCCTCTGCGAAACTAGGGGCAGGAGAAGGTGTACTTTCAGGCAGTGCACCCTGGCTTTGATGGCGATTCGTAACCAGAGGAGTGAGGAATGTGTCAGCCTCAGTATCAGAATCTAGAAGGGACACAGCGAGCCTCGCTTTCTTCGGAATGACAGAGCAGTAAGTCGCTTGGTAATCCAACAACTCTGGCACGGACCTCTTCTTGTACCTCAGAACGGCTTTGATGGCCTCAGTGTTCTCCCGGTTCAGCCTTCGTTGAAAATGAGAGGCCTCTGCAAGAAAAAAAAAAAAAGAAGTACCACATTAAAACAACATCCAAAACAAAGGTGAGAAATACAAAAGACACTGGAGGAAGGATTCGAACCTAGGTAGCCATCCTTCAGAGGCATCCGTTTGGACTAGAACTCGGTCCTGGCGGGGAACTCCTAGTTGCCACCAACTTGCAGAAAATCATCATTGTGCTTGTCTGAATCAGGCAAACTAGTCACCAGATGACAGTCGATCGAACGAACACGCAAGTAGTACGTGCTATGGTCCTTGTTGTGAGAAAGAGTGTAGCAGCCCAAAACGTCCCAAATATTGAGATTCAAGCCCAACCGTTTGTTGAGAGCGGACACACCACAGACGACACGAAACAGGTTAACAGACACTTGCATTGGGGTGAGTTGAACCTGGAGCAGAAATCGGCGCACCAAAGGGTCGAGAGGAAAACGAACCCCTCCCTCGACGATGGATGCAATTGGAAAGGCGGCAGTGTTTCTAGTGCCCATACGCTTGGCATCGACCCTTGCCAGCAAAAGGGTCACGTCATCAGGGATATTGTAATCACGACGAAACATGGCCATGGCCTCAGGAGTATCAACTAATGAGCGAAACTTTCCCATTAAACTAAGCCTAGTGGTGCAGGGGTAGAACTCAGACACCAAGATGGGGAACACAACGGCGCAAAGGCCAGATAAGATGATTGAAACAGAAAAAGACAAGAGAAGAAGGATCACAAGAGAACTCATAGAGATCAGAGCAGCGGTGGCAAACGGGCGGCTTTGAAGCAAGACCGGTAGTGGAAAGTCTGAGCAGAGCACCAACGAGACTAGTTCAGAGGAACGGGAAGGGTTCTTCTCTTTTCTTTGAAACTCTCTAGAAGAATGAAAAAGCAGATAAAGGGATTTGGACTGACAGCCAGAGCATTTATTGCACCAGCCGGCGTGAAGGTACACGAAGCACGACCTTCGGTATGGAGTCGACGCACTATCTCTGCACGCCTATCCCACGTCGCCACGTGTCATAATGAAAGGACGCATGCAGGGGTTGTGTGTCAGGATTTAATCGTCACCAAGGCCGAACTGGGGCATGTAGACGCGCCCCGAGGACTCCCGAGCTCCGCGCTGCGAAGGTGCGAAATTCGTTTGTTCTCTAGCTACTATAGTTCGGACTCAATGTCACGGTTCTAAATCTGATCTCGCAAAGTGCAATGCATAATCGATAAATCACCAAAGAGTCCAAATCCGGCAAATCGTTTTGGAAAACTGATTTTTTGTAAAGAAGTGCCAAACATAAACTGCTTTGGCAGATACAGAGTCGCCACCTAATAATATTTATTTTGGGAGAATTTAGGAAACCCTGACTCGTGCCTAAGGCCACGTGTCCATCATCACCAAAGTTGCCTCGGCTCGAGAACTTGGGTACGAGAGGGGAAGATCATGCAATGAGCACCCTATACTAAGCATGATATCTTGTTTTTGAAAACACATGCGTTCTTATTCCAGTTACTTTAACCTAGAATTACTATGTGATGCGCACAACATACAAGTATAGACTAGATCGCCTAAGTTGGAACAAAGCATTGCATATTTGTTTTTTTGGAAACGATTTGAAGTTTGCTACTCGCAAGTAGGCTAAATTGAGGATTCAATGAATTGTTCCAATTCAAGCAATCCAATCTTCACCCACAGGCATTCAGGCAGTTTATATCACATAAGCACATAGTCTCATGGCAAGCATGCTTTCATGGCAACAGTAACACACATGTAGTATGCTAAAGCGTAAACACTCACAGTGTACTCTGAGCCAAAATAGAGAACTAGTTAGAAATCATGCATGATCCTAGTTCATGTTAAGATGGCTAATGCAACACATGCAAAAATGCAACTAGAAATAGGCTTGACTATTCTAAGATGGCATATGAGATGCGACAATTTGACACATGTATTCAACTTGGAATTGAAATACAATGCAATTAGTATGATGCGTCGAGCCCGGTGCATGCAATACAGATGAATGGATGCATGTATGCAAGCATAATGTATGCTAAATGAAATATGCCCTAAAACTAACCATCGTAAGTGGTTAAGTAAAAGGGAGAAAGACGTGGGGTTGGAAGACATGCATCACACACACGCACGCTTATTACACAATTTGCCCTCTCGACGGAGGGTCCAAATAAATAATAAAAACCAACTAATTAACTAACTAACAAGCTAATTAATTATTACAAAACTCTTAACTAATTAAGCAAATTAATTAAGTTACAAAACAGTTAAAATAGCCTCGAGAAGTGGAACAAATGCATGCCCGGTCGGCTTCGCTCGGAAATCTATTGACATGCCTCATGTTGCCTCTGTTTGCACTGTTTTTCACCTCTGAAAACTATGAAAGTCTCTGTAATGCTTCCGAACCACTTCTTGGGTACTGTGGGAGTCATCGGCCAAATGGTGAAGCCATCGGCCAAGAAATGAAGGTCATCGACCATTTATGAGGTCATCGACCAAACACTTTTAGCCGATCGGCACACCAGATAGCCGATCGGCCATTTTTTCCTGTAAAATGCTCCTTTTGCTGCAACAGAAGACAAACAGAGGTATGGCAATACATTTTCAAGAAAATGTTGTGCAACTACACCCCTTATCATGTTTGAAACTCAAAGGAGCGTAGTGCTCGACCCTCGGGCCACCAATCACGCATTCCAATGCGTGATGGCCAAAGGAGCCAAGTTGCACAAATCAATATCAAATGAAATGCACAAAACACATAAGGGACCTTAACCTCTATCATGTTTGATCAAGAGGCAAGGCATGCACACACAATGCTATGCAAACATGCAAGCATGATGCAAATGAACTAGCATGCAACAACATGTAATGGAACTGGCATGTAACAACATGCAATGTACCAAGTACGCAACAAGCATGCGACAACATGCAAGGCAAGCATGCAACAACATGCGAAGATGGACTTAAACTAAAATGGACAGCTCTCAAACATGCCCAAATCAGTGGCCAATCTGCTAAAATGAAGGCACCAAAATGCAAAACAAACATGCATGCCAATTGGCCCATAAGCTAGGCAACAAGAACACAACCCTCAAACATGAGCAAGGTGTGACAAACATGAGAATGTGGTAATGCTATAAGCTCTGAAAACATGTGAGGAATGATGCCAAATCAACCAAACAATGCAAGTATGGCATGCAAGAAAGCCCAAAGTCTAAGGCTAGCCAAGGGACTCAAACCATGGCCATGCAAGGCAAGCCCCAAAGGGCCAAGGGCACCCAAAACAGTCCCAAGGCAGGTTAAGACAAGACCAAAAACAAGCTTGAACCTGGCCAAAACAAGCTAGAACAAAAGTCCAAAAGCATGAGGCATGCAAGGCTACAAAAAGGGTGTTACACTACACCTATTACAACCACACATAGCATGACTTAAACCAATAAAATCAGAATTATGGAATGTTAAAATGAGCCCAAAAACCCACTTAGATGGCATCCCAAAGACCTAAGCATGGAGGCATGCACAATGATCCATTCATGAGGCAAAAAACATAAACTCTTTAAAGAATTAAAGGAGTGATAAGTGCAAGTGTATGAGCATGAAACATGGACTGAAAACACATATGAAATGATGCCAAATCATGAAAATGGTCCAAGTAATGCATGCTAGTGACTTAGACATTCAAAACTAACAAGCTAGAATGCCTTATGGCTATACAAAACAGTGCATGCACGACCCAAAACACTTCAAACAGAGCTTAAACATGCTGAAATATGAATAAAAGCTTCTTTGGGTCGAGCCAAAATCAAGCTAAAACCATAGCTTAAAGCACAAAGCATGTTAAGGCAATAGAGAGGATTGCAAGACAAGTACATAAAGAATGCATGGTATGATCAAACCAAGTCAAAACAATGTTATATCATGCCAAAACAAAGCCTAATACATACTAAAATGAAGCCACAAAAAGGTATAAAAAACAAGCCAACTTAGTAAGCCAATACCACAAGCACACTAGAGAAGGGGAGAGGGGACAACACCCTCCTATTTGAGGCCTCAAAACCTCTTTTCCACCACTAAAATTCCTTTGGAATTCAGTGGTGAAGAGTCCAAACAAAGACTAAACAATGGCCTAAAGGAGATGGCCCAAAACAAGGCCAAATAAGGCACAAAAGGGGTAGACCACCCCCCAACACCAATGAACTCTCAAACAAACATGTTAAACAACTCAAAACCAGATTTTTATCAGTTTAAAGCTAAGCCAAAAGAAGCATGCAAATATGGCTAAGTACTCAAGCAAAACAAAGCTCAAAAGAGGATAAGAGGCTCACCCTTGTAGAACAACAAAACCAGCAGCTCTCCTGTGCCAAAACCAACTTTAGGATGTTAAAACAAGTCTTATGGAACCTCAGCTCCAAGGTCAAGAGGTTTGGCTAAGGGGTTCTAGGCAAAATGCATGAAGAACACTCACTTTAGGGCACAAACAAGGCCAATATATATAGAGAGAGGGACGAATATAGAGAGATATATAACTTCTCTAATGCAATTTTTCAGAACCCTTGGGAAGGGAGAGGGGTCTCCCTTCTTATAGGAATTCAATTCCAAAGCTTCCTAAGCAAGCTAAGCTTGGTTCAAATCCCTCCATACACATGTATGGAGGAGATAGAAAGTGACCAACAACTGGCACCAGCTGGAAGCACAAACTCTGAAAAAGCAAAAAAAGGGGCCTCGGCCAAAAGATATGGTCGATTGACCAAAATAAGTGCCAATCGACCAAAAAAAGTGCCGATCGGCCAACACTTTTGGCCGATGGCAAGAAAATAAGGCCGATGGCATCATGCCTTGGTCGATGGGCTGTAGGGATGGCCAACAAGCCTTCCTCTTCCCTCAGAGGCCTCTTTTGGGAAGAGATAAAAAATCTGATTTTCAGATTTTTTATCTCCTCTTCTCTCACAGAAAAGCTGATTATAATCTGCTTATAATCAGCTTTTCACCAAAAATCAGATTATAACCATCTTCCCAAAACACCCCAGAAGCAAAACCACAAGTGCTTGGTGCACAACCAAGCACAAAACAAACAAGTTGAGAGATCTTAAGGTAAGGCACACGGCCGAGACCTTTGGGAACTCCAAACGAACACAACCATGAATGACCATCGAGTGTTCAAACGATGACGTCCAAGTCTTGAGGACGGTCAAAAATGGGGTGTCTACAGTTGCCCCTCTTTGACAGAACTCGAAAGTCATAAGTGACGAGAATGAATGTCAAAGCCCAGAGACGACCCATTTTTGACAAGGCTGAAGACTTAGACAAACAAACAAGATAATAAAGAGATGTGCTCGCAAGCAGGGGCAAGATGCAAGGGGACATACACGATGCCGAACATAAGTTATGATCATGCAAAGAGAGCTGTAATGAAGCAGAACATGCAACAGTTTTAAGCAAGCGAATACAAATCAAACTACATTACATGCAGAAAGGATGTAAGAGAATTATACAATTCTCGCTACATCTCACGCGGAGTACATACAATACCGTCCGGTTTGTCTGGTCTCGTCAGCTTCAAATGAACCATACATATAATATCGTGCCTGCAAAAGAAAGAAACTTAACAGGTATGATACAGGTAGAAATATATGCATAGCAATGCAAGTGAAAAGTGCATAACAATGCAAGTAGAACGTGCATGACAACGCATGTAAAGAATGTGCATAACAATACGAGTGAAAGAGGTGCATCACAATGAAACTTAAGTGTAACGCATAACAATGCGATTGGAACAAGCATGATAATGCAAGTAAGGTGCGCGACAAAGCAGATGAAGAGTGAATAACAAAGCAACTGAAACAAGCAAAACAATGCGAGTAAAGTATGCACGACAACGCAAGCAAGGGGTGCATAACATTGCAAGTAAAGTGCATGACAACGTAGGTAAAGTGCGCATAAAAATGCAATTTTGAAACAAGCATAATAATGCAAGTAAAGTGCGCGACAACATAGGTGAAGTGTGCGTAACAATGCAAGTAAAGTGCGCGACAACGTAGGTAAAGTGTGCATAACAATGAAATTTTGGGATGCGAAGCAACGCGGGTGAAAGGGTGCAAGACAATGCAACCTAAGGGTGCAAAACAATGCGGGTGGAAGGGTGTAAGACAATGCAACCTAAGGGTGCGAGACAACGCAGGTGAAAGGGTGCAAGAAAATACAACCTAAGAGTGCGAAACAACGCGGGTGGCAGGGTGCAAGACAATGCAACCTAAGGGTGCGAAACAAAGAGGGTGGAAGGGTGCAAGACAATGCAACCTAAGGGTGCGAAACAACACGGGTGGAAGGGTGCAAGACAATGCAACCTAAGGGTGCGAAACAACGCAGGCGAAAGGGTGAAAGACAATGCAACCTAAGGGTGCGAAACAACGCGGGTGAAAGGGTGCAAGACAATGCAACCTAAGGGTGCGAAACAACGCGGGTGGAAGGGTGCAAGACAATGCAACCTAAGGGTGCGAAACAACGCAGGTGAAAGGGTGAAAGACAATGCAACCTAAGGGTGTGAAACAACGTGGGTGAAAGGGCGCGGGTGAAAGGGTGCAAGACAATGCAACCTAAGGGTGCGAAACAACGCGGGTGGAAGGGTGAAAGACAATGCAACCTAAGGGTGCGCAACAACGCGGGTGAAAGGGTGCAAGACAATGCAACCTAAGGGTGCGAAACAACGCGGATGAGAGGGTGCAAGACAATGCAACCTAAGAGTGCGAAACAACGCGGATGGGAGGGTGCAAGACAATGCAACCTAAGGGTGTGAAACAACGCCGATGGAAGGGTGCAAGACAATGCAACCTAAGGGTGCGAAACAACGCCGATGGAAGGGTGCAAGACAATGCAACCTAAGGGTGCAAGACAATGCAACCTAAGGGTGCGAAACAACGCAACCTAAGGGTGCGAAACAACGCGGGTGGAAGGGCGCAAGACAATGCAACCTAAGGGTGCGAAACAACGCGGGTGAAAGGGTGCAAGACAATGCAACCTAAGGGTGAGAAACAACGCTGGTGAAATGGTGCAAGACAATGCAACCTAAGGGTGCGAAACAACGCAGGTGGAAGGGTGCAAGACAATGCAACCTAAGGGTGCGAAACAACGCGGGTGAAAGGGTGCAAGACAATGCAACCTAAGGGTGCGAAACAACGCAAATGAGAGGGTGCAAGACAATGCAACCTAAGAGTGTGAAACAACGCGGGTGGAAGGGTGCAAGACAATGCAACCTAAGGGTAGGAAACAACGCAGGTGGAAGGGTGCAAGACAATGCAACCTAAGGGTGCGAAACAACGCTGGTGAAAGGGAGCAAGACAACGCAACCTAAGGGTGTGAAACAATGCGGGTGAAAGGGTGCAAGACAATGCAACCTAAGGGTGGGAAACAACACAGGTGGAAGGGTGCAAGGCAATGCATCCTAAGGGTGCGAAACAACGTGGGTGAAAGGGTGCAAGACAATGCAACCTAAGGGTGCAAAACAACGCGGATGGGAGGGTGCATGACAATGCAACCTAAGAGTGCGAAACAACGCGGATGGGAGGTTGCAAGACAATGCAACCTAAGGGTGCAAAACAACACAGGTGGAAGGGTGCAAGACAATGCAACCTAAGGGTGCAAAACAACCCGGGTGGAAGGGTGCAAGACAATGCAACCTAAGGGTGCGAAACAACGCGGGTGAAAGGGTGGAAGACAATGCAACCTAAGGGTGCGAAACAACGCAGGTGAAAGGGTGCAAGACAATGCAACCTAAGGGTGCGAAATAACGCGGGTGGAAGGGTGCAAGACAATGCAACCTAAGGGTGCGAGACAACGCGGGTGAAAGGTGGAAGACAATGCAACCTAAGGGTGCGAAACAACGCGGATGAGAGGGTGTAAGACAATGCAACCTAAGAGTGCAAAATAACGCGGATGGGAAGGTGCAAGACAATGCAACCTAAAGGTGCGAAACAACGCATATAGTGTGCGCATAATAATGCGATAATAAAGAGAGGTACATATTCAACGTAAGCATGGTAAAGGCATGTTATTCACTATGTTAAGATACAACTTCATAGCAAGATGATGCATGCTAAATGCAAGACTGAAAACACGTATGACAAGCGCGTTATTATAAACATGACAAAACATTGTAATGCAGCATATTTAAAGCAATTTTCGAATCTCACAAGATACAAAAGGATACGAAAAAAAAGGATACACCTTGCGCGTACCGAGCATCGCACACGGAAGATGCGGTTCGAGGTCAACACGAAGGCCGGTTAAGCTTTAAAACTGTACTTTCTTGCACTTTTTTGAGAAATGATGGTCCCAAACAATATAACTGACCCAAACAAGGGTATTGGAGGTGCATGGGCCACAAGGGGAGGCTATCGGCCATCCATTGACCATCAAATGAGTCTATCGGCAAAATATTTAGCCGATTGGCTAACAATTTGGCCGATCGGCCAAAAATGACAATTTCGGGACAGTTTTGACATTTTGCCTCGGGTCTTTTAATTATAGGGTTCCAAACCCTATATTCTCACTTCCTCTTAGTCGAAAATCACTCCTCTCTCTCTCTAGGTGATTTCCCAACCTTAGATCCTTGTTTTTCCTTTATTTTCGAGCCTCCCGCATCGTCTGATTCGCGAAACCCCGTTGTTCCAAACACTTTGATCCAATCGAAACGCGTTTTCAGTGCTGCATTCTTGATCTCCACTACTTGGGGTTCGTTTCCCTCGAGTTACCCTCGATCTTTGTGCCTTTTCCCACACTCCGACCTTTTCTCCCATTTTTCACCCCTCGGGGTTGACTTTTGGCATTCTTGCCCATTTTTCACACTCTCGGCCATTTTTGCACCTTTCTCGAGATGGCGGACGTCATTCCATGGGGTGGGACTCCCCCGGAGATGGATGTGGATCCCCAAGTCGAGCTCTTGCCATTGAGCATTCGACCGTTTGACCAGGCGACCTACAGACCGGCGATACACGTGTTGCCTCTCAATAGCATCCGCCAGTTCAGGAGCTATGCACAGGGTGCGCCATTGGAGCTCTTGCTACACGAGCCAGAGTCGCACCTCTCTTACGGGGCCGTTGAGGTACACTCCTCTCTTTCATTTTCTGCGATGTAGAACATATAACTGTGATAGTCGAAACTGTTCTTTAACTGAATAACCCATACGCACTGATATATCATATGCTTAGTTCACCTAGAGCACACCCGCACCCGACATCTGTTTAAACTTGAACACATGCACACACACTGCATATCCATCAATTCTGAATGCATTCAACATACTGTATTTCTGACACTGCTTCGCATCTGTCTGTTTTTGAACACATGGAGATTTCCATGCCTTCCGGGGGTATGAGAATACCATTGCCCGAGGATGTACATGGAGCTGCCCGATGCAGTTCGTGACATCGTTGATCAGGCCGGCTTCGGCGTTTTCTATAGGGGACTCTCGCGTCTCACTGCGAGCAGGCCTCTTCTGAGTGCACTAGTGGAGAGGTGGTGGGCCACCACCAACTCCTTCTACCTTTATGCTATAGGGGAGATGACGATGACTCCCTTCGACTTCTCGATGCTCACTGGCATCGGAGTAGGGGGTGATCCGATTCCCTTCGAACCGATATGGGCTAGTGGGACGCTGCCCAGATCTACTTGCTTGGCGCTCGGCCACCTCTCTCCTATCCAAGGTTTGTGAGGTACTCTTGGTTCGAGGACCATTCCAGGATACAGGTGCCTACGATCTGGGAGGGGGTGGAGTAGTACGCCCGCGGATTCATCATGTTTTTGCTGGGGACCACCCTTTTCGCCGACCAGGCAAACACTGTTGCCCTTTATTTGCTGAGTGCACTGGTGGACGTGACACGGATTTGACGCTACCACTGGGGTGGCGTAGGCTTGGCCACACTTTACGGATATATGAGCTCATCCTCTCGCCGCAGCGACTGTTTGCTCGGAGGCTACTGGCGAGCCTGGGAGGTATATTTTCCCTTTCTGTCTTTTTAATTCTGTTTTACATTATCTGTACACCACACACACTGCACACACACAATTTGCTTTACACTGGCTGTACACTGCACAATACACTGCACATATTGCACAAGACATTGCACACTATTCTCTGGTTTCTGCTTTATCTACATACTACCTTACTGATAAGCAAACTCACTGTTGCCATTTTACACTATGTAGTTGTGGGTCTATGCCTACTTTCCGAGGCTTGCCCCAGTGCCTGATGTGGAGACGCCCCCCATGGTTCCATATTCTCACAGGTATGATGTGAGGTGTGAGCAGAGGCCGTGGGAGTCTTTCCTGTTATTTTGCAGATACTTCGACACCATTACCACCGCAGAGGTATTTCAAACATTGCATATCTAATACTGCTTCGCATTACATTGTACTTTTAATAACAGGTAACAACTGCATATCCTGTCATTTGCGGATCACCTAGCAGCCCTGGGCGGTGTTACTGGATAGAGTGAGAGATGGGTGGGGGTGCTCGGGGAGACTGCCCATTTCAAGATTCTGCTGGAGGGCCCAGTCTGCCGGGCATGGTATTTCGGGAAGCGCTTCTTGCGGCAGACCCTTGGCTTACCAGAGCAGATAGTTCCGTGGCCACCTCCTACCCATATGAGGGACACTTAGAGGTACACTCTGCAGGAGATGATGGATTACACCATCGACTGGGATTCTGACCTTTTCAGAGCTAAGGGCAACTATGCCGAGTTCATCGAGACTTATCTGATTCTCCCTCTGACCGGTGCTCGTCGAGTCGAGAGAGAGAGACCCGCAGCCCCAGCAGGAGTAGGAACACCAAGGGCGACTCAGGCCCGTAGCAGGAGTGGGTCCCGGAGGGGACAGGGAGCTGAGTGGCCAGCACTTCCCACTACCATGACATGCCGAGGGCAGGGTGGGGAGACTTATCAGATACCCATCGCTCCTCCTCCGGCTGATCATGAGCTCGTTGGAGTTCGCGGCTCTACCCCGGTACGTACTTTTTATTTTGCTTTTTGCACAGTCATTTCATTTCTTTTGGTATCCCGCAGAATACTAATGATTTCAACGCTTTTGCAGGCTTCCATCGAGTACACTAGCCAGTCTCTAGAGCTGACGGCCTCGGTGATGGGGGATACTGCAGTGGAGCATCGATCTGTTGACCATTTACGGCATCTCGGTAAGTTCTTTCAACCCCGGTCTCAAGACTTTGCATATTCTGTCCCATACTGAATTGATATACCACATTGTCAACATGGCAGTTGATACACAGTAGTCACGACACTGATACACTGTAACTCACATACTGCTCACAGCATTGTTCATGGCATTCATACACTGTACTCGGACACCGCTCGTAGCATTCATACACTATACTCACATATTGCTCACAACATTCATACACTGTACTCATACACTGTACTCATACACTGCATTTGGTATTCATACCCTGTTTTGCATAGCATAACTGATGCATTTACCATTTGTTCTTTTCAGGCCCCATTGCAGATTCCGGCCGCAGGGATTGCTCTAGCTGGACAGTCTGTACTTGGCCGAGGAGCTGGGGAAGCCAGGCGGGGGATGACGATCCACAGCCGCGGCAGACATAGGCGCACCCGCACTGAGAGTAGTTCACGAGAGCCTACCCCAGACGACGATGAGTCAGATGAGGAGGTAGAGTCGTCTCAGGGTGAGGTTGGAGATGGCTCAGATTCAGACTCTGACGGCGGAGCTGGCGGTGACGATCCTGAACCTTTGTCCAGGAAGAGGACGAGGACATACTCCCGTGCTTGAGGCGACCGACCCTAATCCAGACACTTTGCTGCTTTTCTCCTTTTTGCTTTATTCAGACATTTTGTTGCTTTTCTCCTTTTTTGTTTTATTTTCCTTTTTGCTAGTCTCCTTTTTGCTTTATTTAGACATTTTGTTGCTTTTCTCCTTTTTTGCTTTATTTTCCTTTTTGCTAGTAGTTTAAGCACATTGTACTGCCTCAGGCAGGTTTTATTTTCCTCAAAACTATGTACTTTTTGCAAAAGATGATATGATGAAATGAAATAGCCATTTTTGTTCAAAAAGTGTTGCATTTGTACATTCTATGCATCGCATCGCATTACATAACAATGTAAATGAGATTGAACTTTGTTTTGAAAACCAAACATTCGAATTGCAATTAATCAGGTAGTGAACCAACTAACGACAAAACAACTCGATAAACAAAACAAAGAACTCGACAAGCTAACCAAATGTAAATATAACTCGATAAGTAAAACAAAGACTTAAAGAATACGAAATACAACTTGATAAACAAAAGTACAATAACTCGATAAGCAAATTGAAGTAACACAGGCACGACTTCGCAAAATCATCGCCGGAAGGCATTGGAAGTGGTACCAGTCAGCAATTCTCAGCATTCTCAGCAAATAGACAGCTCAGAGGATAAGAGGAGAGGCCATCGGCCAAAGGGAGAGGCCATCAGCCACAAGAAATTTCCATCGGCCAACATTTCTAGCCGATCAGCAAAAAGAGATGGTCGGTCGACACTATTTTTGGCCGATCGGCCAAAAATGGCAAGCACCTCCAGATTGTTGACACCTGTCTTCCACTCACATCTTATCTTCTACAAAAGCCCCAGCTTCGTAGTTTGCTCACTTCAGCACTGTTTTTGCACAGAATGGAGGCTTTTCTTGTCCAAAATCTTGCAAATTGGATTGCTACTTTAGATGGCTCGGAAAAGCTGAATTTTTGGGGCTTCAGCATAAATGCACTATTCATGTTGAGTCGTACCCCGCTGCGTTTTTCGTTCCTCCATGCCGCGGCAAGGTTTTGGAATCCGGTGACACACGTCTTTAGCTTTGGCGGGCAAGAGATGTGCCCCACTTTCGAGGATTTCCAAGCTTTAATGGAATCCGAGCGCGATGAAGAAATCTTGCCTCAACTCCGGTTCAGCCACGTTCAAGCCTTAGGACGGATGTGTGGCCTTACTTTGCATGACGCTTGGTCATTGATTCATGACGGAGAGCTGGACATTCCAAGCTTAGTTTGTCGATTTTCTGATGCCGGTGACTGCGGCAACCATCATTGGCAGGGTTATCGACGACATGCGCTTTGTTTGTGTATGTTGTCCCATTTCTTGCTTGCCCCAGGCTCCGGTGGGTTTAGCACTCGTTTGATTGAGGTCAACGAGAGCTTGAAAGAGGGCAAGAGCTGCATTGCCATGACATTAGCCGAGACCTTGATGGGCTTGGACGCTTTTTATCGCCGGGAAACAACTAGTTTCACAGGGAGTCCACTACTACTACAGGTAATGTTTCCCATCCCATCTCACATATGTATCTCACATCACTCGGCCCTCAGGCTCGATTTTTCTCTCAAAACCCTTTTTCTCACTTTTTTCCTCAATGTACACCTCTCTATTCTTTAATCTCTCATTTTTCATCCCTTCCCAGGTATGGCTGATGGACAAGTTGAGAGTGGTGGACTCATGTCCGGCATATTTAGCTCGAAGCTATTTCTTCCGACGACGCTTGGTCGATGCCCCTGATGAGGGATGGTGCAGTTTGTCCGCATACCGCATTGCTTGGCGCTGCCCTTGGCTCAATCTACCGACAATGAGTTACAGCATGACCCGCCAACCCGGGATCCAGTTGATTAGACTGACACACTGCGTGTTCTATTTCCCGTTCTGATTCCGGCGCCAGTTCGGACATGATCAGATTTGCCCGGCAAAGGGGATAGAGTACCCTGCTACATTTTCGGTCCGAGGTGCATAGGTAGCTTGGTATTCCACAACATGGAGGACAAGAGAGCTTCTAGCCCCGCTCCCATTTTCAGTTGCACCCTTTCTGATGAGTGCATAGCTTGGCTTGATGAGGAGGCACAGGTTGGGCCCACTTTGGCATCAGAGGCTTCCACCAGCTCTGGGAGGGGACGTAGGAACACCTGACTATGCCCCAGATTTATTTGCTTTAATCAGTACTTTCAAGTTTTCTTTATGAATGTAATAAAAGAAACTTCAATTTGTATTCAAGGGTAGGAGAACTCTGTGTTGAAATCAATGAAATTAAAGGTTGTGGGTACTGAAAATTTTCTGTTTGGTCCAAAAATGGTCTAAGTTGTAAAAATATTAATTTGAGCAAACTCAACTTTTATTAAAACTTTTCAAAACCATTTTCATTATAGATCAGAATTGGACACGCCTGAGATCTGTCACTGAGATGTACAACCCCGGATCCCATCAATTGGAAAGTTGCCCCTAGTCTGAGTAGCACTGCATCAGAGATCACAACCGAGCTCTTGAATGCTGAATAGACAAAGATGACCAAACATGATCACATGGACAAAGTTGATCGAGGAAGTGTTTATAGCTGGACTTCAGACATGAAGTTGCTTACGTATCCCGAAGATGGGAATCAAGCCTAATGTAGTTCGGCTTGGGTTCACTTACGCTCTCCTTTTGCACTCTAACTTTTGCCAAGGCCGCCCTTTGCGGGTTTTCAACCTTACGAGCTTAGTTTTTATAATTTCAAATTTTTCATGCTCTAACTTTTGCCTAGGTCACCCTTTCAGGTTTTCGGCCTAGCGAGCCACTCAGGGGTAATATTTCTTCAACTTGTCCATATTGATCGGTTGGGAGAACTCTAGGCCATCTAGGTCTATCAGAACGACAGCTCCACCCGACCAGATAGACTTGATGATGTAAGGACCAGTCCAATTAGGTCTGAACTTGCCCCAAGGGTCGTGGATGGGAGCTTGGTTATCTTTGAGCACAAGATCCCCTTCTTTCAAATTCCTGGACTTAACTTTCTTGTTGAAAGCCCTGGCAATTCTTCGTTGATAACCCTGAACATGGTACAGTGCTTTCAGCCTTCTTTCGTCAAACAGCATAAGTTCTTCGAACCTGCGCTGCTGCCAATCTGCCTCAGCTATCTAACACTCAGCCAGTACTCGCAATGACGGAACCTCAACTTTGATAGGTAGAACAGCCTCCATCTCATAAACCAAGGAATATGGAGTCGCTCTAGTAGAAGTTCGAATTGAATTCCGGTAGCCCCACAGAGTAAATGGCAACTTATCTGGCCAGTCCCAGTAGGTCTCCACCATCTTCTGCAGAATATGCTTGATGTTCTTGTTGGCGGCTTCAACTGCTCTGTTAGTCTACGGCTGATATGTAGATGACTTGTGAAAAGCCACGTTGTACTTGTCCAACAAGTCGATCACTTCCTTTTTGAAGTGGGAACCATTATCTGAAATAATCTCGTTCGGGACCTCGTATCGACAGATAATGTTGTTTCTAATGAACTTTGGCAACATGTGAAGCCTTCAACACCGCATAAGATTGGGCCTCAACCCACTTCATAAATAGTCTATCGTGACCAGAATGAACTCATGCCCATTGGAACCCTTTGGAGTGACAGCCCCGATCACATTAATCCCCCAGACTGAAAACGGCCATGGCGAAGTCATGTTATACAGCTTCGACGGCGGAATGTTCATGCGGTTTGCATGGATCTGACATTTGTGGCATCGCCGAACAAAGTCAATACAATCCTCCTCCATGGTGGACCAATAGTAACCTTGTCTAAGGATCTTCCGGGCTAGCATCACCCCGTTCATGTGTGCTCTGCACTCTCCTTCATGGATGGCCTCTATTAGACGCTTCAATTCTTCAGCATCAATACACAGCTTATGCATCCCGAGACATCCAACCGTTTTGCCCCTAGTTCTAGGGCGGCCTCTAAATCGGATATACATGCCTCATATTCTGTTTCATTATTTGATACTTTGAAACGGAGTTTGAATGCTAAAGGTATGAGGGAATTGTCGGGTGCTATCAGCAACACCCCTATCCCATACCCGTATTGGTTTGACGCTCCGTCAAAGTACATCGTCCAGGTTTCCTCTTCAATATGCAGAATAGCCTCATCTGGGAATAAATACTCAACTGCTTCATCCCCGTCCATTGGGTGATCGGCTAGGAACTCTGCTACCGCTTTCCCTTTTACTGACTTGCACGTCACATATTCAGATCGAATTCGGAAAGCAAAAGCAACCAACGGGCTAGCCTACCTGTAAGTGTCGGTTTCTCAAAGAGATATTTGATGGGATCTAATCTCGAAACCAGTATTATGGAGTGAGCTAACAGATAGTGCCACAGCTTCCTGGTAGCCTATACCAAGGCCAGACAAGCCTTCTCTAGCGGGTCTCGTAATCCAGCATCTTTTTGCGTAGGTAGTAGATAGCTCTCACCACTTTGTCCTCAGACTCCTGTGCAAGCATGCAACCCATTGTAGTTTCAGTCATTGAAAGGTACAAAATCAACGATTTCCCCGGCTCAGGCGGTGACAACACAGGTGGGTTCTATAGATATTGCTTAATCTGTTCAAAGGTAGCTTGGCATTGGCCGTCCCATTGGAACTTCGTTCCTTTTTTCAGGAGACCAAACAGTGGTTCACAAGTCAAGGTTAATTTAGCAATAAACCATCCTATGAATTGCACTTTACCCAGAAAGCCTCGCACCTCTGTTTCAGTCCTTGGTGGTGGCATTTCTAAGATGGCCTTGATTTTGGAAGGGTTGACTTCGATACTTCTCTGTGTAATCAAGAACCCCAGCATTTTCTCTACTGTAACGCCAAATGTACACTTCTGAGGATTCAGCCGTAGCCTATACTCTCTGATCCGTTGAAAGAATTTCTGCAAGGCGGTGTAGTGGCCCTCTCTTTCCTTGGACTTGACAATCATGTTGTCCATGTACACCTCAACCTCTTTGTGGATCATGTCGTGCAATATCGTGGTCGCGGCCCATTAATATGTAGCTCCAACATTCTTCAGCCTAAACGGCATCACCCTATAGTAGTAGGTCCCCCACGGTGTAGTAAAAGCAGTCTTATCTTGGTCTTCGGGTGCCATCAAAATCTGATTGCAGCTAGAAAAGCCATCCATGAATGAGAGCAACGTATCCCCTGCAGTGAAGTCCACTTAATCGTTGATATGCGGTAGAGAAAAGTCGTCCTTCAAACTGGCTTTGTTCAAATCTCTGAAGTCCACACATACCCGAATTTTGCCGTCCTTCTTCGGCACCGGAATGATATTGGCCAACCAAGTTGGGTATTCAGATACCAGCAGGAACCCTGCGTCAATTTGCTTGGTGACCTCTTCTTTGATCTTGATAGCCTAATCCAGGCGGATCCTTCTAAGCTTCTGCTTAACAGGTCGGGCCTCTGGGTCAAGAGGGATCCGGTGCTGTACAATCTCAGGATCAATTCCAGGCATGTCTTCGTAGGACCACGCGAAAACATCTTTGAAATCTTTTAATAAAGCGACTAAGCGCTCGTGCTCCTTTGAAAACAACGTGGACCTGATCTGGACCAGCCGCGGGTCCTTCTCAGTACCAACATTAATTTGGGTGATTTTGTCAACCAGCGGTTTTACAAACCTCTCATACTCTTGATCAAGCAAATATTTCAAAACCAGAGGAATTTCTTCCTCGTCGTTTTCATCGAAATTTTGAAAGTCCTGATTAATACAATAAATCAAAGGCACATAAAAGTATTCGAAGGCCACAGCCATTCCATTCTCATTAATCACTTCATCCAGCCCATCTGATTCGTCTGTTACAATAGACTCGAAAGAGAAAGAAAAAGACGACCTGGACCGGACTGTGGCATCTGGGTTGTCACCCCCAGGAATACTGGACTCAGACTCAGACGAGCTGGAACCTGATTTCGACTCTACGGACTCAGTGGAATCAGATTCCAGCTCACTACCTGACCCGGTGCTGCTCGATAAGAATCCCTCCTCGTATTGCCAGACGAGGGAGGGTGCGATGGACGCATCCAGAATGTTTGAAGATGGGCTCGCAGCCGTTTCATTCCCAATCATAGACACTGAGAGATCATACCCCAAGCACTCATGTACAATCGGAGGATCTGATAATAGACAAGCCAGTGCTACCCCCATTTCAATCTCGATGCTCTCGGAATCCACTTCCTTAAACTGCTCAACCTCAGTTGATGGGTCTGTCTGCTCCTTGGCAACATCATCCCCGGACAACTACAAGTCGAAGAAGATCTCGAATCCCAGCAGGCGCCTCTTCTCTGCGTTGAACCATGGCTCTGGGAAGCCGCAGAATGGAAAGTCTTCCCCCTCTCGGACGAAGCGTCCGTTTAGGGTGCCCTGAATAGGCCGATGCATCAACTCAAATGCTTCACTGCCTGCTTGGCTCTGGCTTTTCTAGCCATCTCTTTGCCTTTCCTCACCCAATCCTCTTTGGTAGGCAGATAACCTAAACCAAAGGTATGTGGGTTGTGCAGCATTTCAGCCGATGCAGTAATGCCCTTCTGGCCACTTCTTCCTAGTCCCATCCCAGGGATGTGTTGAAGCTTGTTCATGAGGTACACTGACTGTGCGCTGACATATAATCCCTCATCAACAGCCAAAATGTTTTGTACGACCCGGGCCTCGGCTAGGGTAAATCTTGATAGGAACACATCCTCCGTGCCATGTTCGATTTCCAAAACCGGTGTAGATACCTCTGGCGGCGGATGGATTGACGAATTCCCAAAAACAATAGCCACCCCCTTCCCGTGGGGGTATTTAAGCATCTGATGCAGGGTAGAAGAGACTGCCTTCACCTGGTGCAGCCACGGCCGCCCTAGGAGTAGATTAAAGGTTACGGGAACATCCAAGACATGAAAGTCAACATCGTGTTGTCCTGGACCAACCTGGGTCTGAATCTGCACAGTCCTCTTCACCTCTCTGCTTGTATTGTCATCGGCCCTTATCATCTGAGCAGTTGGCACAAAGTCTGCGGACTTCAACCCGATTGCATATGCTGTCCTCGACGGGCACACGTTAATGGCGGATCCCGTGTCAACAAGAACCACTGGTATCCATTTTTCTCTACACTCGACAGAGATGTAGAGAGGTTTGTTATGGTTTGCGCCCTCTGGCGGCAGCTCCTTATCAGTGAAGGTCAACGTCAGGGAAGCTCCTTCCGGAAAGACCAGTCCTACCAGCTGTTCAGGCGTGGTGTCGATTGAAAGTTTGGCTTTGTCCATCGCAGAAAGGATAGCCTGTCTATGTACTCTTGAAGCCATAAGCAGTCCCCAAATGGAGATGTTTGCTTGTATCTTTTTCAGTTGTTTCAGCACAGCCTCCTCTTCGAGCATTTTATCTTTCTGCTTCTCCGCCTCTTTGTCCTTTCCGGATGCCTCTGGTTAATCTAAGTGTGGGGGCTTGAAATACCGCCCGCTCCTAGTCATGTGGTCAACTTCGCCAATGTACCAGATATCATCCGGCTGGTTATTCCCCCAATCTTCATCGGTGTGGGAAAGACATAGATCATCATCTTCCCACTACATGCCATTAGCAGCTGACAGACATCTGTCTGGCTCCGTTACAACTATCCCTGTGCCCACAGCAACTTCCATTCCTGTCCTCGCAGCACGCTCTGTCCCCACAGGGGCCTTGGCCTTTCTGGCTCTCTCAGAGTCTTCGATCCTTTCCCGCTTAAACTGCTTCAGTATAGCCTGCTATTCAATATCTTCTATTCCCAAACTGCCTGTATTCTGAGCAAAATTCTTAACACCGGTGCTCTCCGGTGGTGCACTCTGCTCTTCGGCCCTTCCGGCCACAACTGATGTCCCTGTCCCTGACGGACCCTGTTCTGACTGAGGCTGCTCAACAATATCCGGCTCATCGCTGAGCCACTCGGTAGCTTCTGCTGACCCTTCCAAACTAAACCAGTTGACTGTCACGTCTCCCGGATCCTGTTCGTTGAAAAACTGACGGTTAGCAATGTCCTTTTCCAGATCCGCTAGGTCATTTAGCCCCTGATTAGGTCCATCCTCCCGTACTACACAAATCTCTGCCCTCACTGGCAATTCCAGATTCAGCCTAGCCTGGCTTGCTGATGTAATATAATCGCTCGGGTTGTACATGAAGCTCGCAGACCTCTCAGGCTCTGACTGATCATTCTCATATGTTCCCATAGTTGAACCAATTCCATCTTCGATAGCCACCACCACCATTTTAGGTTGGGTTTGGGAGATGTCCAACATGCACAAGTCAGTGCTGTCAGGAATGAACACCTCCGGCTTTGGTAGGTGGGAAGGGGTGATATATATGCTAGGGTCGTATGACACAACCCCAGTTTAGATTAGATTGATGCGTTTGGGAGGTGGAGCTTGGTTGTGTGGTGGGAGAGGGTTGGTTGTGACATTCGGTTTCTTCGGAGGCACGATCACCCTGTTGTCAATGAGATCTTGAATCTCATGACGCAATCTAAAGCACTGGTCGGTGTCATGACCATGCTGTTGGTGAAAGGCGCTGTACTTAGTTGGGTTATGGGAAGCAAGGAGTTTATCTGGTAGTGGCCGCGACTCTAGGGGCTTCAAGTGCCCTTTCCTGATCAAAACCACCAAAGCTTTGGACAGGGGCATGTATAGTGGAGTGAAGGTTCTTTGGCCTCGAGGTGAATACTTGGTTGTTTGTGAGCTACTTCCGGACGCATCGGTGAATGGTGTAGCTGCAAGGGTTCTTGGGGTGGTAGTGGTGACCATACTCACATCTGAAGCTCTGCCAGTTGCAGCACTGCTTGTGCCTGTATTTGTGCTGCGATTGAATGCCCTCTTAGGCTGTTCTCTATCATGGTCAATCAGACCCTATTTCATCGCGTCCTCGATTTGCACCCCAATCTCGTGTAGATCTGCAAAGGTGGGGATGGGGAGAACGATCATCTTCTGCATGAGCTTGGGCTGGAGGTTGCGCACAACATTCCGAATCTGATCTTTGTCAACAGGCCTGAAGGTCATCATCGAGGCTTTGGCCCTCCAACGGGCTACGAAATCAGAGAAACTCTCCTTTGGCTCTTGCCTAGTTGTCTCGAGATCACGGGTTGTAATCTCGATCTGCATGTTGTAGGAGTATTGAGCTATGAAGGCCTCGGCCATCTCCTCCCAACTCCTCTTAACAGAGTCTTCCAATTTTGCATACCAAATAGCCGCTACACCTGACAGGGTCCGGCCAAACAAGGAAAGCTTCTGCAATCTGGAGAGGCCCATCGGCCTTAAGATATCCGAGAACAGCCGCAAATGCACCATAGGATCCCCAGACCCGTCGAAACGGTCTATGTGCGGCATTTTAAATCGGTCTGGCAGAGTCATGGCCGAGTCGGTATACCCATCCTCAATATCCGGAATGGACTTCACACCCTGAGACTTCTTGAATAACTTTTCAAGCTTGCTCACTTTTAATGCTGTGGTGTCCACCTCAAACTCAAAGGGAGAATCCGATAGGTTGGTCTGTGCTTTGGATAACTAGGGTAGGATCGGGGGCGGAGCCGACCCGATCGGAATGTCCGCATCATCTTGGGCGTTAGCTGTCTTCCCGAGTATTGGAACTCTTGGTGGGGAGGAACCTGGAGTGAAGCAGATGCTCCAGTTTGCTGCTGTAGCCTAGCGATTAACTCTGCCTGTTGGGTCATGACCTTGGCCTGTTGTTTGGCAAATTCTGCTTGACGGTCAGCGTCCTGCTGCATGGTTTTCATACTCTCCTGGAGCTGACGCATCATCTCTTTCAAGCCTGCCATATTGTGCTGATCTAACTGAATAACCGATATATCTGTCCCAGTAGGGGAAACTGAGACCTCAGCCTGACTGTTCACTGGTGGGGTAGACCATTGATTTGGAGACCGCTGTATTGATACACTGCACCTTTTTTACCTCCGTCTGGTAACCGGTGGTAAAGAAAGGAACACTACTTGTCTGTCTATCACATCCTTGGATCGATTAAGTTTACGACCTCTAACCTAGAGTGCTCGGGGGATATCTATCTGGTCGGATGCAATGATGCTAAACTACCTTACAAAAAGATAAATAAAGTATAATAAGGAAATAATGAATAGAAAAACGGACAGCATAATAGCTTAAATAAAGACAACACACAGTTGGCAAACACAAGCTGAATGAACTGTTCTCAACCATTGATCACTGTTCCCAAATCACTGCCCCGAATCTGAACCTGATACCCACAGATATTACTGATTCTCAAAACACTGATGCCCTCAAGCTTGATACCCAGACTTGCAAACTGATATATGCATTCCTGTAAAGGCCAACTCTAAAAGCACATAACAAGCAAGTGAGAGCCAAAACACCCCTATGTTGGGGTAGGGTTTCATTGTGCACACAGCGGTTTCAAACAACCTACATTCGAGTAAGCAACCTGTCCTAATTTGGAATAGTCACTATGGATTCCGATATGCACTAGGTCGAATGGTCAAAAAGGGTGCCCCGGTAAAAATTGGGGTTTGTGTTCGCGTCATGGCAGAGCCCGGAACCGGTCAGCCTTATGGCATGCTTTCAAAGCAAGCCTCCGGCAAACCGTTCAGGAATAGCATACGGCAAACACGGTGTCCTAGGCGCACCAATGCAAATCCAATGCAAAGAAACACATAAGTGTAATCAAAACAAGATATCATGAGTTCGAGTCAAGTTCTCTAACTCCCCAGCAGAGTCGCCAGAAACTGTAGACGCGCCCCGAGGACTGCTGAGCTCCGTGCTGCGAAGGCGCAAAATTCGTTTGTTCTCTAGCTACTACAGTTCGGACTCAATGTCACGGTTCTGAATCTGATCTTGTAAAGTGCAATGCAAGACCGATAAATCACCAAAGAGTCCAAATCCGGCAAATCGTTTAGGAAAACTGATTTTTTGTAAAGAAGTGCCAAACATGGACTACTTTTCCAGATACAGTGTCGCCACCTAATAATATTAATTTTTGGGGAATTTAGGAAACCCTAACTCGTGCCTAAGGCCACGTGTCCGTCATCACCAAAGTTGCCTCGGCTCGGGAACTTGGGTACGAGAGGGGAAGATCATGCAATGAGCACCCCCGCTCGCCCGATCAAAGATCGGCCTGTACTAAGCATGATATCTTGTTTTTGAAAACACATGCATTCTTATTCCAGTTACTTTAACCTAGAATTACTATGTGATGCACACAACATACAAGTATAGACTAGATCGCCTAAGTTGGAACAAAGCATTGCATATTTGTTTGTTTGGAAACGGTTTGAAGTTTGCTACTCGCAAGTAGGCTAAATTGAGGATTCAATGAATTGTTCCAATTCAAGCAATCCAACCTTCACCCACAGGCATTCAGGCAGTTTATATCACATAAGCACATAGTCTCATGGCAAGCATGCTTTCATGGCAACATTAACACACATGCAGTATGCTAAAGCGTAAACACTCACAGTGTACTCCGAGCCAAAACAGAGAACTAGTTAGAAATCATACATGATCCTAGTTCATGTTAAGATGGCTAATGCAACACATGCAAAAATGCAACTAGAAATAGGCTCGACTATTCTAAGATGACATATGAGATGCGACAATTCGACACATGTATTCAACTTGGAATTGAAATACAATGCAGTTAGTATGATGCGCCGAGCCCGGTGCATGCAATACAGATGAATGGATGCATGCATGCAAGCATAAGGTATGCTAAATGAAATATGCCCTAAAACTAACCATCGTAAGCGGTTAAGTAAAAGGGAGAAAGACGTGGGGTTGGAAGACATGCATCACACACACGCACGCTTATTACACAATTTGCCCTCTCGATGGAGGGTTCCAATAAATAATACAAACCAACTAATTAACTAACTAACAAGCTAATTAATTATTACAAAAATCTTAACTAATTAAGCAAATTAATTAAGTTACAAAATAGTTAAAATAGCCTCGAGAAGTGGAACAAATACATGCTTGGTTGGCTTCGCTTGGAAATCTGTTGCCATGCCTCATGTTGCCTCTGTTTGCACTGTTTTTCACCTCTGAAAACTGTGAAAATCTCTGTAATGCTTCCGAACCACTTCTTGGGTACTGTGGGAGGTCATCGGCCAAATGGTGAAGCCATCGGCCAAGAAATGAAGGTCATCAACCATTTATGAGGTCATCGGCTAAACACTTTTAGCCGATCGGCACACCAGATAGCCGATCGACCATCTTTTCCTGTAAAATGCTTCTTTTGCTGTAACAGAGGACAAATAGAGGTATGGCAATACATTTGCAAGAAAATGTTGTGCAACTACACCCCTTATCATATTTGAAACTCAAAGGAGCGTAGTGCTTGACCCTCGGGCCACCAATCACGCATTCCAATGCATGATGGCCAAAGGAGCCAAGTTGCACAAATTAATATAAAATGAAATGCACAAAACACATAAGGGACCTTAACCTCTATCATGTTTGATCAAGAGGCAAGGCATGCACACACAATGCTATGCAAACATGCAAGCATGACGCAAATGAACTAGCATGCAACAACATGTAATGGAACTAGCATGTAACAACATGCAATGTACCAAGTATGCAACAAGCATGCAACAACATGCAAGGCAAGCATGCAACAACATGTGAAGATGGACTTAAACTAAAATGGACAGCTCTCAAACATGCCCAAATCAGTGGCCAATCTGCTAAAATGAAGGCACCAAAATGCAAAACAAACATGCTTGCCAATTGGCCCATAAGCTAGACAACAAGAACACAACCCTCAAACATGAGCAAGGTGTGACAAACATGAGAATGTGGTAATGCTATAAGCTCTGAAAACATGTGAGGAATGATGCCAAATCAACCAAACAATGCAAGTATGGCATGCAAGAAAGCCCAAAGTCTAAGGCTAGCCAAGGGACTCAAACCATGGCCATGCAAGGCAAGCCCCAAAGGGCCAAGGGCACCTAAAACAGTCCCAAGGTAGGTCAAGACAAGACAAAAAACAAGCTCGAACCTGGCCAAAACAAGCTAGAACAAAAGTCCAAAAGCATGAGGCATGCGAGGCTACAAAAGGGGTGTTACACTACACCTATTACAACCACACATAGCATGACTTAAACCAATAAAATCAGAATTATGGAATGTTAAAATGAGCCCAAAAACCCACTTAGATGGCATCCCAAAGACCTAAGCATGGAGGCATGCACAATGATCCATTCATGAGGCATAAAACATCAACTCTTTAAAGAATTAAAGGAGTGATAAGTGCAAGTGTATGAGCATGAAACATGGACTGAAAACACATATGAAATGATGCCAAATCATGAAAATGGTCAAAGTAATGCATGCTAGTGACTTAGACACTCAAAGCTAACAAGCTAGAATGCCATATGGCTATACAAAACAGTGCATGCACAACCCAAAACACTTCAAACAGAGCTTAAACATGCTGAAATATGAATAAAAGCTTCTTTGGGTCGAGCCAAAATCAAGCTAAAACCATAGCTTAAAGCACAAAGCATGTTAAGGCAATAGAGAGGATTGCAAGACAAGTACATAAAGCATGCATGGTATGATCAAACCAAGTCAAAATAGTGTTCTATTATGGCAAAACAAAGCCTAATACATACTGAAATGAAGCCACAAAAAGGTATAAAAACAAGCCAACTTAGTAAGCCAATGCCACAAGCACACAAGAGAAGGGGAAAGGGGACAACACCCTCCTATTTGAGGCCTCAAAACCTCTTTTCCACCACTGAAATTCCTCTGGAATTCAGTGGTGAAGAGGCCAAACAAAGACTAAACAATGGCCTAAAGGAGATGGCCCAAAACAAGGCCAAATAAGGCACAAAAGGGGAAGACGACCCCCAACACCAATTAACTCTCAAACAAACATGTTAACCAACTCAAAACAAGACTTTTATCAATTTAAAGCTAAGCCAAAAGAAGCATGCAAATATGGCTAAGTACTCAAGCAAAACAAAGCTCAAAAGAGGATAAGAGGCTCACCCTTGTAGAACAACAAAACCAGCAGCTCTCCTGTGCCAAAACCAACTTTAGGATGTTAAAACAAGTGTTATGGAACCTCAGCTCCAAGGTCAAGAGGTTTGGCTAAGGGGTTCTAGGCAAAAATGTAACGCCCTCAAAATAATACATAAAACCCATCATTTAGACATGCAATGATATAAGAGAAATCAACATCTTTCTATTCATCAGAGTAGTTCTTACAACAATATTACATGCTAATAACAAAAATAAATGCCCTACGGACTTACAGCTTTTCAAGTCAACACTTGGTTACAAAAAAAGAAGAGTGCTAACTCAATTACATCTTAAGCCCTTGGCTTGAATTTACATGTAATACAACCAAAAACACAAAACAGTCCAACAGTCTCAAGCCTCCCAAGCTACGTCCTTGGAGGTGGCATGCTACTTGTACCTGAAAATGATGTCCCATATAGGGTGAGCCACAGCTCAGTAGAAATACACTAAACCAACTATAAACAATGACTAAAATAATAGCATTCGACAGATGGTCCACACTTATATTCCAACTCATACCATATTACAGTTCATGACACTCATGTCCATGTTACATTTCATTTTCCGTTTTCTCAGTTCACAATCTAGGCTCAGAACCTGGCCATACACTTTAATTGAGATAATGACTCATATTAACGTTTCCCATTTCACAATAGATAAGCATACTAGCTATATCAACACATCAACAGATAAGCATATGAGCTATATCAACACTTCCATAGATAAGCATATGAGCTATGTCAACACTTCAACAGATAAGCATATGAGCTGTATCATCACTTCAACAGATAAGCATATGAGCTGTATCTACGAAGTCCATCCCCTATCTCCTCCCAAACACTATCCGGTTTAGAGGTTCATCCCCTATCTTCCCCTAAACCGTAGAGTACATCCCCTATCTCCTCCCACACAACACAATGCATATAAACAATTATCATATACACATTCAATCAATACATAAAGTTAATGTATTCTTTCAACTGTCATATTCGATGACATATTCCATTGATTAGTTTTAGTTTGCCTAATCATCATGCATTGTCTACAACAATCAAGACTATCCTCCACCGATAGCCCAAAGCAGTTATTTCTAAACAGAAAATAAATGCACCAAATGGATAGTATATCAACATTTCGTCTAGGTGAGCGATAAATTAATCCAACTACACCCTTTACCCCCATACCTTTCCAATTTGAATATATCCCATTCAATTTCTCACTTCCCAAAATTAATTGTACAAATTAATTTAACAACAATTAGGGGTTTTTCCCATAATTACAGCACCAACCCTAAGGTTCCATTTTCATCATTAATCCAACATCAAGTCCATTTTCCAATGTATTACATACATAAAGGTTTTAAACTTTGAAAACCTCTCTTTTAAAAATTACACAATAACCCCAAACTTTCTCAAAATTACGCAACAACCCCCAACATATCGAAATACCAAAATTTAAAGACAAAGCTCACAAAATGGAGTAGGATATCCCTACCTTGAAGTTAGAGCTCAAACGGAGAAGAGACCAAAACCAAAGTGCTCCAAACTCCAAACTTTTCGGATCAAAACGAAGCTCTCGACGATCAACACAACTTTTACAAAGGCCGAAGGAAAGAGAAGCAGTCTAACTAGATCAAACCCTAGAGAGAAGGGAGTTTCTAGAGAGAGAGGCTCTCAAAATATCTTTTTAGAAAGTAAGAGAGAGAGAGTGAATGTAAAAAGTGATTCAAAAATGCCTAACTACCTTCTGATATACGATAGGTCCGCTCGAGCGGAGAACAGAATGCTTGAGCATCAAGAACAAAAAACATGGTCCGCTCGAGCGCAAGAAGGCCCGCTCGAGCGTGAAAAACCAGTCCGCTCGAGCGTAAATTTCCCACTCCCAGAACTTTTACCAAAAATGTACTGTCCGCTCGAGCGTGAATAATGCACCTACAGAAGTTTTGCAGAGCATAAAATACTGGAAGTGTGCAATCTCCGCTCGAGCGCTAGACGACCCGCTCGAGCGGAATGACCAAAAACCTGGCAACAAGATTTTAGACCAAGGCTCAACCCACCTGCTCGAAACATGCCCAACACATCCTAAAACTCAAACAATTGTAATTAAAGGATGACAACAAGATGGATACAACCACCAACTCCACGGAACCATAGTCCGGAATACAACAGATACAGAAAGGCAAAATCGGGATTGCTATAACCTTCCCCCCTTAAAGAATTTCATCCCCGAAATTAAATACAAGTTTTTCAAAGACAAGATTTTCTCAATTCTCAACATTATTACAATGCATAATTTAACAACTCGACCCATTACCGGTCATTCCATCTCTATTCAAGAGGCAAATTACCACATATCTCAATATGTATTAACAACGTGCTTTCCCGAAATTCAACAATTTCTACATGTTTCTCAATTCTATATCATATTCAACATTCATGATCTATCTTCATTTCTACAACACATTCAACATATACAATGTTATAACAAACTTCAATTTCAAGGCAAGTTCTACAATACTTCCATAAACCAAAACATTCACAATGTTTTACAACTTAAGACATATTTAATGCTCTTAAAGTTCATTAATATTACAAAATTTCCAATTCATGATTACACATCAACAAACAAGTCCAGATATTTCTCGCGGACCTCCAACTCATGTTCCCAAGTGGCTTCCTCCACTCCGTGATGTTTCCACAAAACCTTTACCAAGGGAATGGTCTTGCCACGCAGGACTTGCTCCCGCCTATCCAAGACTTGAACCGGTCTCTCTTCATACGAGGCATCCTCATCTACCTCTAAGTCGGTCCAATCTAACACATGGGACGGATCCGGCACGTACTTCCGAAGCATACTCACATGAAACACGTCATGCACTCCAGACAACTGCGGTGGCAAAGCCAAACGATAAGCAACTTCCCCAATCCTCTCAAGGATCTCGAAGGGACCGATAAACCGAGGGGATAACTTCCCACTCTTCCCAAACCTCATCAAACCTCGCCTAGGTGATATTTTCAAGAAAACATGATCACCCGTCTCAAATGCCAAAGGCCTCCTCCTACGGTCGGCATAACTCTTCTAGCGACTCTAGGCTGTAACAAGCCTCCTACGGATAAGCTCAACTTTCTCCGTCGTCTCCCTAACTAACTCTGGACCCAACAAAGGTGCATCACCCACCTCGGCCCAACAAACTGGAGACCTACACGGTCGGCCATACAAGGCCTCGAACGGTGCCATACCGATACTCGACTGAAAATTGTTGTTGAGGCAAACTCCACCAAGGGCAAGTGCCTCTTCCACGTCCCACTAAAGTCAAGGACACAACCTCGAAGCATATCCTCAAGGATCTGAATAATACGCTCGGACTGCCCGTCAGTCTGAGGATGATAAGCCGTACTAAAGGTCAACTTAGTGCCCAAAGCACTCTGCAAACTCTGCCACAACCTAGCAGTAAAACGAGGGTCTCTATCTGAGACGATCGTCATTGGGACTCCGTGCAATCTCACTATGTCCCGAATATACAAGTCGGCAAGATCATCCACTAAATCTCTCACGCCAATAGGAATAAAGTGCGCCGACTTAGTTAACCGGTCTACAACCACCCAAATAGCATCACTACCTTGCTGAGTCCTCAGAAGACCTACAACGAAGTCCATAGTGACTTGCTCCCACTTCCACTCGGCAATAGGCAAGGGTTGCAACAAACCCGCTGGCCTCTGATGCTCGGCCTTCACTTGCTGACAAGTAAGGCACTTAGACATGAAAATCGCCACATCTCTCTTCATACCCCGCCACCAAAACTGGCGACCCAAATCCCGATACATCTTGGTGCCTCCCGGATGCACCGCAAGGCGCGAATGATGAAACTCTCGAAGTACTTCCTCTCGACAAGACTCCGGCACAAACAAACGGTCTTGGTATCTCACACTCTGGTTGGGATACACCGTCAAACCCTTCTCAACCTTCCCACTGGAGATCTTATCTCGGAGGGAATCTACCTCAATGTCACCTCTCTGTGCCTCTAACACTTGAGTCACAAGTGTAGGCTGTGCAACAACAGAAAATAAGGCCGCAGTCTCAACGGATTCGCCCAGAAGCAAATCAAACTCGCCGAGTGCACCCAACATCTCCCATTCCTGGATGGCTATACAAGCTACATCACTAATGGATTTTCTACTAAGGGCATCGGCTACAACATTGGCCTTTCTCGGGTGAGAGTGTAACTCAAAATCATAGTCCTCAATGAACTCCATCCACCTTCTCTGCCTCAAATTCAAGTCTCTCTGTGTAAACAGATACCTCAAACTCTTATGGTCCGAGAATACCTCGAACCTCTCACCATAAAGGTAGTGCCTCCAAATCTTCAAGGCAAAGATCACTGTCGCTAACTCTAGGTCATGCGTAGGATAATTCTTCTCGTGAATTTTCAACTGACGTGAGCCATAAGCTACCACTTTCCCCTCTTGCATCAACACACAACCCAAACCCTCTCGTGAGGCATCACAATAAACCGCATAACCTAAACCTCTCTCCGGGATAATCAACAACGGAGCGGTGGTGAATCTAACCTTCAACTCTTGGAACGACTTTTCATAAGTCTCACTCCACACAAACTTGACCCCTTTCTGCGTCAATCTAGTCAATGGCGAAGCTAGCCTGGAGAAATCTTTCACAAACCGGCGGTAATACCCAACTAATCCCAGAAAACTGCGAATCTCAAAAACACTCTTAGGCTGTGCCCAATCTTGCACAGCCTCAACCTTGGATCTATCAACAGACACCCCTTCCTCGGATACCACATGGCCTAAGAATTTGACCTCTCTTAGCCAGAACTCACACTTCCCAAACTTGGCATACAGCCTATGGGTTCTAAGAAACTCGAGCACCACTCTCAAGTGTTCCTCATGCTCCTCCTCAGAAGGCGAATAAATCAGAATATCGTCCACGAAAACGACCACAAAGCGATCTAAGAGTTCTCGGAAGATCCGGTTCATCAAGTCCATAAAGACTGCCGGTGCACTGGTAAGCCCAAATGGCATTACCAGAAACTCATAATGGCCATACCGCGTACGGAATGCCGTCTTCGGAATATCCTCCTCCTTGACCCTCAACTGGTGGTAACCCGATCTCAAGTCTATCTTAGAGAAACAACGAGAACCCTTCAACTGGTCAAACAAATCGTCTATACGGGGCATAGGGTACTTATTCTTAACCATAGCTCGATTCAACTTTCGGTAGTCGATACAAAGTCTCAAGGCACCATCTTTCTTTTTAGCAAAGAGGGCCGGTGCTCCCCACGGCGAAACACTAGGGCGAATGAAGCCCTTATCTAGCAACTCTTGGAGTTGAATCTTCAACTCACTCAACTCTGCTGGGGCAAAATGGTAAGGTGCCATAGAAATCGGCGCCGTGCTGGACACTAAATCAATAGAGAACTCTATCTCTCGGTGAGGTGGCAAACTAACGAGATCCTCGGGAAAAACATCCGAATACTCACAAACCACTCTCGGTAATACAATCTGGGTCTCATCACACTCACTACTCATAAAGCTAGCAAGTAGACTACTAAGTTCACTCCGCCCTCGCGAATCATACACCGGTGGCAATACACAACCAACCCGATCCCCCAAGAAATGGAAACACTCCACGCTCAAGGTACATACTGTGACCCTCTGGCGGTAGCAATCGATAACAGCTTGGTATGACGATAGCCAGTCCATACCCAAAATAACATCAAAACCCTTCATGGGCATAACTATAAAAGGAAATGGAAGCCTACGGTCGGCGACCTCTATATCACAACCTCTACATCCTTGTTTCAAAATCAACTCACCCCCAACAGGTGATACAACACATATAGGAGATGCTAATTGTGCCAACTCCAACTCCAAAACAGATGCAAATGCAGCAGATACAAAGGAATGCGACACACCCGTATCAATCAATACACTAGCAACCGAGTTGCAAAACAGAAAGGTACCTCTCACAACTGACAGAGCCGGTACTAGGTCCTGTGCGATAACAGCATACATGCGCCCTGTAGGCCCCTGATCCACCTGCTCACCTCTAGGAGCAAAAGACTGCTGCACAGACTGGGATGACGAAGCTCCCGGATTGGACCTTGAGGCCTGCACAGACTGAGCTGGCTGAAAACTTTGCGTCTGCCTAGAACCAGATGCTCTTGATGTGGCACCCAACTGCGGGCAATACCTCTTCAGGTGCCCGGGCTGACCACACTGATTACAAGACAAAGGCTGGCCCCTGCCCTGACTCTGGCTCTGAGGTCGAGCCGATGAAGAAGCTGCTCCCTGACCTCCTCCCCTCTGTGGGCAAACTGAAGACTTGTGACCCAGCTGGCCACATTTGAAACAAGTCAGGCCTCCCTGATTACCTCTCCCGGAGCCTGCACTCGGCACCGGAAAGGTCGATCTAGTAAAACCACCCTGAGACTGGTGAGGGTTAGGACCCCTTTGTCTCCTGCCATCACCTTGGCCATCATGGCTCCTCTTGGAGCCTCTATGCGTCTCCTCATCCTCTTCCTACATCATAATCTCCATATGAGCTGCAGCATCCACCAGATGTCTATACTCTCAAATCGAAGACCCTCCAACCCTCAGCTTGAGTCCACGCCTCAACTTCCGCTCAAACTTAAAACAACGGTGTTCCTCGGACGCCACAAGCTCTGGTGCGAACCTGGACAAACTAGTAAAAGAGGCCTCAAACTCAGCCACTGACAAACCTTGCTGTTTAAGCTGGCAAAATTGTTCCCTCAGCTTCTCCCTGGCAGCTGAAGATAAGAACTTCTCCTGTAAAGCCCCTACAAAAGCCTCCCATGCACCACCAACACGACCCTTCTCGTACTTCCCCCATTGATCTGCATCTCCCTTCAGTTGGAAGGATGCCAAGGTCACTTTCAGTGCTCTGTCCTTGATGCCAAGCATCTCGAACGTCTTACTCATCTGCTCCAACCATTCGTCAGCCTTAAGTGGCTCTTTCGGATCCCCAACAAACTCGTCCGGGTTAGACCAGAAAAACTCCCTCTTCAAGAAAGAAGGCCCTGCCTCAGCAACCTAATTCTCAGCTCTGAGAATACCCAAAGCTCCTGCTATCTCTCGGGTCAAGGCGCTCATAGCCTACTGACCCGCTGGCTCGGCCACATTGGCCTGGCCAACTCCCTCCTACATTGCCAAAATCTCATCCGGTAAAGGCACTTCCTACTTCCTAGGCCTACCACGCCTACCACCTCGCCCTTGTCTTGACATCCGAATAAAGGTAACGAAGAACGTTAGCACATTCACAAATATGCCGAAGCTACAACACTCTCGTCTTAATACATGGACAATTGTAATTCACTCCACGTAAGCACATAAACACATAAGCACTTACGAATTTCGTTTCCGGATAATGATAGTCCCGTGGCGTTACTAGAGTTCCGGTTAGAAACAACATTGATCAAGTGCTTTTTCAACAAGACTCACCGAAACCCAAGGATCCAATCAACATCCTAGAAACTAAATCCCATACCCATATAGTCACATAAACATGTTATCACATAAGCACGTAATATTACATCCAAGTCTCTAACAAGCGAGACGAACCCATTGTGATACTAATCACTTCCCACGTTTCCAAAGTATTCAAACCCGGTACGCTCTGATACCAAGTTGTAATGCCCTCAAAATAATACATAAAACCCATCATTTAGACATGCAATGATATAAGAGAAATCAACATCTTTCTATTCATCAGAGTAGTTCTTACAACAATATTACATGTTAACAACAAAAACAAATGCCGTACGGGCTTACAGCTTTCAAAGTCAACACTTGGTTACAAAAAAGAAGAGTGCTAACTCAATTACATCTTAAGCCCTTGGCTTGAATTTACATGTAATACAACCAAAAACACAAAACAGTCCAACAGTCTCAAGCCTCCCAAGCTACGTCCACGGAGGTGGCATGCTACCTGTACCTGAAAATGATGTGCCATATAGGGTGAGCCACAACCTAGTAGAAATACACTAAACCAACTATAAACAATGACTAAAATAATAGCATTCGACAGATGGTCCACACTTATATTCCAACTCATACCATATTACAGTTCATGACACTCATGTCCATGTTACATTTCATTTTCCATTTTCTCAGTTCACAATCCTAGCTCAGAACCTGGCCATACACTTTAATTGAGATAATGACTCATATTAAACGTTTCCCATTTCACAATAGATAAGCGTACTAGCTATATCAACACATCAACAGATAAGCATATGAGCTATATCAACGCTTCCATAGATAAGCATATGAGCTATATCAACACTTCAACAGATAAGCATATGAGCTGTGTCATCACTTCAACAGATAAGCATATGAGCTGTATCTACAGAGTCCATCCCCTATCTCCTCCCAAACACTATCCGGTTTAGAGGTCCATTCCCTATCTTCCCCTAAACCGTAGAGTACATCCCCTATCTCCTCCCACACAACACAATGCATATAAACAATTATCATATACACATTCAATCAATATATAAAGTTAATGTATTCTTTCAACCATCATATTCGATGACACATTCCATTGATTAGTTTTAGTTTGCCTAATCATCAAGCATTGTCTACAACAATCAAGACTATCCTCCACCGATCGCCCAAAGCAAATATTTCTAAATAGAAAATAAATGCACCAAATGGATAGTATATCAACATTTCGTCTAGGTGAGCGATAAATTAATCCAACTACACCCTTTACCCCTATACCTTTCCAATTTTAATATATCCCATTCAATTTCTCATTTTCCAAAATTAATTGTACAAGTTAATTTAACAACAATTAGGGCTTTTTCCCATAATTACAACACCAACCCTAAGGTTCCATTTTCATCATTAATCCAACATCGTGTCCATTTTTCAATGTATTACATACATAAAGGTTTTAAACTTTGAAAACCCCTTTTTTGAAAATTAAACAATAACCCCAAACTTTCTCGAAATTACGCAACAACCCCCAACATATCGAAATACCAAAATTTAAAGACAAAGCTCATAAAATGGAGTAGGATATCCCTACATCGAAGTTAGAGCTCAAACGGAGAAGAGACCAAAACCAAAGTGCTCCACACTCCAAACTTTTTGGATCAAAACGAAGCCCTCGACGATCAACACAACTTTTACAAAGGCCAAAGGAAAGGGAAGCACTCTAACTAGATCAAACCCTAGAGAGAAGGGAGTTTCTAGAGAGAGAGACTCTCAAAATATCTTTTTAGAAAGTAAGACAGAGAGAGTGAATGTAAAAATGATTCAAAAATGCCTAACTGCCTTATGATAGACGATAGGTCCGCTCGAGTGGAGAACAGAACGCTCGAGCGTCAAGAACAAAAAACATAGTCCGCTCGAGCGCAAGAAGGCCCGCTCGAGCGCTAAGACACAAAGATAAAGCACATCCACTCGAGTGTAAATTTCCCACTTCCAGAACTTTTACCAAAAATGTACTGTCCGCTCGAGTGCCAACAAGCCCGCTCGAGCGCAACCCGCTCGAGTGCAAAGAAGTCCACTCGAGCGTGAATAACGCACCTGTAGAAGTTTTGCAGAGCACAAAATACTAGAAGTGTGCAATCTCCGCTCGAGCGCTAGACGACCCGCTGGAGGGAAATGACCAAAAACCTGGCAACAAGATTTTAGACCAAGGCTCAACCCACCTACTCGAAACTTGCCCAACACATCCTAAAACTCAAACAATTGTAATTAAAGGATGACAACAAGATGGATACAACCACCAACTCCATGGAACCACAGTCCGGAATACAACAGATACAGAAAGGGAAAACCGGGATCGCTATAAAAATGCATGAAGAACACTCACTTTAGGGCACAAACAAGGCCAATATAGAGAGAGAGGGACGAATATAGAGAGATATATAACTTCTCTAATGCAATTTTTCAGAACCCTTGGGAAGGGAGAGGGGTCTCCCTTCTTGTAGGAATTCAATTCTAAAGCTTCCTAAGCAAGCTAAGCTTGGTTCAAATCCCTCCATACACGTGTATGGAGGAGACAGAAAGTGACCAACAGCTGGCACCAGCTGGAAGCACAAACTCTGAAAAAGAAGAAAAAGGGGCCTCGGCCGAAAGATATGGTCGATCGACCAAAATAAGTGCCGATCGACCAAAAAAAGTGCCGATCGGCCAACACTTTTGACCGATGGCAAGAAAACAAGGCCGATGGCATCATGCCTTGGTCGATGGGTTGTAGGGATGGCCAACAAGCCTCCCTCTTCCCTCAGAAGCAAACCACAAGTGCTTGGTGCACAACCAAGCACAAAATAGACAAGTTGAGAGATCTTAAGGTAAGGCACGCGGCCGAGACCTTCGGGAACTCCAAACGAACACGAGCATGGATGATCATCGAGTGTTCAAACGATGACGTCCAAGTCTTGAGGACGGTAAAAAATGGGGTGTCTACAGGGCAGAACCGAAGCGACGCGACGCTTGGAGTACAGAATCGTAGCTCCCCCCAAGGGGAACCTTAGCGCGAGCTAGGGGCAAATGAAGGGAGTAAATAAGAAATGGGTCAGACCCAAGCCTTGGACCGGTCCAATCACCCAAGCCCAAATCCAAATGGGTCAGATGAGCATGTGGGCAACCCAACTAAGCCCAACTTCATGATCAACAGTCTACCCAAGTCCTCAAGCACTTGGGCCCAACCCGCAGTGGAAAGGCTAGTCCAGCCGCGATGATGGGCTGGGCCGAGCTGCAAGACCTAATCTATGGGCCGAACTAAAGTGGCCCGAGCCCACACAAAGATATCCGAATGGACCAGCCCAACCCAACAGAAGCCTCGTCTAGTGCCGAGCTGGGGCACGAAGGTACTGAGCTGAGGGAACCTCACAGAGAAATGTGGAAGTTGTGAGTATGTGCATGTGCAAGTTGCCACCTCAGCTGGTCCCCTACACCTAGAATCACGGAAGTTATTAAACCAGAAGAATGAGGTTTGTTATCAACATGACTGCAATGAGTATATGCATTCTATGACAACTACCAGATGGTCCCTCACCTGGTGCCATGCTAAAGGAAAATCTGGCAGCACCAAAGCTCCATGAAACCATCTTGAGAAGCAAGCAAGAAACCCTATATATATTACATGAACTTCACATTGAAGGTAACTGAACTGATCCAAGTTGAACCTCACTTACTTACAAACTCAACTCTCTACACTTCTTGTCTGATCATTGATTCCCACATCGGAGGGGTTATCCGGCCAACCCCGGCCGTGCAGCTCTTACGGTGCTTCTTGTGGCAGGAACCTCAATCATTGGATAGTCCAACCGAGTGTGGAGCCCCAATCCACTTTCATCTAGTGCGGAATCCGGTACGCACATATATGATACATGCAGTCGATGTTGTCTAGAAAATTATCTTTTTCTTGGCTGTTTTCAAAGAAAAAATTAATCTATTTTTGGGTATTTTGTGTGTTAGTTATTTCAGTTGTAGATCCTAAAACTTGCAGGCATTAAAGCAGTTGCCTTGAGAAAAGATCCAGTTAGCTGCAAAATTTGGAATAGTCAAACTTGACCCTACTCAAATTGTGGTGAATGGAAGTGTTGAAATGTGCACTCCTGTTGTGAGGCTAGCCTGAAGCGCCTTGGTGTGGACTACATTGATCTCCACTATGTACATCGGATTGACACATCAGTCGCTATAGAGGAGACTATAAGTAACTTGTTTCTTTTTTCCATTTATCAACACACCCTCAAGTCCTGTTCTTTTAGCTCCTAACTTTAAGCTGGCTTTGTTTTTAGTGAATTTTTTTTCAATTTTTAGTCAAAATTTTTGTACATTTTAGATTTGTATAGACAAGATGACCCTAAAATTTTAAATTTTTTTTTTGACAAAACATCCAAATGTCTTATTGATTTTCTTTTTGTTCTTTCTCTTGAAAGGAATGGTACCTTAGTAGCTACTCATTTCGAATTAGTTGGAATACTTTCCTCAAATCTAAGTGATGTTCGAAATATTTACTGATTGATGCTGAATTTTCTTCATGAATAGCAGATGGGGGAACTTAAGAAATTGGCGGAAAGGGTAAAATCAAATACACTGGTCTATCAGAAGCAAGCCCAAACACAATAAGGAGGGCACATGTTGTTCATCCTATAGCTACTTTACAAATGGAGTATTCCCTTTTGACTCGTGACATTGAAGAAGAAATAATCCTAATTTGCAGGTGCTTCATTTTGCTTCCAAAATTTACTTGCATTTTGTCCAAAATGTTGGAGATTCTTGTCCAATTGTTACTCTTCATTAAAAAAAACTTCTATATAATACGGTAGGGCGGTTTTTGAAAATGTCTCATAATGTATTAGAGATACATTTTGAATCAACGGTTCAAATTTTTTCATCTAACAATTTAAGGGTCAAGATGATTTCTTTACTTTTACTTTTCCTCCAAAATATATCTCTCTTTCTCTCTTTCTTTCTTTTTTTTTTTTGAGTCTTATCACCTATCCACCCACCCACTCTCCCTCTTATTTTGAGTGTTTTCCCAATTTAAGTGTAGTGCACTTCTTTCTCCAATGCAATAATGAGTCTTTGGTTTGTTTTTAAATTTTGTTTTATTTATTTTTTTGTGTGTATAAAATGATATTGGACTTTTAAAAGTATCTCTTGAGACAAAGTTTGATTGTAGTCCCTTTTCTGTCTTTAGAAAGATGTTAATCATAAGAAGACACCTTACTTTCTGTTTGAACTCCAAATTCTTGTAATCATTTTTTGTGATTTCTTGTTTATTGGAATTTCCATCTTAAACTTGTAGCCATTTTTATATTTTTGATAAGACTTCCAATTTCTTTTGTTTTCTCTTTGACCTTATTTTTGTTTAAAACATGTGTTGGTTATCAGGGAGCTTGGAATTGCAATAGTTCCATATTTCCCCACTGCTCATCTTTTTTTTGGTGGCAAGGCAGTTGTTGAGGCTGTCCCTACAAATAGCTTCTTGGTATTGAACTGGATCTTTATCTTTTATTTTCTTTCAATTTAATTATTGTCAGATAAAAATCATATTTTTTAACTAATGTTCCATTTGTTTCGGTAGAAAGCGAAAGTCAACGGAAAACATTTTTTGTAGTCAACAAAACACAAACTTATTTAGGTAGAATAACTATTTTTATTTTTAAAGTTTTTGAAAGGTAGAAAACATTTTCCAAACTAAGGTCTTAGTAACAGCACCACACTACCACCCCCACCCCTACCACCACCCCCATCTCCACCTCCACCTCCACTTCCACCGCCCTACCACAACCACCAATACCATCACTAATACAGCAACTAACAGTACATTAGTTTCAAGGTCGCAACCAAATATAGGAAAATATTTTTTGCTAAAACAAATGAAGTGCAAATTCATTCAGATATTTCCTCATTTTGATTAGTCAAATAATTATATGAATGAATGACTAAGTTAATCTTTATATCAGCTATCACATCCTTGGTTTACAGGGCAGAATTTAGAGCACAACAAGATCTTTTATCTTCGAGTAAAAGAGTTGGCTAAGAAGCATAGTTGCACCCCTGTTCAACTCGCACTTGCATGGATTCTTCATCAAAGGGATGATATGGTACCTATATCTGGTGAGTGACTCATCAAAATTTTGATTTCTTGGTAATGAAGCAAATGTGAAAAACTATGTAAAAAATGCTACAAGTTTGATAAGTAGGAGATTGTAGTATTTCTTACAATTCAACGTAAACCTTGCCGAAATATGATTTTTTGGCTTTTGAATTAAATTAAACATAATTTCCATTGAATGATTAGTTTTGATTAGTTTTTCTGAAAATTCGTGAATTTTTTTTTATCGTATTTAGATGTGTAGAATGTTTTAATAATTTGTGTAGTGGATGTTTATGCAATCAAGGCAAAATTAATCAATTTAAGAATTCTATAGGAAGTTAAAACAAAAACAGCTCAAAGAACCATGGGATCTTGTAGCGATCTTAATTTTTTTAAGTCATTACTTATTATTAATTATTATTTATTTTATTTTTGACTTTATTAATTACGTAATTATATGAGAATTTAATGTGTTATTTAATTAGTTTAATGTTGTGTTTAATTATATATAATTAGTTTAAATATTATATATATATATATATATATATAAGGAGTTATATATATATTTAATGTTATATTTATATTTATATATGGTGCATTTATGTTGTATTTATATAGTATCTATATATTAAGCAAAAGGGTCTTTTAAAACTCAAGGCTTGTGGAAGCTCCAACATGCCAATCCTAATTTCCTAATTTTTTATTTTTTTTTAAAAAAAAATTGACTTGGTGATTGGTTTAAAGATTATAATAATTACACTATTGAATAACGCAATAAATGAAATCCTAATTTCCTTACTTTTTACATCCCAAGAGACCCATGTAATTATTGTGTAAATGACTCTTAATTTTTTCCCTCTTAATTTTTTTGTTTTGTTTTTTGAAAAAACAAATAAATAAACACTTATTAAATTCTTTCAAACTCCTCGGTCAAACCCCATGTATTTAATTTATATATTAAAAAAAATAAATTGACTTGGTGATTGGTTTAAAGATTATAATAATTACACTATTGAATAACGCAATAAATGAAATCCTAATTTCCTTACTTTTAACATCTCAAGAGACCCATGTAATTATTGTGTAAATCGCTCTTAATTTTTTTCCCTCTTAATTTTTTTGTTTTGTTTTTTGAAAAAACAAATAAATAAACACTTATTAAATTTTTTCAAACTCCTCGGTCAAACCCTATGTATTTAATTTATATATTAAAAAAAATTAAAATAAATATAAATATTTATAATTATTCCGTACATAGCACGGGTGATAGGCTAGTAATAATATAAGTCAATTAAGATATAAGCAAAAGTGACGGTTGTGCCTGTGCGGAGAGAGAGAGTCGAGAGAGAGAGAGAGAGAGAGAGAGAGGGCCGAGAGATAGACTCTGTGTTAAAGGGGCTGTTATTAAGAAAGGAAAAAACACACACAAGAGACACAGACGGTGGAAGGTGGAGAAAAAGGAAAGATTAGGATTAGAGTTTTATTTTGGTGGGTCTATTAATTTTTTAAATATTATTTTGATTTTTAAAAATTTATATATTAAGTAAAAGGGTATTTTAAAACTCAAGGCTTGTGGAAACTCCAACATGTCAATCCTAATTTCCTAATTTTTTAGTTTTTTTAAAAAAAAATTGACTTGGTGATTGGTTCAAAGATTATAATAATTACACTATTGAATAACGCAATAAATGAAATCCTAATTTCCTTACTTTTTACATCCCAAGAGACCCATGTAATTATTGTGTAAATGACTCTTAATTTTTTCTCTCTTAATTTTTTTGTTTTGTTTTTTGAAAAAACAAATAAATAAACACTTATTAAATTCTTTTAAACTCCTCGGTCAAACCCATGTATTTAATTTATTATATTAAAAAAAATAAATTGACTTGGTGATTGGTTCAAAGATTATAATAATTACACTATTGAATAACGCAATAAATGAAATCCTAATTTCCTTATTTTTAACATCCCAAGAGACCCATGTAATTATTGTGTAAATCGCTCTTAATTTTTTTCCCTCTTAATTTTTTTGTTTTGTTTTTTGAAAAAATAAATAAATAAACACTTATTAAATTTTTTCAAACTTCGCGGTCAAACTCCATGTATTTAATTTATATATTAAAAAAAATTAAAATAAATATAAATATCTATAATTATTCCGTACATAGTACGGGTGGTAGGCCAGTAATAATATAAGTCAATTAGGTTATAAGCAAAAGTGACGGTTGTGCCTGTGCGGAGAGAGAGAGTCGAGAGAGAGAGAGAGAGAGAGAGAGAGAGAGAGAGAGAGAGAGAGAGGGGGCCGAGAGATAGACTCTGTGTTAAAGGGGCTGTATTAAGAAAGGAAAAAACACACACAAGAGACACAGACGGTGGAAGGTGGAGAAAAAGGAAAGACTAGAATTAGAGTTTTATTTTGGTGGTTCTATTAGTTTTTTAAATATTATTTTGATTTTTTAAAAAAAATTATGAGTATAAAACTTATTTTTTTTTATTTATGTTTAATTCGTTATTTTTATTTATTTATTTGTATTTATTTGATGTTAGTTTGATTTTTTATTTATATGAAGATGATAGATTGATTTTAATTATTTTGATTAGTTGTGTATGTAAAATTTAAATTTTTTGATGATGATTAATTTTAATTATTTTAGATTAGTTGTGTATGTAAAGTTTAGGGTTTTTAGATGATTGATTGAATTTAATTATTTTGATTAGTTGTGTATGTAAGGTTTAGGGTTTTTAGTTGATTGATTGATTTTAATTATTTTGATTAGTTGTATATACAAGGCTTAGGGTTTTTTATGGATTTATTTTATGGTTGTAATCACACTCGGGTTATATAAAATTAAAATTAATTACGAACCCAAAGATAAATTCCTTATATTCCACCATGACTCCATGGATTGTTATTTTATTTGAGTGATGGTAAGAAAGTGTAACGCTCACAAAATAATACAAATAAACCTAACGTTCTTGACATGCATAGACATAAGAGAATAAAGCATAATTCTATTCATCAGAGTATTAAGTACAAAAGTATTACATGTTGACAATAAAAGTAAATGCCCTACGGGCTTACAACTTTCCAAGTCAACACTTGGGTTCAACAAAAGAAGAGTTCTAACTCTTTATACAAATAAGCCCTAGGCTTGAATTTACATGTAATACGCAAAAGGATAACAACAAAAGTTCTTCAGCCTCTAAGCCTCCCAAGCTACGTCATTGGAGGTGGCATATCACCTGAACCTGAAAATGATATCCCATATAGGGTGAGCCAATGCCCAGTAGAGATATACTAAACCAGATATGAGCAATAACTAAAACATTAGCATATGATAAATGGCTAACACTTGTAAACTAGCTTACAACACAATCCAGTTCCATGACAAATATATACATGTTTCATTCCGCTTTTCTTTACTTAAGCAATTTTCAATTTATAAACATGGCTCATAACTTGGCCAACAATTTCCATGAGACTACAGCTCATATTAAAAACACTTCCAATATTAACAAGTCAAATGAGATCACGACTCATATATTAAAAACTCTTCCATACTTCAATAATCTACGTTATGCAAACGTAATCAAGATTTCGGGACTTTTACCCTGGACACTCCGGACAACTTAGTTATCAATGGAGTCCATCCCCTATCTCCTCCCAAACAAGTCTGAGAGTCCATCCCCTATCTCCTCTCAAACCATGGGGTAAATCCCCTATCTCCTCCCACACAATATGCATATACAATGTACTTAAACACTTGTCATATACAATTATTAATCAATACACATATTTGGTGTATTATTCCAACCGTCATATTCAATGACATATACCAGATGATTAATTTCAGTTTTTCCTAATCAACATACAGTGTCTGCAATAATCAAGACTATCCTCCACCGATAGCCCAATGTAGTTATTTCTAAACAGATAATAAGTGCATCAAACAAATATAATAATCAACATTTTCATAGGTGAGTGATTAATTTGTCCAACTACACCATTCAATCTCACAACTCCCCAATTTCATGAATTTCACCTCAATTTCACAATTTCCCAAATTAATTATTCAAATTAATTAGGGCAATATCCCCCTTTTTCGAATATCAACCCTAAGGCTCTATTTCATCAATTCAACAACATTAATTTCATTATTTCTAAATCCCACATACACATGGGATTTAATAAATGAAAACCCCCTTTTATAGCTTCAACCAAACCCTAACCTTTCCCAAATTAACCAACAACACCATCTATTCAAAATGACTAAAATTTAGGTCAAAACCCATAAGAATAAGTAGGATATCCCTAACTTAAGAGAAGAGACCCAATGGAGAAGATGATGAAAACTCAAGATGCTCCAAACTCAAAGATTTTCGGATCAAAATGTAGCCCACACCAAGCTCCACCTTTCTTACAAAGGGATTAGGGTAAGAGGCCACTAGAACTAGATGGATTTTTAGAGAGAAGGTGCGTAGAGAGAGAAAAAGCAGCCGTTCTAGAGTTTGAGAAGAAAAGGAGTTCAAAAAGTGAGAGAGAAGACTGCTGCAGTGAACTGATATATTCAAGGGTCGCTCGAGCGACCAGACAGAAAGAAACCTCGCTCGAGCGCACAAAGCCTCGCTCGAGCCAACAATTCAAAGCTTCTGGTCTGTAACCCAGAAGTACGCTCGAGCGAAGAAAAGCTCGCTCGAGCGTAGAAATGCAACCTTCAGGTCAAAAAGAGACGCAGACGCAAGCTCGAGCGTAAGACTTCTCGCTCGAGCCACCAGACACATCACCCAACTCTTGCTCGAGCGAAGGAACCCTGGCTTGAGCGAAGGAACTAAAACAAAGAGCTCGCTCGAGCAACAAAAGATTCGCTCGAGCGAAGAACCAAAATTCTGGACAACAACTATTGGTTTAAACTTACTACCAACCTGTATCAAACCTGCCCGACACATCCTAAAACTCATATACAAAGAATTGAAGGATGGAAACAAGATATAAACAACAACCAACACCACGGAACCTAAGTCTGGAATATTGTACAAAAAGGGGAAAACACAGGATTGCTATAACCTCCCATCCCTTAAAGAATTTCGTCCCCGAAATTAGATATAAGTTTCCAAAAACATGATTTCTCAATTCTCAACAACATTACCATTCAACATTCCACGTCTTGACCGATTATCGGTCATCCCGTCTCTATTCAAGAGGCAAATTACAATATAATTCACAATGCTTTAATAATATGCTTTTCTTAGAAATTCAACAATTTCCAACACCATATTCCATCATTCCATAACATACTCAATGTTAATGATATATTTGCATTTTTACAATACATTTAACATATATACAATGTCAAATTAGATTTCCATTCTCAAGGCATACTCAACCTTCACAATATTTCAATAAACCAAAACATATACAATGTTTTACAACTTAAGACATATTTAATGCCCTTAAAGTTTATCAATACAACAAAATCGCCAATACATGGTTAAACATTAACAAACAAGTCCGAATATTTGTCACGGACATCTAACTCACGTTCCCAAGTGGCTTCTTCCACTCCGTGATGCTTCCACAAAACCTTCACCAAAGGTATCGTCTTGCCTCGCAAGACTTGATCTCGCCTATCCAAGACCCGTACCGGTCTCTCCTCATATGAGGCATCCTCATCTACCTCTAAGTCGGTCCAATCTAATACATGCGATGGATCCGGCTTGTACTTTCGAAGCATACTAACATGAAACACGTCATGCACCCCGGACAACTGTGGCGGTAAAGCTAAACGGTATGCCACCTCCCCAATCCTCTCAAGGATCTCAAAGGGACCAATAAATTGAGGAGACAACTTCCCACTCTTCCCAAATCTCATCAAACCCCGCCTAGGTGATATTTTCAAGAAGACATGATCACCCACCCCAAATACCAAAGGCCTTCTCCTACGGTCGGCATAACATTTTTGGCGACCCTGGGCTATAAACAAACCTCTTACGGATAAGTTCAACCTTCTCCGTCGTTCCCAAACCAACTCCGGGCCCAACAAAGGTGCATTACCCACCTCAGCCCAACAAACTGGAGACCTACAAGGTCGGCCATACAAGGACTCAAACGGTGCCATACCAATACTCGATTGGAAACTGTTATTGTAGGCAAACTCCACTAAGGGCAAGTGCCTCTCCCACAACCCACTAAAGTCAAGGACACAACCTCGAAGCATATCCTCAAGGATCTGAATAGTACGCTCGGATTGCCCGTCAGTCTGAGGATGATAAGCCATGCTAAAGGTCAACCTAGTGCCCTTGGCACTCTACAAACTCTGCCACAACCTAACAGTAAAACGCGGATCTCTATCTGAGACGATCGATACTGGGACCCCGTGCAACCTCACTATGTCCCAAACATATAAGTCGGCAAGATGATCTACCGAATCTCTCACGCGCATAGGGATAAAATGCGCCGACTTAGTCAACCGGTCCACGACTACCCAAATAGCATCACTACCCCGCTGAGTCCTCGGAAGACCTACAACGAAGTCCATCATGACATGCTCCCACTTCCACTCAGCAATAGGCAAGGGTTGTAACAAACCCGCTGGCTTTTGATGTTCGACCTTCACTTGCTGACAAGTAAGGCACTTAGATACAAAAACTGCCACATCTCTCTTCATACCCCGCCACCAAAACTGGCGACCCAAATCACAATACATCTTAGTGCCTCCCGGATGCACCGCAAGGCGTGAATGGTGAAACTCTCGGAGTACCTCCTTTCGGCAAGACTCCGATACGAATAGACAGTCTCGGTACCTCACACTCAGGTCAGGATACACAGTTAAACCGTTCTCAACCTTCCCACTGGAGATTTTCTCCCGGAAGGATTCTACCTCAAGGTCACCTCTCTGTGCCTCTAACACTCGATTCATAAGTGCAGGCTGCGCAACTACAGAAAACAAGGCCGCAACCTCAACAGATTCACCCAAAAGCAAATCAAACTTACCAAGTGCACCCAACATTTCCCACTCCCGGATGGCTATACAAGCTACATCACTAATGGATTTCTTACTAAGGGCATCGGCCACAACATTGGCCTTCCCCGGATGATAGTGCAACTCAAAGTCGTAATCCTCAATGAACTCCATCCACCTCCTCTGTCTCAAGTTCAAGTCTTTCTTTGTAAACAGATACTTCAGACTCTTATGATCTGAGAACACCTCAAATCTCTCACCATACAGGTAATGCCTCCAAATCTTCAAGGCAAAGATCACAGCTGCTAACTCTAGGCCATGAGTAGGGTAATTCCTCTCGTATATTTTCAACTGTCGTGAGCCATAGGCTACCACTTTCCCCTCTTGCATCAACACACAACCCAAACCCTCTCGTGAAGCATGACAATGCACTGCATAACCCAAACCCCTCTCTGGAATAATCAAAACAGGAGCGGTGGTAAGTCTAACTTTAAGTTCTTGGAATGACTTTTCACAAGTCTCACTCCACACAAACTTGACCCCTTTTTCACGTCAATCTAGTCAAAGGCGAAGCTAGCCTGGAGAAATCTTTCACAAACAGGTGGTAATACCCAACTAATCCCAGAAAACTGCGGATCTCAAAAACACTCTTAGGCTGTGCCCAATCCTACACTGCCTCTATCTTGGATGTATCAACAGACACCCCTTCCCCGGAGACTACATGGCCTAAGAATTTAACCTTTCTTAGCTAGAACTCACACTTCCCAAACTTGGCATACAACTTATGGGCTCTAAGCAACTCAAGCACCACTGTCAAGTGTTCCTGATGCTCCTCCTCAGAAGGCGAATAAATCAGAATGTTGTCCACGAAGACGACCACGAAGCGATCTAAGAATTCTCGGAAGATCCGGTTCATCAAATCCATAAACACTACCGGTGCATTGGTGAGCCCAAAAGGCATCACCAAAAACTCATAGTAGCCATACCGCGTACGGAATGTCGTCTTCGGGATATCTTCCTCTCTGACCCTCAACTGGTGGTAACCGGATCTCAAGTCTATCTTAGAGAAACAACGGGACCCTTTCAACTGGTCAAACAGATCATCTATATGAGGCATAGGGTACTTGTTCTTAACCGTAGCCTGATTCAATTTTTGGTAATCGATACAAAGTCTCAAAGCCCCATCTTTCTTCTTAGCAAAGAGGGCCGGTGCCCTCCACGGTGAAGTACTAGGATGAATAAAGCCCTTATCTAGTAACTCTTGGAGTTGAATCTTCATCTCACTCAATTCAACTGGGGCAAAACGATACGGTGCCATGGAAATCGGTGCCGTGTCGGGCACTAAATCAATAGAAAATTCCACCTCTCGATGTGGTGGCAAACTAACCAGATCCTCGGGAAAGATGTCTGAGTACTCACAAACCACTCTGGGTAACTCAATCTGGATCTCATTACACTCACTACTCATAAAGCAAGCAAGAAGACCACTAAGCTTACTCCGTCCTCGCGGATCATACACTGGTGGCAACACACTACCAATCTTATCCCCCAAGAAATGAAAACAATCCCCACTCAAGGTACATACAGTGACCCTCTGGCGGTAACAATCAATAACAGCCCGGTATGACGATAACCAGTCCATACCCAAAATCACATCAAAACCCGACATAGCTATAACTACAAAAGAAAATGAAAGCTGGCAGTCGGCGACCTCTATTTCACAGCCCCGACACCCTTGTTTCAAAATTAACTCACCCCCAATAGGTGATACAACACAAATAGGAGAAGCTAACTATGCCAACTTCAACCCCAAAACAAATGCAAATGCAGCAAATATAAAGGAATGGGATGCACCCGTATCAATCAACACATTGGCAACCGAGTTGCAAAACAAAAAGGTACCTCTCACAATAGATGGAGCCAGTACAAGATCCTACGCGGTAACAGCATACACGCGCCCTGAAGGTCTCTAGTCTACCTGTGCACCTCTCGGAGCATACGACTGCTATACAGACTAAGACGAGGAGGCTCCCTGATTGGCCCTCGAGGCCTAAACTGACTGTGCTGGCTGATGGCTCTGAGTTTGCCTCGAACCAGATGCACCAGATGTTCCACTCAACTGCGGGCAAAACCTCTTCAGGTGCCTAGCCTAACCACACTGGTAACAAGAGAGCGGCTGGCCTCTGCCCTGACTCTGGCACTGAGGTCGAGTTGACGATGAAGCTGCTCTCTGTCCTCCTCCTCTCTGCGGGCAAGTTGGAGACTTGTGGCCCAACTGACCACATTTGTAACAAGTAATGTCTCCCTGACTGCCTCTCCCAGACCCTGAACTCGGCACTGGAAAGGTAGATCTCGCAAAAGCACCCTGGGATTGCTGAGGGTTAGAACCCCTCTGCTTCCTACCATCCCTTGGCCATCTTGACTCCTCTTGGAGCCCATCATCCTCTCCTCATCCTCCTGCATAATAATCTCAAGATGTGCCGCAGCATCCACAAGGCGTCCATACTCCCGAGTCATGGACCCAGCAACCCTAGTCTTGAGTCCGTGTCTCAACTTCTTTTCGAACTCAAGGCAACGGCGTTCCTCAGACGCCACTAGCTCAAGTGCAAACCTAGATAAACTGGCAAATAGGGCCTCAAACTCGGCCACCGGTGTACTCAGCTACTTGAGCTGTCAGAGCTGATCCCTCAACTTCTCCCTAACAGCGGGAGATAGAAACTTCTCCTGAAAGGCACCAACAAAAGCCTCCCAAGTCCCTCCAATACGGCCCCGCACATATTTCCACCACTGACCCGCATCTCCTTTCAGCTGGAAAGACGCCAAGGTCACCTTCAATGCCCCGTTTTCGATGCCAAGCATCTCAAACGTCTTCGTCATTTGCTCAAGCCACTCATTAGCCTTAAGTGGCTCCTTCGGATTCGCCACAAACTCATCCGAATTAGACCGTAAAAGCTCCATCTTCAGAAAAGAAGGCCCTGCCTTAGCAACGTGGGCTTGGACCTAATTCTCAGCTCTGAGAATGTCCATGGATTCCGTCAATGCTCCTGCCATCTCCCAGGCTAAGGCGCCCATGGCCTGCTAACCTACTGGCCCGGCCACATTGGCCTGACTAACACCCTCCTGCTGCGCCAGAATCTCATTCGGTATAGGCATCTCCTGCCTCCCATGCCTACCACCACGTCCTCGTCCTGACATCCTAATAAAGGTAACGAAAACATTAGCACATTCAAAAATGTGCCGAAGCTATCTCACTCGCGTCCTAAAACATTGGACAACAGTAATTCACTCCACGTAAGCACATAATCACATAAGCACTTACGAATTTCATTTCTGGATAATGACAGTCCCTCGGCGTTGCAAGAGTTCCGGTTAGAAACAATATTGATCAAGTGCTTTTCCAACAGGACTCCCAGAAACCCAAGGATCTAGTCAACATCCTAGAAACTAAATTCCATACCCATATAGTCATATAAACATGTTATCAGATAATCACATAATCAACATACAAAAGTCTCTAACAAGCGAGACAAACCCATTATGGTACTAACCACTTCCTGCGTACCCAAAGAATTCAAACCCTGTACGCTCTGATACCAAGTTGTAACGCCCGCAAAATAATACAAATAAACGCAACGTTCTTGACATGCATATACATAAGAGAATAAAGCATAATTCCATTCATCAGAGTATTAAGTACAAAAGTATTACATGTTGACAATAAAAGTAAATGCCCTAGGGGCTTACAACTTTCCAAGTCAACACTTGGGTTCAACAAAAGAAGAGTTCTAACTCTTTATACAAATAAGCCCTAGGCTTGAATTTACATGTAATACACAAAAGGATAACAACAAAAGTTCTTCAGCCTCTAAGCCTCCCAAGCTACGTCCTTGGAGGTGGCATATCACCTGAACCTGAAAATGATGTCCCATATAGGGTGAGCCAATGCCCAGTAGAGATATACTAAACCAGATATGAGCAATAACTAAAAAATTAACATATGATAAATGGCTAACACTTGTAAACCAGCTTACAACACAATCCAGTTCCATGACAAATATGTACATGTTTCATTCCACTTTCCCTTACTTAACCAATTTTCAATTTATAAACATGGCTCATAACCTGGCCAAACAATTTCCATGAGACTACAGCTCATATTAAAAACACTTCCAATATTAACAAGTCAAATGAGATCACGACTCATATATTACAAACTCTTCCATACTTCAATAATCTACGTTATGCAAATGTAATCAAGATTTCGGGACTTTCACCCTGGACACTCTGGCCAACTTAGTTATCAATGAAGTCTATTCCCTATCTCCTCCCAAACAGGTTTGAGAGTCCATCCCCTATCTCCTCTCAAACCATGGGGTAAATCCCCTATCTCCTCCCACACAATATGCATATACAATGTACTTAAACACTTGTCATATACAATTATCAATCAATACACATATTTGATGTATTATTCCAACCGTCATATTCAATGACATATACCAGATAATTAGTTTCAATTTTCCCTAATCAACATACAATGTCTACAACAATCAAGACTATCCTCAACCGATAGCCCAAAGCAGTTATTTCTAAACAGATAATAAGTGCATCAAACAGATATAATAATCAACATTTTCATGGGTGAGTGATTAATTTGTCCAACTACACCATTTAATCTCATAACTCCCCAATTTCATGAATTTCACCTCAATTTCACAATTTTCCAAATTAATTATTCAAATTAATTAGGGCATTATCCCCCTTTTTCGAATATCAACCCTAAGGCCCAATTTCATCAATTCAACAACATTAATTTCATTATTTCTAAATCTCACATACACATGGGATTTAATAAATGAAAACCCCATTTTATAACTTCAACCAAACCCTAACCTTTCCCAAAATTACCCAACAACACCATCTAATGAAAATGACTAAAATTTAAGTCAAAACCCATAAGAAGGAGTAGGATATCCCTACCTCAAGAGAAGAGACCCAATAGAGAAGATGATGAAAACTCAAGATGTTCCAAACTCAAAGATTTTCAGATCAAAATGTAGCCCACACCAAGCTCCACCTTTCTTACAAAGGGATTAGGGTAAGAGGCCACTAGAACTAGATGGATTTTTAGAGAGAAGGTGCGTAGAGAGAGAAGAGGCAGCCGTTCTAGGGTTTGAGAAGAAAAGGAGTTCAAAAAGTAAGAGAGAAGACTGCTGCTGTGAACTGATATAGTCGAGGCTCGCTCGTGCGAAGGAGTGGTCGCTCGAGCGACCAGACACAAAGAAAGCTCGCTCGAGCGCACAAAGCCTCACTCGAGCCAACCATTCAAAGCTTCAGGTCTGCAACCCAGAAGCACGCTCGAGCGAAGAAAAGCTCGCTCGAGCGAAGAAACCCAAAACATACAGCTCTCTCGCTTGAGCGAAGGAAAGCTCGCTCGAGCCAAGAAATGCAACCTTCAGGTCAAAAAGAGACGCAGACGCAAGCTCGAGCGTAAAACTTCTCACTCGAGCCACCAGACACATCACCCAACTCTCGCTCGAGCGAAGGAACCCTGGCTCGAACGAAGGAACTAAAACAAAGAGCTCGCTCGAGCGACAAAAGCCTCGCTCGAGCGAAGAACCAAAATTCTGGGCAGCAACTATTGGTTTAAACTCACTACCAACCTGTATCAAACCTGCCCGACACATCCTAAAACTCATATACAAAGAATTGAAGGATGGAAGCAAGATATAAACAACAACCAACACCACAGAACCTAAGTCCGGAATACTGTACAAAAAGGGAAAAACTCGGGATCGCTATAGAAAGAGTGTATAAAAGAAAAGTGAGGTTTATGAGATTTATTTGAATGCCTTAGGCTTGGCATTGTTATGTTGTTCTCATGAGTGAGATGTTTTGTATATGTATATTGTTGCCTCGTTCTCATGAGTAGACGAGTGTTTTGATTTACGCGCGTACATATATGCTAACCATCCAGGGAGTGTGAGTCAAACTCGGGATGATATCTCCGTGCAAGTTTGGCTTCAGAGTGGTGTTAGGTATACAGGAGGCACATGGGATATATGTGTAGGCCGGAAGTGGAGGCCGAAGTGGTGGAGTTAAGGCACAAAGAATTAAATATGAGTTTATTGTTATAGTGTGAATTGTATTGATTTGTACATGTTGAAAAATAGTAAACGGCCTCTATAAATTATGAAATTTGAGCAGAGGCATGTATACGTGATTCTAGACAACTTTTGTGTTTTAACTTTTTATTAAAAAGATCGATTAGAACTTATAATCGGATGATCTTGGTTATTATAGGTTTGATTCATTTTAGCAATGTAGATTTTAGAGGCTGTTTTAACACATGAAACGAGCTCATTTTTATTGGTTTCACGTAAACTAAAGTAAAACATTATTCTTCACACTTTTCGTGTTTTGAACTTTTCCGAAAAAAATCATCTTAGGGAAGTTTTTGTTCATTTTCAGCTTCAGATTTTTCGATTTAATTCTGTCTAGGTTTTTATATCAAGTCTTTCTTTCAACCTGTTTAGTTTATGTTAAATTCGTTCGCTATGTCTTTTAGAAAATTTGATTCTGTACAACTTTTGTTCTTTAAGTTTTGGTTAATTCGAATTATTTAAGCATGAAACGGTGCATTTTTATACTTCTTTAGCAAGTTACTTATGATTAAATTATACTAACTTTATTTTTTCTGTAGGATGGTGGGTCTTACTAACTTTTTATGCAGGGATGACCCACCATATTTTTATGTTTATTTTATTTGATTTATGCTCAATTTATATTTAGTTGTGTACGGGCAAGAAACTAAATTCCACTATATCTCGGGAAACTACCCATTCGTCTCGATGCAGGTGGAACTACTTGTCTTGCTCCGTAACAAGAAATAATGTACTTTTTGTTTGTGTCTGGTGGACACGTGGATGTCAATTCTTGTACTCATACCAGTATACTTGTATACTGACCGGTTTTGTCTCTTGACAACTCGGGTGCGTTTTGTTTGAGCGCAGTCGAGCTTCCTTTGCAGGATTAGTTGGGGCTACGGTGGTGACGTGGAATTACTATAGTGTTGGACTTGTCGTTTGGACTTCTTTTGTTTTCTTGAGCTTAGGGTTAACATTAGTTTATATTTTATTATTTTTTTTTACGATTTTAGTATTGGGATAATTTGGCATGGTTTGTAACCGTACATTATTTAAGTTGTTTTGACTAGTTGTTGCTACCTTAATGTTGAGGTATTGGTTAGTTATGAAATTATGATGGATGGTTTGGTTGGCGTTTAGTTTTTTTGTTTCACCCCTAGGATTTGGATGATGGAATATTGATTGGGGTTTAGTCCTAATTTAATATTTAATTGTCCAAATTTTGGGGCGTGACAAATCTCTTCTTGTATTGAGTTCTTGAAATCAAACAAGTATGAAGGGAAAATGGTAGTTTGAAAGATAAAATTAACATTTTTGTTGGAATGTTTATTGTTAGATTTTAGAAATTGGGTTTGATTTTTGTTCTACAAGTGTTCTGTAACTTGCAACAAAACAATGTAATGAGGAAGGAAAGGAAATAAAAGGATGAGAGAGAGAGAGAGAGAGAGAGAGAGAGAGAGAGAATGAATCTTTATTGATTTTTGGTATTTATTTTCACCACACTAGTTTTCAATATTTTCCCAGAAACAAGTTTTGAAAACAAACCCAAAACTTTCCAAATGTGCTCCTAAATGTTGTATTTCAAATGGTTAAGTTAGTATTTGACTTCTGATTGTACATTTGTAAGAACAACTAAGATTAAAAACCTTGATGAGAACTTTGGTGCCGTGAGAGTGAAGCTTACATAAGATGATTTATAAGAGATTTCTGATGCAGTGCCGATCTTTGAGGTAGCAGGGCCTAGAATGTTTGAAAGTTTTCGTCACACCACGTATCAGTTTGCAAACACACCACTGCCAAAGAATTCCAAGTGATCAGCTTTATATTTTTCAATTTTGTATTTTATCTTTGCAGCTTGTTGTGGATTGCTACGTTGTCTTGATAAGATTGTGATGTTAGTGTATCTTTTTCGCTAACCATTTTCATAATGTGAGGTGAATGAGATGTGAATACCAAGTTTTATACCCAAAATGTAGCCCCAATATTGAGAAAAAAATAGAGAGAGAGAGAGAGAGAGAGAGAGAGAGCCCTTTATTTTGTGTGCCACATGGTAGGATGTCAATAGGTTAATTACTATAGCAAGTCAATGACAATATGTTGACTCGAATTTGAAACTTCACCTCACTGACAAATGGCCTCTCATTACTACTTGGGCTACAACCCAAGTCCATCAAACATCATAGGGAGATTGTATCGAAGGAAAATCTTAGGGGTTGTCAGTGTAATTTATCTATTAAAAAAAAGAAGTAAAAAGAAATTTGTGTTTCGTTACTGCATTGGTGGTAGTGGAAGAAGGGATTTCATTTGTGGCGCTGGCAATGACCATGGCGGTCTTATTGGTAGTGGTGGTGGTGGGATTTTGGGCCAATATTTCTCTAGCCAGCAAAAATGTCAAGTTTTAACCTTGAACCAGTGACTCTCCTTGTAGCATTTCTTATTAACCAGCCAATTCTCTACAACATGCTCTGTTTGCCTTTACTGTGCTCCTTGACCTCATGGGGGAACTTCACTCAACCATATATATATATTGACAATTGAATGGAGGTCCATAACAATATATATCATCACAATAGGTTTTAATACGTAAATAATAAAAAGAGAAGTCATTGGAAATCCAAATACAACAAACAACAAGCACACCAACATGACAACAAATAAAAGAAAAGAAAAAAAAACTCCAAGTCTCCAATAGCACAACGGGCACACAAGCATCACCAACAAATTTCATTTGTTTCCTCCAACTTTCATTCCTGTTAAATCAATAAAATGAAAAAAAATAAAAAAAAATAAAAAACTAAGATGTAAGAAATGTGTAAAAAAAAATGAAATACAAAATTCTTGAAGATGTACGTAAAAAATGATATCAACTATTACACAAGTGACATACGTAAGGTGGGTTAGTCCAAGACTCTATGATTTGTCATCAGAAAAAAGTACATTCCTGAGATTTATTTAAAATACAGATTACTCCTTATAATTTTGAAAATTACAAATACTCTTATAGCGATCCTAGTTTTTCCTTCATTGTTTAATTGTATTTCAGACTCGGTTCCGTGGATGTGTTGTTGTCTTTTTCCTGTTTCCATCCTTTACTCTTTGTATATGAGTCTTGGGTCGTGTTGGGTCGTGTTGGGTAGGTTTAAAACAGGTTGGTTGTGTTTGGAAACCAAGGGTTAGTGTCCATTAAATTTTCATAATGGTTCATTTAATATCCTTATTGGTGGTTACAAACTTGTTCATTTAATATCCTTATTAGTGGTTTATTTAATATCCTTATTAGTGGTTACAAACTTGTTCATTTAATATCCTTATTAGTAGTTCATTTACTATCCTTATTAGTGGTCCATTCATATTCAAACTTGTCCTTTCAAATTCCAACTAGTATGTTACACCAAGTTGCCTATAAATTGAGCTCACCTCTCAACTTCTATGGTTCTTCCCATATCTCTCTCCATTTGTTTTTTTAGATTTTGAGTTTAGATTAAGAGTGTTTAGAGTGAGAGTAAGCATTTTCATAAGGGAGGAGTGGAAGGAGAACAAGAGAGAAATCTTGAAAGGAAGAGGAAGGGATGGCTTGCTCTTCATTTTGATTTGAAAATTATTGGGTTTGGAGCACCTTCAAAATCCTTCATCTTCTCCATTTGGTCTCCCCATTTGAGGTAGGGATTCCTACTCATCTTTATGAGCTTTAACCTAGATGTTGGGTTTTTGTTTAAATGGTTTGATTTGGGAAGTTAGGGTTTTGAAATGTGCTATTTTGAAAAGAGGGGTTTTGTTTATTTGACTCATCCATACGTATTTTGGGTCTAAAATAGAGATTGCTAATGTTGTTAGTAATATTTGAGCCTTTGGGTCAATATTGGAAAATGGGGGAGAAAAGCCCTAATTTTTGATAAATTAATTTATATAATAAATTTTGGAAGATATGGAAATATGAAATTGAGTTGAATATAATGAAATTTTCATTATGAGATGGAACGGTGGAGTTGGATTACATTAATCATTCACTTTTAAAAATAATGACAATTTATCTATTATAACAATTATTACCTGCTTAGAAATAATTGTTTTGGGCTACCGGTGGAGGGTAGTCTTGAGGGTTGTAGACAATGCATGGGGATTAGGTAAACTAAAACTAATCAGTTGAGTATGCTATTGAATATGGCGGTTGGTATAATACATCAAAATTTTGTATTGATTGATCAAATTTGTACATGATAATCGCTTATATACATTGTTTTGTGTGGGTGGAGATGGGGATGTACTCCACGGTTTATTGGAAGATGGGGGATGGACCTCTAAATCATATTTTTGTTTGATATTAATACAGCACTAAAATGTGTATCATTTGTGAAGTATAGAAGTGTTTTTGTTTGATATTGATACAACACTAAAATGTGTATCATTTGTGAAGTATAGAAGTGTTTTTGTTTGATATTGATACAACACTAAAATGTGTATCATTTGTGAAGTATGGAAGTGTTTTTGTCTGAGATTGATACAGTACTAAAATGTGTATCTATTATGAGGTTTGAAATGTTTAAAATGAGTTATTATCTCGCCTAAAATAGAAATACTGTTGATATGAGATGTGATCTCGTTTAAATTGATTGGCCAAGTTATGAGTCATAGTTATGAATTGAGAATTTGATAAGAAATGGAAACTGGAATAGAACATGGACATATTAGTCATGGGATTGTAATGTGTTATTATCAATTGCTAACGTTTTAGTTACTGTTCATACTATGTTTAGCATATCTCTACTGGGCGTTGGCTCATCCTATATGGGACATCATTTTCAGGTACAGGTGTTATGCCACCTCAAAGGACATAGCTTGGAAGGCTTGAGGCTATTAGACCACCTTTTGTTGTTTTGTTGTATTACATGTATATCAAGCCAAGGGCTTTCTTTGTATAGAGTTTGCACTCTTTTTTTGCAACCAAGCGTTGTCTTGGGAAGTTGTAAGCCCATACGGCGATTACTTTTATTGTCAATATGTAATACATTTTGTAAGAACACTTTGATGATTGTAATATAATATCTCTTTCCTATATCTTGAATGTATGATATTATGGGTTTATTTTGAGAGCGTTACAACTTTATTGTAAAAAAAATTATTTAACAGAATTAATAGAAAAAATAAATTTTTTTAACTACTCTCCTATATAACAATAAAATTATATGAATTATTAATTAACATATATTTATAACATTATTAAAAACTATTAATTGATTTAATAATTTTTTTAAAAAATTGAGTTATTTGTTATGTGATTATATGGCCCAATATATATATATAGGGAAAGAGTGAAGTTGCAAAGTTGAGGAGGAAGAAGAAAGTGGAAATGATCGATTACACAAACAATGGCTGATTTTGAGATGCCCAAAGTTAGACTCAGAATCCACGGATTTGAGGTAACAAAACCCTAGTTACCCCCCCCCCCCCAATTTTTTTCTTTTCTTTTTTTCTTCCAAATTCCCACAATAATCGGTATTTGTTTCTGTTCAAACACGATTATGGAGTTGGAATTTGAAATTCAGATGATTATCAATATACATGTCGGTTCAATTCTTTACACTCCAATCGGATTTGCATCGAGAAATTTGTGTATGTGTGTGTAATAGAATATATATATACATTAGATTGAATTTTAGTCTTAGTAGTGCTTCAAATCAGGCTTTTATTTGAAGAGACTGTGAAAAATCAGAGTCTTGTTGATTTATTTTAATTATTTTTTTGGCTGGGTTATTTTTATTTTAGTTAAGCTAATTTGTACTTTTGAAATAATACTTGAAAAGCTTTGATTTTGCTGACAATAGCCAAATTCAAATAATTTATCCATTATCAAAAGTTTTCCTGGCAACAGATAGGACTGCCATGATTTATGAAACATAGATATGAATACAACAGGATAGAGAAACAACATGGGAAGGATACCAATATGACAAATTTATAAATAAAAAATAAGTATGATACAACAACAAATATGTATTGTAACAGCTACGATAAACTGCTAAGAACCTACCAGAACTTTCAATTCAGTAGTTTTCACCTCCTGAGCATTGCACCTGCACTTTGCTAAGTCAAAAAGTGATGTGTGTAGTGAGCTTTCTAGCAGAAAGGCAGACTTGAAACTGACTTACAACTTGTTTTTCTATGAAGGGAGCTTCCTGAATCAGACCAACTCGGCTGGACTGATCGGTATACCAATAATCAAGTCTTCAGTTGACTTGTTGAATTTTTCTTTTTCTTTTTTTATTTTCTATTTTTAGTATTATATTATATATAAGCTTAAAGAATAGTGAGAAACCATTATTTAGATATTAATTATTAGAGTAAGAGACAGTTTACTTGAGGAGTTTCGGTATCCAATATGGGTACAATATACCTTTTAGAAGTATTTGTGCTATAAGTCCAAGAAAGGAAAGGGAAAAAAGTTCGTTTTGAAAGGTCTTGGAGCTATACTTCTTTGATTATTAATGTTGTTGTCATTTTTCTTGCATCATTGAATGGGATGCATTTTCAATTGATCTGAAATTTAACACCTGATTATGAATGTTTTGTATTCACACCTTTAGAGTGGAGACTCCACTAACTTTTTGAAAGGTTTTGGTAGTATACTTGATTTGATTGTTGTTGTTTTTCTTGCATCATTGAATAGGATGTGTTATAGATTGATCTGATAGATAAGACTTGAACTAATAACACCTACAGAGTGGAGACTACATTTGGGAGATAGTGTTCTCTTTTCATAGTTTGTTTAACAAGAAATGAAATATTCGAGGAGGATATTAATACTTTTTGTTTTGGGGGTTTACTTGGGTATGACTATAACTATAAATGTTGTTGTTCTTATCAATCAGAAAAGGGAAAACAAATAAATATGTCGAATATTATACATACAAATACAGTCGGAGTTTAACTGGAAAATTTTGTTTCACTTTCATAATCTATTTTCTGAATTTTTTGAATAAAATAGAAGCTAGTCTGACAAAAATAAGCACCAAAAAGGTATTTTCAAATTTTCAAAGAATATTTCTGCCTCCCCAAAAGATAAAACCGTGTGAAAATGATGAGTATTTTTCATTTTTTACGCCAAATTAGTTTTTAGCTTATTTTATTTTTTTTCCAGAAAATTTATTCTAAAAATCAAACCAAAGAGAGTCTTGTTGGCTGTTTTCCAAAGAAAAAATGAATATGCTTTTTTGACAATTTTGTGTGATATTTCAGTTGTTGATCCTAATATTTTCAGGCATTAAAGGATTTGCCTCAAGAAAAAGTTTAGTTAGTTACAAAATTTGGAATTGTCAAAAATGGAACCTACTCAAGTTGTGGTGAAGGGTACTGTTGAATATGTGCGCTTCTGTTGTGAGGCTAGTTTGAAGCGCCTTGGTGTGGACTACATTGATCTCTACTACTACGTACACTGGATTTACACATCAGGACCTATAGAGGAGACTATAAGTTTCTTGTTTATATTTGCCATTTACCAATGCACCTCAAGTCTAGTTCCTAGTTTTAAGTTGGCTTTTTTTTTTCAGTGGTGTTTTTTTTTTAATTTTTTATTGAATTTTGTTCAACTCTGAGTTGTTTTTTTATGTACTTTTTAAATCCATCTAGGCTAGGGTGGTCATGGGCTTGATGGCCCAACCAGCCCAACCCAACCCATTCTATGGCTTGAGATAGATATTTGGCCCATGAGTTGAGTTGAGATTTTGAGCTTGTTTACTTTTTGGGATGGGCTTGGCATGAGTAATTCTAGCTTGGCCACTCCATTTATAATATATTTAAAGTCCATAAAAGAACCCCCCCCCAAAAACCAACTTTTTAGGCAATTTGTTTTTGAAAAGTACTAAACATGCATTGGTTTTTTCGTCTATGGTGTTCTTTTTTCAAAACATTTCTTTTTCCTTTTTATTTTTTATTTTTTTGTAAGGATTGTCTCGTTTAGATGAACCTAAAAAGTAAAAATCTTGAATCATTACTGAAGTCCATAAAAAGTAGAAAAAAATCCCAAAAAGACCAATGCCTAAAGGGATGCCATAGTCTTTTTTTCTTTTTAACAAGATAGACAACTGTCTTATTGATTTTCTTTTCTTTTGTTCATTCTCATAAAAAGAATGGTAACTCTTGCGGAACGCGTTGATTGTGAAATTGTTAGGTAAGTCCGTTAGCTTTTTGTTTATGTGTGAACGTTTATAGCAGATGTGGGGAGCTATGGGAGATGTGAAGGTTGTGGATCTAGGATCGGATTTCTTTTTGGTAAGGCTTTCCAATAGAGATGATTATGATCATGTCCTTTTTGATGGTTCTTGGGTTATTGCGGGGCATTATTTGTTTATTCGGAAATGGCATCCAAAATTTCGTCCCATGGAGGCATCTCACTAAACAAGTTCTCTTCAAGGGCTATCATTGCACAAGGTTTCAAAAAGCGGTTGTGGTGGTGCAGTTGTAGTTGCGGGGTGTAAAGGTTGTAGCGTAACAGTTGCGATAACCGAAACCGCAAAATTTTTTATTTTTCACACAATTTGAAAAAAAACTTACCCGATACGCATATATATATTTTTCCAAAATCACATTTATTGGGGTTTAAAATAGATTTTGATCAATATTTGTTAGTTTTAAGTATGATTCAATATATTTCATATTTTTCAATCACTATAAAAGGAGCTTTTTACATTTAATTTCAATAGTTAATATGTCATAAATCCATATTGTACCTCTTATTTTTTAAGAATAATTGATTTTAAATGTCTACAATATTATTTTTGACCAATTCCTAAACTAACTAAACAAAAAATATTTGCAATTATTAAATGAAATGATTATAAAAATAAAAATTGAGACTTAAACAAAAATTATTTTTGAGCTACTGAATATTGCATAATGTGTATAATGTATATTTTGTATGTTTTTTTTTATATTTTTTATTTTTAAAAAAGCTGTTCATAATATTGTAAATGTGTGTAACGGTGTGTAACGAGCCGTTATGGCCGTTACGTAACACCGGAATGGCCGTTACACATGTGAATGTTAGTCACATGGCAAAAACAGGTGTAATGTGTAGTGCCTACTGCCGCAATTGTTGCGTAACGGCTACAACTGTTATGTAACACCACTTTTTGAAACCTTGATTGTAATGGTCTTTACCAGCTTCCTACTTCTCAGTCTATGTCTTCTTTTCAAACCAACATTCGTTCTTTCTGAAAGCATTCTCATTTTCTCTTGCAGAGAAAGCCTTTGAGAAGTAGTTCAGTGCAAGAAAGTCATATGTAGTGAGGTATGACCACAATGTTTATACCTATAGGACTTGTACAATGTTTATTCTATGGTTACGGAATAGGTGTTTCATGCATTAGTCGACTTGCACTTGTTATATACATCCATGTTAGGAATGTCATTACCAATAGAATCATTAAAAGAAATAACACTACCTATTGTAAAGGAAACGTCTTCTGTTTTGGCATTTTGTAGAGTAAACTTACCACATTCAAACCAATCTGCACTGCTGTGAAGCATTAGTACGCTCATGAACAGGCATAGCAATAAGCTCTGTCTTTGGTCCTTTCACGCTGCTATCAACGAGTTATGAATTGCTAAATCAGCATCGATTGGAACTACTAAATGAACTGCTAAATCGACTGCTTCTACCGAATCACCTGCAATGGATTGTGAATCCACCATGCGCGGGTTCAATTCCTATCATTTTCCCATAACTAATTCGCTACAATCGAGGGGTACCCAGGTTTTGATTTCCCTACTTCATAATAGATAGGCAGATGCGAAGCAAAGGAAGAGGAAAAGGGCAGGCATAAGCAGGAGATGCCACCACTGATTGCCTATATTAGATAGAGATAGGATAGCGGACCCTTTCTCTTACAAAAATAAATAACAAGAATATTGGTTGAAAAATGGGACACTACTCCGATAGCTTCCTACTCGCAGCTAGGAGGAGAATGAGAACTACAAGGTAATGAGCTCAAAGGAAAGAGGCAGCAGGTTTGAGTCTTCTATTGTTGAAAGAATGAAAGAATAAGGAGCTAACCTTTGAGAAGAATCAAAAATAAAAATGGGAAGTCTTCAATTGGAACATGAAAATGTGACTAAATGGGTCTTATCGGGATGGAGTGGAAGAAAGGAGGAGATTCTTGAACAAGGAAAAGGATCCAATGACTTAAAAAGAATTGAACAAGGAGCCGTATGAGGTGAAAATCTCTGTAGAATGGCAGTAAGGGTGACTTAGGCAGGTGGGAAAGGTGGTAGAGAATATAATTCGAGACAACCCTCATGCTTTGAAATATAAATCAAATATCAAGTCATCAAGGGAAACGGAAAGAGAGTGATTCAAACCCTCGGTACAAATAACTCATACAACAGATTAGCAATCTGTCCCTTTAGTCCACTCAACCACCTCTCCCAATAAATAAAAAAAAGATAATTACTATGTTACATTACTCTTAAAGTAAGGATTAAAAAAAGTCTTTCTTTCTCTCTATTTATCTTTATTATAAAGATATGGTACAATTTTTTATCAGCAATTCCATTTAGATAAAAGAAGGGCTAGAAAGATCCAATATAAATACAAAGAAAAATCAAAATAAAGAAGACGTCTTTTCTTGATTTTGTTCAAAAAGGCCTTTTTTTTATCCCATGGCTGGGCTAGGTCAGTGTCTAGCCGGGCCTTTTTTTATTCCAACGAATCATAGTATCTGATTGAAAAAAAACACTTGCTATTAAAGCAACAAGAAAGTGTCTATTCTTATTATTCCTTTGTTCCTTTTTTATTTGCTTTTTTTTAACTACTTTACTGGAATAAAAAAAAAAGGAACTATGAATTCTTACACAATGCATTTTTTGTTACGATTTCGGTTTTTTTGTTACGATTTCGAGCTGTGTCTATCAAAATTCCTCCAGTAAAAGAAAAGAGAAAACTTCTTTTTTAGTTATTTAAATGAATCCTCCAGTATGGCATGGGTTACTTCAGCGCCATATTAGTTGCCACTCATTTGTAATTAGTTGGAATTTTTTCCTTAATCTAAGTGACATTGGAAATATTTACTGATTGGTGCTGAATTTTCTTTTTGAATAGTAGATGGGAGAACTTAAGAAATTGGTGGAAGAGGGTAAAATAAAATACATGGTTTTATCAGAAGCAAGCCCAAACACAATAAGGAGGGCACATGCTGTTCATTCTATAATTGCTCTACAAATGGAGTATGCCCTTTGGACTCGAGACATTGAGGAAGAAATAATCCCGCTTTGTTTTTTTTGTTTTTTTTCCTGAAGTACAAAAGAGGTTCATCAAGAGTCCATCAATAAGAAAGGCCAAGAATCTTTATCTTGAATTTACTTATATTTTATTCAAAAATTTGGAGGCTCCTGTTCAAATGTTGCTCTTTGTTAAAATGAAAAATTCATCCACAAAAAGATGTTTGAAAGGGCAGCTTTACTTGATAGTAAGGCTTTCCGTTAGCGCCCTTGGCGGTCCAAGTTCGAGTTATGGAAAACACCTCTCCAGAAGCAAGGGTAAGGCTGTGGACATCTTGCCCTCCTAAGATCTCGCTTTAGCTTCATGTACTGGGTTGCCATTTTTTATTCACAAAAATATGTTTATCAGGAGAAGACACCCTACTGTCTGTTTGAACTTCAATTTCCTATAATAATTTATTTTATTTTTTATAGTGATTTCTTCTTTATTGGAATTTGCATCTTAAACTTCTAGCCATTTACTGTTTTCAATTACGCTTCCAATTTGTTTTGATATTTCCTTTCATCATATTTTTTTCTAAACCATGTTTTGGTTATCAGGGAACTTAGAATTGCGATAGTTCCATATTCCCCTACTGCTCGTGGGTTTTTTTACTGGCAAGACAGTTGTGGAGAGTGTCCCTACAGATAGCTTCTTGGTGATGAACTGGATCTATATTTTTTATTTTACTTCAATTTAATTAATGTTAGATAAAAATCATCTCTATGAACTAATGCTCATGTTTTGGCTAAAAATTTATTTTAGAAAATGTTTTCCACATTATCTGGCGTTTGGTACAATGGAAAATCAAAGGCAACTGAAAACGTTTTATGTGGCCAATAAAGAACAAGTTTACTTAGGTGAAAAATATTTTCTACTTTTGAAAGGTGGAAACGTTTTCCAAAATAAGGTCTTACCAACGCTGCCACACCAGCATCATCAACACCGTAACACAGCCACCAACACCCTACCACAACCACCAACACCATCACTAATACAATAAACAACTAGTACATTAGTTTCAAGGTCTCAAACAAAGATAGGAAAACATCTTCTACAAATAAAATTATTGGAAAATGTTTTCCATAGGAAAATAATCTTTGCTGAAACAGAGTGTTAATTCATTCAGACATTTCCTCTTTTGGTTAGTCAAACAACTAGATGAATGGATGACTGACTGTTTCTTTCTATCAGCTAGCACTTCCTAGGTTTACAGGGCAGAATTTAGATCACAACAAGATCTTTTATCTTCGAAGAAGAGTTGTCTAAGAAGCATAGCTGCACCCCTGTTCAACTCGCACTTGCATGGGTTCTTCATCAAGGGGATGATATGGTGCCTATTCCCGGTGAGTGACTAATCAAAATTTTGATTTCTTGGTAATGAATAATACATGAAAAGTTATGGAAAAAGTGCTGGAAGGTGAAATGAATCCTTGAACAAACCTCGAAAACTTTTAATTCCCTGGTAACTAGTTCGATAAGTAGGAGGTTGTGGTCTTTCTTACAATCCAACCTAAACCCCTTGCCGAAGTATATTTTTTGGCTTTTGAATTAAATTAAATGTAACATCTATTGAATGATTAGTTTTTCTGAAAATTCTTTAGTTTTTTTAATCATATTTGGATGTTTACTGAATGCTTTAATAATATTTTGTTATTGTTTCAAGTGGATGTTTATGCAATCAAATCAGCTGTTAATCATTTAAGAGAGAGATCCTTGTTGATTTTTGGTGTTTATTTTCACCAAACTAGTGTTCAGTATTTTTTAAAAAATAATTTTTGAAAACAAACCAAAACTTCCAAATGTGCTCCTTAATGTTGTATTTCGAATGGTCAAGTTGTATTTAACCTCGCATTGTACATTAGCAGGAACAACTAAGATTAAAAACCTTGATGAGAATATTGGTGCCTTGAGAGTGAAGCTCACAGAAGATGCTTTAAAAGAGATATTTGATGCAGTGCCCATCCTCGAGATTGCGGGGCCTAGAATATATAAAAGTTTTACTCGTGTCTTGTATATTTTTGCGGACACACCACTGCCAAAGAATTCCAAGTGATTGGCTTTATATATATTTTTTTGTGATGGAATTAATGTTAATAGTGTTTTTGTCAATTTTGTATTTCCTTTTGTGGCTTGTTGTGGCTTTGGTGTGTTGTCTTAACAACATTGTGGCCACTGCAGCTGAATCCCGCGCATGTTTGGATATGTTCCGATGGTGTCAAGTTAGGGATATTCGAGTTCTTTCACATATTGCTTATGGTTGGTCGAACTGCTTCGTGGTACATCATCATGCGATTGGGCCTCACAACCGCTAATTTTGGAGATTTGATCTTTACTTAATGGTTTTGATTATGTAAATATATGTAAGATAAGTCAGTAGGTAGTCGAGTAGGCTCATGTTTTTGCTAAAACTGTCCTTCGTGGCAGTTAACAAGTAATATTTGGTTATGTCTATTATGAAAGTTGGTTTGGCTTAAGATTGTGATGTTAGTGTATCTTTTAGCTAAGCATTTTCATAGTATAAGATGAATGAGATATGAATACCAAGTTTAATGCCCAAAATGTAGCCCCATAATTAAGAAAAATAGGGGAAACTCTATTTTAAATCTTTTTTGTTGCATGATATGATACTAGTAGGTTAATATAGTTAGATTACTATTGAATTGTAGATCTCACTTCACTGGCAATTAAGTACTCTGATCATCAGTTATAGTTCAATTTCATCAAACCTTTGGTGGTAGTGGAAGAGAGGGCTTTCGTTTGTGTCAGTGGTGATGACCATGGCGGTGTTATTGGTAGTGGTGGTGGTGGATTTTGGGCCAATATTTCCTTAGTCTACAAAAATGTCAAGTTTTAACCATTTAACTAGTGACTTTCCGTGTAGCATTTCTTATTAACCACCCAACTCTCTGCAACATGCTCTGTTTGGCTTTGTGCTCCTTGACCTTGTGGAGGAGCTTAACTCAACCATCAAGTGACTCTCCTAATAGCCTTTCTTATTAACCATGCTATAAGGGGTGTTTGGGAAGTTGGGTTGGGAGAATTTTTTTGATTAAAATAGTTAATAAAGATAAAATAAGTTAAAATAGTTAATAAAATAAAATGTCACATCTAAATTATTTAATTTTTTTCTTACAATCATCAAATCAATTTAAAAAAAAAAAAGCCAACTATCATTTTAAATATAACTTTTTTAATCAGATTAAAATAACCAAACAATTAAAAAGTCAATTAAAATAGCAAATATATATTTTGACAATAGAATGGATGTTCATAACAATATATATCATCACAATTAAAAAGTAATAGCCAATAGTAGCAGTAATATAACCACACATCAGCCTTTTATACATAAATAATAAAAAGAGAACTCATCGGAAATCAAAATACAACAAACATGACAAGCACGCCAACATGACAACAAATAGAAGGAACAAAATTAAATAAATAAAAAACACTCCAAGTCTCCAATAGCACAACAGGCACACAAGCATCACCAACCACTTCCTTTGTTTCCTCCAACTTTCATTCCTGTTAAATAAATAAAATGAAAAAAAAAATAAAACTAAGTTGTAAGAAATGTGTAAAAAAATAAAAAATGAAAAACAAATTTCTTAAAGATGTATGTAAAAAATGATATCAATTATCACACGATTGAGTCAATTACTATATACTGATTATCTCACTTGAGGTAGGACATGTGTTGACGTGAAACTATGAGGTGGAGATGCTATCTAAAATATAGCACTACCGCTTTATTTTTTACACATCGTCAATATTAATTTGAATCATAACTAATGCATATTATAACAGGATTATCCCATTTTCTAAGCACAATTTTTGAGATAACCAAATAATATCTCTTCGGAAATCTTTTCATTTGTCTAACTCACTAAACTAGCAAGGAACTAAATGCTTGGATTCATCATTTGGCAGATAAGAAAACAAGCTCTATGAAAACAAGTCCATATATGAATTAATTTAATAAAAATAAAAAAATAAAAAAACTCCTAAAACTCTTGCTTTGTTTCTCACCAATTTTGGTGAAAAGAAATAGTTGTATAAAAAAAAAATCAAAATACTTAAACTATCTATCTAGATACAAAACATTCATAATAAAAAGTCATGTGTTTTCTCTTTCTAAACCCACTTTCTAGATCAATAATGTGTTAACTAGATAATTGGTTGATAATTAAATAATAAATGAGAGAGTTAGAAAGTGAATATAATTTTTGGCCCTCAATAGTAATATTTAAATGCCATTTGACGGCACTTAAGGCTTGGTTTAGTTTGGTTTGGTTTAATAGTAATATTTAAATAAAAAACACATGTATTCTCTTTTGTTTTGGTTTATCCAAACACAATGATGAGAAATCATAATTATTTAATTTTTCTTTTTCTTTTTTTTTTCTTTTCTCACCTAAGTACTAGAAGAGAAATCATAATCACCTTGTTTGGTTCCAATTTTTTGAATTTTTTATTTTTCGTATTTTTTTTTAATTTTTAATGAATTTGTTTAATATTTTAAGCAATTTTTTTTTACTTTTTAGATATACTTAATATAAATACAAATATAAAAGTATAATATTTGTGAAAAAAAAACTTTAAAAAATTCACTAAATACCAAAATACAAAAAAAAAAAGAAAAGAAAATTCAATACATGTTTTTAATATTTGAAGCAATTTTTTTTTAAAAACTTTTTACATGTACCTAAAAAGTAAATATTTGCAAAAAAACTATTGAAAAAATAATAAGAATACAAAAAAAAGTTAAAAAGTTAAAAAAAAAAATGCTTTTAGTATTAAAATGGTAAATTTACCCATAAATCTTATTTTCTGAAAAATTGAACCATTTAGTCCTAAAAATTTTCTTATGCACTGTTTAATCCCATTTATACATCATTATCAAAACAACATCAAACATCACAAGATCATCAAACATCAACCATTTAGTCCCATTTGTAGATGCTTCGACGTTGCTCGAAAACAACAAATCCTGTGAATATGTGGAGAGCTCGTTGTTTAAAGACCCATCAGACATTTCGCAATCTTTCTCGTTATTAATTTAGAGATAACATAAGAGAAAGGTTGAAGCAAAGAAGAAACAAAATTCAGAGAAGAGCGAGTGTTTCTTCTACGGAAGTGAAATCATATAGTTGGGGCTAGCGGGTGGGGACTGTGAGAGTGTACAGACTGCGAGTAGAGAGAGAGAGAGAGAGAGAGAGAGCGAGAGACGCCGCTGTATTGATGCGACATCTAGAATTAGAGGAAACCCCACTGAAATTTTTTTACTACTCTTCTCACTTCACTCCAACCCTAGATCCCCAAATCTCCATGGACGAACTAAGGGAAGAACGGAGTAGAAACGGCGCCGGCGAAAGGCATACATCCCGTTGCAACGTCTTTGACGAGAGATGGTTTTCGATCTTCTCTCTCTAAATCACATTGCATTCGAAGATCTATCTAAAGACCCGAATTTATCAGTTTCAGAAACATTGCTTCTTTGAAACTACTTTTGTATGTTGGCCATGAAAAAAATTTAGTTTATTGGATTTAGGATTTCGAAAATTTTAGAGTGTTGGACCGAAACTTTTGGTGTTTTTGTGTTCTCAGAGTAGAACACAACAACTATTTTTTGGGTTTTGAAAGTACCACCGCTGTTGGTGATGTAATTGACGATGTTGGTGATGTTTTTATGTGATGTTTGATGTTGTGTTGTTGATGATGTGATGACGTTTGATGATGATGATGATGATGATGATGATGATGTTTGATGATGATGTTGTTTTGATGATGATGTTTGTGATGTTTGATGTTATTTTGATGATGATGTTTGACGTTGTTTGATGATGATGTTGTGATGTTGTTTTTATAATGATGTTGTGATGTTTGATGTTGTTTTGATGATGATGATGTTTGATGTATATGTCCTATATGGCCAATTTTCCTATAATGGGACCTTTCAGTCTATAAGAAAACTTTTAGGACTAAACAGTGTATAAGTTGTTAATTTGGGATTTATTAGTGCATCACCCTTAATTTATTCCCTAAAAAAAAAAATTAAAAAAAAATTCATTTAAAAAAAAATTAAATTCAAAAAATTAAAACCAAACAAAATCTTATTATTTCTCTACTCACCTAACTAATTTACCAAACATACATTGTTAAGAAAACACACACATATACATACTATATATTTAATTATACATAGTACAAATAAACTTTACTATAGCCTATCCAGTTGAAAAGCTTTATTAACTAAGTTAAACTAGAACGTATAGAAAAGTGATCTATAAGAAAGGAAACCTTTTATTTACAATATATTTTCTGGCAACAACTATTACTCACCTGTAACTTGTTTTCTTTGTCAGTAGGGCCAGTCATCATCCCGTGCGATATCCCAATTTTTGGGGACAGGGATGGACCTTAATCTCTCTGGGATGCTAACATTGTCACTTCTGTCCAAACCCAAACCCCGAAGTAGAGGCATTCCTCCTTTATCCACTTGTAACTCAACCACATCACAGTCCCAAAGAATTAGAATTTCGAGTTGAGGGAACCCTCCTGTAGTGCAAACAAATTTATATGCACTGGAGTGCTTCAAGTCAAGAATTGTCAGCTTTGGAAGCTTCTCCAAGGACGACATAGGATCTTTCACCATTTCCCTTCCAGCCAAGGAGAGGTATTTGAGATTCGGTAAGAATTCGTGCATCTCTATTGGTAGCGTTCTTATTCCTCCATGTAACTTCAATTGAAGGAGGTGCTGGCAGTGAGAAAGTGGTTGCAGTGTAGGATTCCAAACAATCTCTAGATATAATGTTCGGAGGTTTCTTAATCTGCCAATAGAGTCTAGAGTGAAACCCTTGCTTTCTCCATTAAATACTATGCAAAGCTTGCGAAGATTGATTAAATCCCTTGATGGATTAAATTCCATCTGGTCATCAACCTCAATGTAGTTTCGAGTTTAAGGTTTGTTAGGTTTTCCACTCGGAAAGGCCACTTGAAGCTTCCAATTAAATGTCTCAACTGCTTTGCATTGCAGATCTCATATGGTAACATAATTGGCCTATACGGTTTGGAAAATTTCGAGGTTTGTAGGGTTTGCAAGTTACCTATGGATGGTGGAATCTTATTTATGTCGAGCATACTTAAGTACCTCAAGTGAATCAATTTATCTATTGCATGAAGCAAGCTTGCATGCTCTGTTTCTTGGGAATAATAGAATATAATTTTCTCAAGATCTAACACTCTCAACAATCTCAATTTTTTGTATAGAAATTGTAACTTCCCTATTTCGGCGTGAAAAATCTAAAAATTCCCTAGATATTGATTTGTGATTATGTATCAATTTTAAGCAATAAATAACAATTCCAATTAAACAATCAAGACAAATCGACACACCGATTTTACATGGAAAAACCACAATTGGAGTACCTCCAATTGTGATAAAAAATCACGGGCAGCAGCCACAAAACAATCCACTAAGAAGATATAAAGGAATTACACAGGTATACTCTCAATTACCTAGCGAATCCACGCCCGAATTGAACCAACCCCTATGTGCCTCTTCCAGCCCTGTCTTCACCTTGGAATTGTCTTGACGATGAGCCACTCCAGAATCTACAAAAGCTTCAGGCTCGAATTCTTCAGAATCCACCGAAGAACAACTCTCTCTTTTGTATAGAATGAACAAACAATCCTTTGATGTATCTTCCTTAAACCATGAGTTGAATACTCAATGAAACATCAAAGAAAACTAGCAAAATAGCCCCAGATATAAACCCTAGAACCCAAGAAGAAGATCTGGAGGCGTTACCCTAGATTTGGACTGAAACACGTGTTTATAGAAAACTATCCCGCGATCTCCGCTTGAGCATCAGATTGGCCGCTCGAGCGCGGAAAGTTCCGCTCGAGTGGGAAAAAAACAACATCCAGTATTTTTGCAGGCGAATACACTTCTGGAACTCAGCATTCTCCGCTCGAGCGGGGGAATGTCTGCTCGAGCGGATAGGCAACTTGGAATGCATTTTTGCATTTTGCTTCAGGGGCACTGCCCCTCGACCCCGCCGTGGCGCTGCCCTGGACCCGCCAAGGGGCACTGCCCCCTGGACCCCCGCGAGCTGATCGGGTAGCTTGATCCCCGTTATAATCAGCGAAGTGGCAATCTTGAAAGAATTAACATCACAAAACTTCTCTACATGGCATAATTTGGGTTGAATTCGTATCTAAAAACTCATAGCCTCACTGAAATAAAAAGCGCGAAAACAAATACAACTTAAAGGAGTTTTGTCAAACGAGGTTGCCAAGAATAAAAACCTAACACGGCGGATTCATTTTCCGAGTTGAAGAACAAAAGGGTTCGTAAATGCAAATTTGATGACTGATCAAAGGAAGCAAACCTTTTTAATCCACGGCTATGAGAAGCTAGTCTTCGATGTTTGCAGGGAGAGGGTGCGGAATAAACATTTCCATCATAGATATGAAGGAAATTTAACTCCTTCGACTTTTCAATTGCAAAATCCCGAAGAAGATCATGAACTCGGCATCTTCTAATTCTCATCCAGTATCTTTGAGCTACTTGAATCAAATTTCTATCAATCAGCTCATTTAGATATTCTGCAGCTGCCTCCTCTAAAGTTTCTCCTTCTGCTGCTTGGATGAAACCTTCTGCCACCCATAACCGTATAAGTCTCCTTGCTTCAATTTCAAAATCTTCAGGAAACAACCCCAAGTAAAGAAAACACGACTTCAAGTGATGAGGCAAATCGTTGAAACTTAAAGCCAATATTTGTGTAACATGAGTCGAGTCATGGCTTTCAAAGTCGTCACCGCTTACATGGCGCCAGAAGCGGCCTTGCAACTTGGGCCACTCATCGGGATGTTTTCTTGACAATAGCCCACCCAAGATGACTATGGCCGCAGGTAAGCCACGACATTTTCTTACCATATCTCTTGCCAATTTCTCCAAGCTTGGAGGGCAACGATATGTTTTATCATCGACCCCATCATAGTCCGGAAACACTTTTTACAAAACAATTCCCAACTTTCTTCTTCTTGTAGAAATGGAAGCTCATGGACAAATTTTCTCTCACTGCAACTCTTGGCAACAAGATTGATACGAGTGGTGATAATTACTCTACTTCCTTTTTTGTTGTCTGGGAGGGCTCTCCTCAAGCTTGCCCAAGCATCTGTATCCCATACATCGTCAATCACCACCAGGTAGCGAGACTCTTTCAACAACTCATGTAAATGGCACTCCAAATCTTCTTTTTCCATCTTTTCCAACATCTCCAATTCATCTTTGGTGGTTGGCATCTTGAAAGATTTTATTGTTCTTCGAAGAAGATTCTGGATGTTGTAATCCTTGGATACAGAAACCCAACCTTTACGTTTAAATTTTTCTTCAACATTGCTAGAGTTGTAAAGTTTTCGAAGGTCATCTTACCCAAACCGCCCATGCCTACAATCGAAATCACACATTGATGGGGCGTTTCTTGGAGAAGTTTAGATGTCTGTAACTTAACATCTTTCGTGAAGCCTACAACATGTTGGTCATCTTCATAAGGTGTTGTCCTTCGTAGTTGCTTGAATCTCTCATTCATGCTACTTAATCCCTCCCCAGCAGCTTCGATATTTCTAATCTTGAAAATTTCATGATTTCGATCGATTTCATCCAGTCTATTGTTCCATTCTTGAATCTCCTTACGTATCCCATACTTGTTTGCTTGTTTGTAGATGCAAAAGTACTTTCTGAGGCAAGCTTTGAACCCTGTCCTTTTGGGAATCCCTCCTTCTCCAACTTTGAGAATAAACTTGTCAATAATATCCTCGGCTTGGTAAGCAGCATCTCTAATATCGGATACCCATTTGCGTATCCTACTATCTTCATCTTGTTTTTCTTATGCATCTTTCAAGAAACACATGTATTCCAATTTGGTTCTCAAATAGTTGACTTCATCTCTCACTCCTTGCAAAAAATTGACTTGATCAATGAGAAGACCACCAAGTCCCCGCACTACGGAGGAGACAACAACATCAACCATCCTTGGCAGTTATGTTCTGTTGTACACTCTGTATACGTATTGAATTTGGGTGGTTTGATCTCAAGAAGGTGGAAAATGTAAGGGCTTAATTACTTCGAACAACAAATAGAAGTTATTGGTTATTGTGATTAGTGAAAAGGTGGGTACATAATTTTTTTGTTAAATAATTAGAAAATATATAGAGGTACGATGATTTGTGATTGGTGATTAGAAAATATGTAGAGGAATGATGATTTGTGATTGATGAGAAATATTGTCATGTAATGTTCTTGAAAGAGAGAAGTTTAGGGTAGCAAAAGTTAATGGAATAATTATTTTAAGAAAATGATATATAAGTCTAATTTTTAAATTTAATAATGTCTAAGTAAGATGATTAATTGATAATTAAAAAAATATGAACATAAGATAATAAAATATAAAAGCAATTAATTGATTAATCAGTAAACTTAAAAAGTGAATTTAATTTTTGAATTCAAATAATATAGTGTGTTTAGTTTTAATTTTTTAAATTCAATTTTCTAGAAATTAAGTTTTTTATTTTTCGTGTGTTTTTTTTGTATTTAGTGAATATTTTAAAAATTTTAAGGAATTTTTTTTACTTTTTTGGATGCATTTTATTTAGATGTATCTAAAAAGTAAAATATTTGTAAAAAAATATTTTAAAAAATTAATAAATATACAAGAATATGAAAAATGTACTAAATTCTCGTATTTTTTTTATTTATATTTTTGATATTTAGTTATTTTTTTAATTTTTTTATAAATATTATATTTTTTAAATATATTTATGTTAAATTTATCTAAAAATAAAAAAAATATTTAAAATATTAAAAAATATAATTAAAAAAAATACTTGATAGCTCAAGTCTCCTCGAAATGAGACGGAGGGAGTATAATAGTTTCTAGTTGAAGGGCATCTTTGCCATTGCCGTGAATTAAGATCCAATCGCAGTATTGGTATCCTTGACTGCGCAAGTCTCCATATATGTGTTGGGTTTGCCACCCATGTGAAGAGAGAGAAGATATTGGTTATCATTGATAAGAAACACACTGGATTCGAACCAATGTTTTGGTTTTAATTTTTTAGAAATTTAATTTTTATTATTTTTAATATTTTTTTATTTTTAGTAAATATTTTGAAAATTTTAAATAATTTTTTTAACACTTTTTGATGTATTTTGTATCTAAAAAATAAAATATTTATAAAAAATATTTTAAAAATCAATGAATATACAAAAATACGAAAAATATATTGAATCCTCGTATTGTTTTTATATTTTTGATATTTAAAGATTTTTTTAAAGATTTTTTTTCACAAATATTATAGTTTTGAAGTATATTTATGTTAGGTGTATTTAAAAATTAAAATTTTTTTTTTGAAAAATAAAAAAAATTCAATGAAAAAAAAAAAAAAAATGAAAGTTAAATTTACTTCCATAACATGATCTAGTAATGCATATATTGATACTTAAAATTAGTTTCTCCCATCAAACTTTACTTGTTATTTTGACTCAACATGATGTTCATTGATCATTGATAAGTAACAATGTGCTCCTATTTTAGAACCATAATTTTTCAAACCATTGAAGCTACTTTTTCAACTCACATGCTGTAACCATTCAAGCTAGTTTTTTTAGCTCACTGCAAAAATAAAAGCTTTCTAGAAAAAGATATCTACAAAGAATAAGGAAAACCAAAAAAGTATATATTAATTAAGTAACACAAGAATTGACTCCACACACTAAATGAAAAATAGATTTGGGACAACAACAACTAACAATAAACATAGACAGCTCCAAGAAGAAATACCCAACTAATGGTATAGCAAGTAAAGAGATAAAATGTAACAACATAACTAAGGTTATTCTTCAAAGCACAACTGAAAGAAAAATAGAATCCAATAATCTAACACACAGCAATTAATGTGGAAACCTCCAAAATATTCTGAGGGCTCTTCTGACAAATAAAAACAGTGCTTAGTCAACTATTTCTTTTTACATGTGTATTCATTGATTTTATTTATTTTGATTGTATAAATCTTTGTTGTAATCACACCTGTGATAGCTCCTATAACTTGCATTTATAAGCAAAATATATAAAATTGCATGTAATATTGTGATTTCCCATTTGAATTACTTGCTCTTACCAGTACTAAATTTTTAGGATACATACCCAATATAAGCATAAACACACACACAGTCATCCACAGACAGAAACTAATTAGTACTAAAACTCATCAAGTGAAAAAAAAAAAAAAAACAGAGCACACATTCAAGCATATATATATATATATATATATATAATTATGCATATACTCTATTATTTTAATACTATAATAATATTCATACAAGAGCTCCACCAGTCATCAGTTCCACTGGTATATTATATGTATAGGAAAATGTTATACAAATTACTCAGAGTAGAGAGAGAACTAAAATATATACATATATATTTTTTATATTTATATTTATACAACTAAGATACACTTTATACAAATTATTGTATTATTGAGTGGAAACAAAGTCCGGAAGTTGGAAACCTTGCAAATCCACATCCACAAAAACAATGGAAGGAAACAACATGAAATGAAAAATAATAATAATAAAAATCAACAAAAAATATAAGCCAACAAAATCCATAAAAACCACAACCACGCTACTCCAAAAGTCGAACAAGAATGAAGAAATAAAAACAAGAACAAAAACTAATTTTTTTGGCTTCTCAATAAAAACCCTAATTTTCCAATTGAAATCTCCAATGTTTTTTTTGTGTGTGTGTGTGTGTGGGGGGGGGGGGGGGGGTTATTTTTCGCTTTCAGTCTCCAAACCTGACTCTTCGCGAAGATAAAAAAAAATAATAAAATAAAATTAAAAAGGGATAATTATATTTTACCCCCTGTGGTTTAACTCGTTTTCACATTACCCCCGACGTTTATAAATGTACTTATAAACAAGCTGTGGTTTTGACTAAAGTGCAAAAGTGACAGGAATCGATAGACTTACACGCATCAGAGAAGCGTGTCTGTGCTGGTTTTAAGTGTTTTGGTGCCTAAATGAAAGGGTTAAATGACCAATTTGCCCCTAATTTGGCCATCCCTAATTTTTGCAACCAAAAAAAATTCCAAACCCACTTTTCCAACAAAAAAAAATTCCAAACCCATTTTTTCCAGCCAAAAAATTTCAGGGACCACTTCCATTTTTGAAGATGTCATCCTCTCAAGGTGCCCACTATAGTGGACAAAGTTTAGCTCGTACATGCTACTGTGGCCAAAGATCTCCGGTTAAATCAGCTTGGACAAATGCAAATATGGGAAGAAGATTTATAGGATGTGAAAATTATGGGGTAATCACTTTCAATAGTTAATAATTAAGTAATTAATTAATTTATTTGTTATGTTATATAATATTGAAAAAAATTCTAGACTTATTTATTAAATTTTTTAGATTCGTGGCACTTGTGAATATTTTGAGTGGATTGACCCACCATTGTGCCGCCGCTCGCGTGATCTACTACCAAGACTCATGTAATGATTAAATCATATGGAGTTAGAAGTAGAAAAGGCTCAAAAAAAAAAAAAAGAAAAAAAAAAGAAAAAGAAAAGTTGTATCGAAGAATGTTGCTAGAAAGCTGGATACTATTTTTTATGCTATACTGCATGTACTCTCAAATGAAAGCAAACCAAAAAAAAAAAATGTATGTAACCTGATATGAGGAAGGAAGATATATAATATTGAAGACTATTTTTGCTATAAATGAAATATAATTTTGAAGCATTACAAAACCGGTTGAATTCCAACACTTGAAGCATGTTTATTAAGCATCAATATGTCAACATTGTACTCACAAAACTTGCTGCATAAGACCTACATTTCAACAATTGAATTACAAAACTTGTTTTAATGTCAACAACATTCCAACATTTCAATTACAAAAAACTTGTGCATTCCAACATAAGATAACATTCCAACTTGTCAACAAAAATAATAGGTGTTGTGAGTACAATTCAATAACATTCCAACATGTCAACAACATTTCAATTACAAAAAACTTTTTCTGTTTGAATCATAAGATAGGCCACCTAAACCTAATCCCTCAAACCCTTTGCCCTGTCCTTTGCATTCATTACAGCTGCTGCAAATCCATTTCCATTTGCACTTGCTCCACAAGGCATTGTTGGTTGTGATTGAGTACTAGCAGCTGGTTGGGATGAAGATGGGTGAGTACTGGCAGCTTGTTGGGATAAAACAAGATGAGTGGCAGCTGGTTGGGATGAAGATGTGTGTGTTGTAGCTTCTTTAAATGAAGCAGTTGAGAACTACAATAACAATTCAATTCAAATTGAAATGCATAAAATGAAATTACTGAAATTGAAATGAATTTAGTTTGCTTGGTTGACTTGCATATTTTCTGGAATTGGTGGTTGGTCCACCCCTCCTTTTGAACATTGTGGATTTCTTGTGTACTGGACCTTTGCATGATCTTCTGTTGTGTGCAAAACCTATACACTTTGTACATTGCACTATTTTGTACTTCCTTGACACCCTATGTACATTCTTGGGCTCATCAGCAACTTTCTTCCTCTCTTTCCTGGGCCTCCCTGCTGGTTTTCTATAATAAAGAGGGGCTATGGCATCATATCCAATCGCAGTCCAGTCATGTTCCCCTGGCACAGGATTTATCATAAAAGAATATGTCCTCAAGTATGTCTCCTTGCTGAAGTAATTATGCACATAAGCTTCAGGTTTCTCCCTAGTAAGGTATATACAACTTATGGCATGTTTATAAGGTATACCTGTTAGATCCCGATCCCTAAACCTACATGTTCTTGCCCTCAAGTCCACTACATGAGTTGTATCATAACAATCCACCTCAAACTTTAAGTCACCTGCAAAGCTAGCAAAGCAATTCCTAGCATCCTTTTTGTTTGACTCTAGTTTTTGTTGCACAATTGGACAAATAGAGCTACCATATTTTTCTATTCCATTTTTCTTGACTTGTATTCTGTTCATCAGTTTCCTCCTAATCCACTCCACCATTGAGATGATTGGTTTATCCCTGGCTAGCAAAATGTACTTGTCGAAAGACTCACTCAGATTATTCACTTGAATATCACACTTGGATCTTGTGCTGAAGTAAGACCTGGCCCATGTTTTAGGATTCTCTTGCATCAACTGCTTATTTGGCTTGTTTTCTTTGTCCAATTCCCCAAACTTCTTCATGTGATAATCAAACTGCCTTTTTGTCCCAGCTTTTGCAGCTTTCCATATAAATTCCTTAAACTCTTTTCCTTTGAACTTCTATTTGAAGTTGGTGTAGCAGTGTCTTAAGAAATACCTATGTTCAATATAAGGCAAAATCTGTGTAAAGGTGTGCACCAATCCTTTTTGTCTATCTGAAATGAATGTCCAACCAATGTCACTGCCAGCTCTTATGTCCTCTACTAATTGGGTCAAAAACCATACCCATGAATCCTTGCATTTAACCTCCATTGCAACAATGGCAATGGGAAACATGTTGTCATTCCCATCAAAACCAATGGCTGCTAAAAGCTAGCCCCCATATATGCCTTTCAAAAAACAGCCATCTAACCCAACAACAGGCCTGCAACCTTGTACAAAACCGTGCTTCTGTGCATCTAGTCTGATATACAACCTCTTAAAAATAGGTGTAAGTTGTTTGTTAGGCCTTTCTACTTCATCATCATCTTTTTCAACTATAGGTCTGTCCAATTTAATCACTAAACAACTGTTTGGATTATGCTATTTGACTGTCTCACAGTAATTCCAAAGTCTAGCATACTGCTTCCTCAAATCCTTTTCAATTGTTTGCTTTGCTTTTCTTTTTGCTCTATACACTTGACTCTTACTTACATTAACCATTAGTTCTCTATGAATGTCCTTTTGAATGGCTGAGATTTCTATGTTAGGAGAATTCTTCAATCTTTCAAGGTATTTTTGTGATAAATACCTTGAGGTAACTAGATGGTTGTCATAAGTCCTACCACATGAATGAAGTGGTTTTAAGCTTTTAATCTGAAATGTGCTTTCATTTTGCATTGGGGATGCATGAATTCTAAACCCACACTCTTGTTTACACACTGCAGTAATCTTCTTATTTTCATTTCTAACCCACTTCAAATCATATCCCTGTTGCACCTGCCATTCCTTCAATGCATTCCTAAAAACTTGTGCATTCTTAGAACTCATCCCCACTTTTAGTTCAGGTTTCACCATATCCACATCCTCATTCTCATTAAATTTTGCAAACCTATCATCCATTTCCTCCTCATCTGATGATCCATACAAAGTATGCATCTCAAAATCTTGATCTGAATACCATTCATTAGAACCTGAAGCATTTGGTTCATTTCCTATATTTGATTCAACTCATACATCTTTATCAACATAAGCAAATATATCTTCATCTTCACTACCCTCTAACCCATCATTCATCCAGTATGGATCTGTGCTGTCACCACCATCACAATCATTCATTTCCTTATCACCCCTCTTCTTTTTCAATTTTAGTCACATTTCCCCATTCATCTTCTTCCATTTCAGGCCCATTTATCCCTTCTCATCCAATTCTATTTGTGCTTCTATTTGTGGAATTTGTGGCCCTTTTATGACTTGCCCATTTGAACCTGAAGTACCTCATGACCTTTCTCCACATATAAGGAAACCACATTCAGACCCATATAATGGAATAACATATCAATTACATCCCTTTGTAAATTCATCTCCCAAAGACCAATGTCCAGTATTTCCCCAGGAACTCTGTAATACAATTGGCTAGTAGAGGGATAACCTAGGCTCAAGTACAACTTCTGAAAACCAAAAAACCCAACCCTATCTAGATCAAAGTATTGAAAATAATTAACTTTCTCTCCCTTATACACTAACAAAAAGGTAACAACAAGCCAACAAACATACATCGTAAAGCAAAAACCCTACCAATAAAGCCATTTTTTTAAATTTTCAAAACATCAATCATCAATCAAGTCATTTTCCAAACATATTATACAATAAATTTACAAAATCGCAATCAAACTAGCAAATAGTCACACAAAATAGATTTTTTTGTAGGGTTCGTCGATTGTTACTTGGAGTAAAATTTCGAAAAGAAGATTCTTTGTAGTCTCAATCGATTGTTACTGATTTGATTTGCAAATCCTTTGAAACCCAAACCTATGTGTATCTCTCTTTTGAAACATCAATCATCAATCAAGTCATTTTCCAAACATATTATACACTAAATTTACAAAATCGCAATCAAACCAACAAATAATCACACAAAATAGATTTTTTTTTGTAGGGTTCGTCGATTGTTACTTGGAGTAAAATTTTGAAAAGAAGATTCTTTGTAGTCTCAATCGATTGTTACTGATTTGATTTGCAAATCCTTTGAAACCCTAACCCATGTGTATCTCTCTCTCTCTCTCTTTATACATATATATATCTCTGAAAATCGTACTCAAACAATTAAAGGAACTGTAGCATGTAAGCAATATAAGTATCTAGGGGTATTCTAGTCTTTTCCATAATTCCGTCACGTCCCGTCACTTTTGCACTTTAGTCAAAGCGATAGCGTGTTTATGAGTGCAATTATAAACGTCAATGGGGTAATGTGAAAACATGTTAAGCAACAGGGGGTAAAATGTAATCATCCCAATAAAAAAATAGAAAGAACAAAAGATAGAAGAAGAGAAAGTCAAGTGAAGGGTAGAATAAAAAAAACAATGATCAATGTGCAAGGCGACATAGGGAAGTGGAACACATCAGTACACCATATGGAACAAGGCCATCCACAAAAACAAAGGTTGATATTGATATTGATTTTACAAAAATATCCTTATGATTCTAAAAGGAAATCAAACTGAATTAGGGGTGGGCGCGGGTCGGTTGCGGCCATGGAACTTCTAATTTGCCATTCGTCTACCAGATTGGCGGATTGGAGAAAATCAGTCTGCATCCATTCGTTAATCCGGTGGATGTGTAATAACCTCGACCCATGCTTAATGGATAATCCATGATGAATTATGCCTAATAAGTAATTAAGGTGAAATTTTGAATTAATTGTGTGTGAGTTGCATTATTTGTATTTATATATGTCTGCTGTAGGAATAGTTGTTTGTATTTTCGTTTTGTTCTACGAATTGAAGGCCTTATCAGCATTTGATTGTGAAATTGACTTGGTTTCTATATTATTCGAAATGTTTAGAATTTTATGGCAGGTTTAATTAAAATCCGACTCGGAACGATTAAACTAGAATAATCAATGTCCATTTGATTTGCTTTAATTAATCACCACTAATCAAGCCTATATAAGGCTCCTATATGCACCACTCATCTCTTTTCCTTAATCACACCTTTGAGCCCACACACACAACAAATGTGAGAGAGGGAGAGAAAGGAGAAGACTTGAGCTCAAGCCAAGGGATTTGCTAGGGAGAAGAAAAATTGGACTTAGAGACTCAAGAATTAAGCCTCTAGCTCTCACCTTGGAAAGTCTAGGTAAGAATTCAACCCTTAGATTGTACAATTTTGTAGCCTAAGCCATGAATTCAAGAGAATTAAGTTGTGTAATGCAAGAATTGAGTTAGAATTGGTGAAATGGAGTCCTACCATGCATGCATGCACTTTCATCACATTTTTAGTTGAATTTCAAGTAATTTACTCATGCATGTCCTTCGTTCACCTTAGGTTTGGTAATTCATCAAGTTTCATTCCATTTTACCTTCATTGATCATGTTTTGAAAGCTTTGAAGACAAACAATTACATGCATGTAATGTTTTCCATCTTTCAAGCTTGAATTTGCACAAGTGGCATGCTATTGGGCCTTGATTTTTGCGAAATGATCTTCAATCCTTGATATTCTACAAGTTTCTAAATGTTTTTCTTGAGTTTTGGCCCAAAAGGATGAGTTTTGTAGTGTTTGATTTGAGTTTTGAACTAGGGAGTTGTAGAGACCCCATTTTTGACCGTCCTCAAGACCTGGACGTCACCGCTTGAACACTCGGTGATTATCCATGTTCGTGTTTGTTTGGAGTTCCCGGAGTTCTCGGCTACGCGCCTTGCCTCAGGACCTCCGAACTTGACCGTTTTGTGTCTGGTTTTGCACCAAACACTTGTGCTTTGCCTTGGAGGGGCAGGGAATGCCTTGTGAGGCATCCCCACACACCACCGGCAGTGGCTAGAGGCCACCGGCTGGTTAGTGTTGCCATCGGCACTATATTGTGCCGGTCGGCACTCTTTTGTGCCGGTCGGCAGTCAATTTTGTCAAAATGACAATTTTGCCCTGCTGACTACTGTGCAGTTGCTTTTTGAGATATTTTGAAGCAGCTGTATTGCATTTGTTTCCCCTCCATACACGTGTATGGAGGGATGAGCCTTTGGTTGACTTAGCTTGTAAGCTTTGTTGCCTATAAGAGAACCCTTCCTCCTCTTGGCTCAAGGGTTGGGAGAGTTAGACATTTTAGAGAGAAAAAGACAGAGAAGAAGATCTGGTTTTAGGGTTGGAATTCTATATCTATTCTATCTCTCTTTTGCTCTCTTGTTTGTACACTAGGTGTTTGTGTCTCACTATTGCACATCAACACCTAGTGTTTCACCGTTCCTTGGCTACTGAGGTTCCAAGAGGTTGTTCTTGGTGTTTTTGGCTGGATTAGAGTTTAAGGAAGCAACAACATCATCTTTGGTGAAGAAGGTCAACAAGGGTGAGAAACTTGCTTTATTTACCCCATTCTTGCACTCCATTTTTACCTATCTTTGAACTGTTTTTGTGCTTGGTGTTTAATACAAAAAAGTTCTGTTTTTTAGTCCTCTTGATAGTTCATTAAGAGTGTTTTGTGCTTTGGAGAGGTTTGGCCCCTCTTAGGCCTTGAAAAGGCTTCATTTTGTGCCTATTTTGGTGAGATCCGGGATTTTGGTGTTTGGGTCTCTTCACCACTGAAATCTTGAGGGATTTCAGTGGTGTAGGTGATGCCTTGAAGTCCCAAGAAGGAGAGGGCTACCCTCTCTCCTTGATGTCCTTGAAAAGGACAAGTTTTGGCCCCTTAAGGGAGCCTATGTTTCAAGTGTGTGTTGAGCATGCCAAGGCCGTATTTTATACTTATATTGCGATGTTTTAACTTTGTATTAAGTTGGTTTTGGTGCTCCATTAATGCTTAGGGTAGTTGCCATGTAATGCCTTAACATGTCTTAGGTTGTTAGCCTTTGTTCAAGCATGTTTTGGCCTTGACTTTGTGAAGTGTTTGTGCTTATTTTGCCATGCTTTAGCTCTGTCCATGGTTGTTTGGATTGATTTTGGCATGCTTAGCATAGCCTCTTTGCATTTGGCTTGTTGGCCTTAAGAGCATGAAAGTATAGCATGCCTTGCTTGCATTATTTTCAATGGTTTGGAACCATTTAGCATGCTATTTCAGTCCCTTAGACATGCTCATATGTTTGCATTGCATGCCTCTTTGATGTTTCAAGAGCTCATGTTGTATGTTCCTTAAGAGTGCATGTGTGCATGCCTTTTAATTTAAACCATATAGATGCCATCTAAGTGGTCATTTGGGCTTGCTTTGGTCTGCTAAAAATCTGTTTTTAGTTGCTTAAGGCTTGCCATGTTTAGTCTCATCAAATGTAGTCCAATACTCTTTTGGCTTGCTTTGAATACTTGGCCCCCTTTTGCATGCATTTGCATGTCTTGTTTAATATGATTTGGCATCATTTTATCACATGATTTTAGGGCTCATGTTGCATGCTAATTGTCCATGAAATCTCTTTTCAAACGTGCTTGAATGTTGCTTGTTTAATGCTTAAGGCTTGGACCATAACATGTGTATATGTGCATGTGTGTTTAGCCTCCATTTTTTTTTGGGCATTTCGACTACTGATTTTGGGCCTATATGGAATGGCCTAAGTCATGTTTAAGTCCACCCCATTGTTTGGTTTACATGTTTGTCCTGTAGGTGTGTTTGCATATTAACATCCTTACATTACATTGTCCATGTTGCATGCTAGCTAACATGTTTAGGATTGCATTACATCAATGCACATGCTTGGCCTCTTGAGATGAGCATGATAGAGGTTTGGCACCCTTTTGGTTTGTTTGGTTTGCATGCATTTGAGATTGAAAGTGCACATTTGATCCCTCGGGCCATCATGCATGGGAATGCGTGATTGATGGCCCGAGAATCGAGCCACATGCCCCTTTGAGTGATAAATATGATAAGGGGCATGATTGGTGCACACATTGTTGGAATTACATTGCCATGCAAGATTTTTCCCTCTGCTGCTGTGAGTTGCAGGTTCTGCAGGAATTCATTGCCGGCCGGCAATGTTTAGTGCCGACCGGCAATCAATTATCAGCCGATGAGTTCATTTTGTGCCGGTGGCCACATACTTCAGCCGGTGGTGTTTCCCCTCAGCCGGTGGTATCCCCCAGTGCCTTGAGAAGTAGTTCTGAGACTTTGGCAGTTTTTCAGAAAGGCAGAGCAGGGAAAACAGAGGCAAGCTAGGCATGGCAGTGCAATTCCGAGCAAGTCCCGAGCATGCGTTGCATCCGGTCCTCATCTCGAGGCGGTTTACTGCTTTAATTAGATTAATTAATTTATTTGATTAATTTAGTTGGGCTGTAATATTTTAATTAGTTTGCGCAGCTAATTAATCTGTATTATTCTTTTGGTCCCCCCCTCCGAGCGAGGGCATAATTGTAATAAGTGTGGGTGAGTGGTTTGTATGTCTTCCAACCCCCACTTCTTTCTCCCCTTTTATTTACCTGCTTATGATGGTAGATTAGGGTACGTTTATTTTTAGCATACCTTATGCAATGCATGCGTGCATCCATGCATTTGTTTACATGCACCGGGCTCGGTACATCGTACAAACTGCATCGTACTTTCAATTCCAAATTGAATACGTGATAGTTGTAGCATTTCACGTGCCATTTTAGGGTTAGCCGAGCCTACTCTAAATTGCATCCTTGCTTGTGTTGCATTAGCCACTTAACATGACCTAGGGACATGCATGTCTGCTAACTAGTTTCTTGTTTTGGCACGGAGTACGATGTAAGTATTTTACGCTTTAGCATACCACATGCGTGTGAATGTTGCCATGACAGTATGCTTGCCATGCGGCTAAGTGCTTATGTGAGATAAACTGTTTGAATGCCTGTGGGTGGAGGTTGGATTGCTTGAGTTGGAATAACTCATTGAAATCCGTATTTTAGCCTACTTGCGAGTAGTAAATTCCAAAGCATTTTCAAAGAAAACGGGTATGCAATGCTTATTTCCAAATTAGGCAATCTAGTCTATAATTGTTTTGCTGTGCGCATAATATAGTAATTCTAGGCTAATAATTGGGATAAGAACACGTAATGTTTTCAAAATCGGATATCACGGTTAGTAGAGGCCGGTCTTTGGACCGGGCGAAAGGGGGTGCTCATAGCTGACCTTCCCCGATCGTACCCAAGCTCCCGAGCCAAGACATTTGGTGATGACGGACACGTGGCCTTCGGTACCGAGTCAGGGTTTCCTAAATTTTCCATTTTTAAAATATTTAGGTGGCGACTCTGTAATCTGGCAAAGCAGTCCATGTTTGGCACTACTTTTCAAAAAATCTGTTTTTCTTCAAAACGATTTGCCAGAGTTGGACTCTTTGGTTCAGATTTAGAACCGCAAAACAAAATTGAGTCCGAACCGTAGCGAGGTCCCTCGCGGGCGTGCTATAGGAGTGCAATCTGGAAGTTCCAGATTTCACCTCTTCGCTTGAGCAATAGAACCTGCGCTCAAGCGACCACGCACATTTTTGTACTTCCGTTCGAGCGACCAAAAGTTGGCTCGAGTGTAAAATGCATGCTCCCAGAAGTTTACATGTTTGGCAGACCACTTGAGAGAAAAGAGTTGCGCTCGAGCGAGAACCTCAATCTCACACTCGAGCGACCGTTGAGTGGAAAAATCAAGCAACCAGTACTTTTGCAGAGTTTACAGACCGCTCGAGCGAAGGAAGTTGCGCTCGAGCGAGGACCCTGTTTTCAACAAATCAGATCAAGTGTTTTCAAGTGTATTTTGGCATCCTCATTGCATTCTAGGCATTCCTAGGCCATAATCAAGACATAGTAATGAGGACAAAGACTTAGAAACACACTAAAAGCAAGGCAAATTAAGTTAAGTGTTTTCCGAGTATGTATTTCAGTGTGCATTCGTTATCTGTTTGTGTAGGTCACGCACCATAAGCTGTTTGATCTGTCTGTCTGTCTTTGGAGCCAACTGTGAGTAATATTTTTGTAAGGCTATGTTTAATTATAAGTATTTTCTGAATGATATAAGATGATCTGTTTTCTGAAATATTATTTTCTATATGAATGAATGGTTGTCCAATGTTTCTGAAATTTATTCGTGGCATCATTAGCTTCAGATGACATATGTTATCTGTTCTGTTATGTCCCAATTATGGGTCAACTGTACGTCTCATGAGCCAACTGTTATGGATCCTTCTGTATACGTCCCTTTATGGGTCAACTGTAATTCTCATGAGCCAACTATACTGTCTCCATGCACGTGAGTCAACTGTATGCCTTTATGGCCGTCCCTTATGGGTCAACTGTTTCTGCTAGTGCTAATGGGTGTACCACGTATGATTAACTGCAAATTTTGATTATGAGTATGACTTTGAATCCATTTCTGTTATGAACTCTAATTTCTAAACATGATTATGAATTCATTTATGGTAACTTCTGAATTCTATTTCTGTAACAGTTGTGGACAACATTCAATAAAACCTTTACTTTGTTATTATTCACTAGGCTTCCGCTCACTGTATTATTTATGTATGTAGGTGATCAGGCGCATGGCCAGGCTCAACGATGATCACCTGGAACTTCGTTTTTTCGGCCACCCTTTGTGCCTCCCGAGGAGGTTTTGGATTAAGTCAAGTCTTGTGGTCTTGATTTGTGAATTATATTTATGATTTTGTTCTCTTTTGGTGATTCTCAAACAAATTTATGTTTATCTGTATATAGGGCTAAGCCCCATTCTAGTGACGTAAGATTACTATAATTTTGAAGTTACATATGTGTATATATATAAGGGTTTAAATCATCTATTCCACGTATGTCTGCACAGCTCAATGGATGATGCATTTTTGCATATTTGCTTCCGCAGCCCCTTTACATATGTTATTCTATTTAGAGGTCTTTGGTAATCCTAGGATTACTGGTCGGTTATGGCGCTAAACGCATATGGGCGGGCTTGGCTCGTGACAGAGTGGTATCAGAGCACGAGTTATACCGCACACGTTAGTCCATATGAGCTATAAGATGTCCTAGAAAATAATTAGGGACATTTCATCTGTATGTGTGAGTGTGTGTTAATTTCTATAACTATGAAACTGAATCTAGCTATGAACATATGAAATGGAAAAAGAATGAACTAAAACTGAATACTCTGAACATTGTGAAAAGAATAATTGGCCTATGTTTATTATTGTTTTGTTTACCTATAGCAACATCGAGAATGCAAGGGGTAATGATACAAGTGAATCTTCCGAAGCCTAAATGAGTCGGATGGAACAAATGTTAGCAACCTTAACAGAAACTTTGAGGCAACAACCTTTGTCGCCTCCACCTCCGTCGGTACAAGTTGAATTGGACAACAACGACATCATCAACCTAACTCAGAAGTTCATGAAGATGAAACCGCCAACTTTCTTTGGTGGTATTGAACCATTAAAGGTAGAGACGTGGTTACTAGAGATAGAAAAGTTATTTGAAGTATTTCTATACTCTAAGACTCAGAAGGTTCTCTTGGCCACCTATACTCTAAAAGATGAAGCTCGCAGATGGTGGTTGTTAATTTGAACAAGCAATGGCAATATGACATGGGCTCAATTCAACGAGATTTTCTATGACAAGTACTTTCCCCAGCGTTTTCGGGACTGAAAAGTTTCAAAATTTTAGGAACTCAAGCAAGGAAACATATCTGTAGCTGAGTACGAGGCTAAATTCACTGAATTGGCTCACTTTGCTCCTCACGTGGTAGATACGGAGTATAAGAAAGCTCAAAAATTCGAAGGAGGATTAGACTCAGACGTATTTGGTCAGGTAGGCGTCTTAAAGCTGCCCACATATGTAGACACACTTGACAGAGCTCTCATGGCTGAATCCAATCTAGCTGCGAAGAAACAGACTAAAGCTCTAACAACTGAATAGAGATGTAAAAGATTTGGATTCGGTTTCAAGAAGGGACGTTCATTTGCTACAAGTAAGAAGCAAAATGCGGGATCTACTAGCAGTTCAAGTCAAAGTAGTAGATCTGCACCTGTTTGTGCTGAATATGGAAAAAGGCATGGAGAGATTTGCCATCAGGTATCTAGTGCTTGCTTCTGGTGTGGCAAGATAGGCCACTTGATACGGGATTGTCCAATTGGGTCAGAAAATGCCAATCGCCCTGTGGCAAGTTCAGCAGGATCTGCTTCTGGATCAAGAACTAATGCAGGGAGAGAAACTTTGAGACAAGGTAGAGTTTTTGCACTTATGCCTGGCGATGTACAAAATACTGAATTAGTGGTGTGAGGTATAATTCCTATTTGTAATCGAAATGCCTATGTGTTGGTAGATTCGCGATCCACACATTTATTTGTGTCGCATGCTTTTTCTCAAAAATTAACTAGACCTTCAGAACCTATGAACTATTTACTATCTGTGTCTACACCATCGGGAGGTTCTATGATATATGCATATGTTCATCCGGCATGTGATATAATGATTGGTGATATGACACTGTATGCTGATTTGCTACCTTTGAACATTGATCATTTTGATTGTATATTAGGCATGGATTGGTTGACCAGGTATTATGCTACTATTCATTGTGTTATGTTGTATTTCGACCTCCGAGGTTACCTGAATTCGTGTTTCTGGGAATGAGGTAGTTTTTCCACCGTATTTGATCTTTTTTATGAAAGCCAGTAAATTGTTGCGGAAGGGGTGTCAAGGTTATTTATGTCGTGTTCTGAATACAACTACTGATAATGCTAATGTGGAGAACATCTCTGTAGTTAATGAATTTCCTGATGTGTTTCCCAATGAACTACCAAGAGATCTGATTGATAGAGAAATTGAATTTTCTATAGATGTTGTACTCGGAACACAACCAATTTCAAAAACCCCATACCGTATGTCAACCTTTGAACTCAAAGAATTGAAAACCTACTTACATGACTTGCTAGATAAGAAGTTTATCCATCCAAGCACTTCACCTTGGGGTGCTCCAGTTTTGTTTGTTAAGAAGAAAGATGGGTCTTTGAGGTTATGTATAGACTACCATGAATTGAATAAAGTAACTGTGAAGAATAAATACTCACTACCTTGAATAGATGATCTGTTTGACCAACTCCAAGGAGCACAAGTGTTCTTTACGATAGACCTTAGATCTGGGTACCAGCAGTTAAAGGTCAAGGCAGAGGACATAGAGAAAACTGCATTCAGAACTAGATATGGACACTATGAATTTTTGGTAATGCCATTTGGGGTAACTAATGCGCCTGCGACGTTTATGGATCTAATGAATAGGGTATTCAAACAATTTCTTGATGAATTTATAGTTGTGTTTATTGATGATATTCTGATTTATTCCAAAAGCAGGGAAAAACATGAAAATCATCTGAGAACTACTTTACAGATTTTGAGAGAAAACAAATTGTATGTAAAATTATCCAAATGTGAATTTTGGCTTGACAATGTAGCATTTATGGGGCATGTAATCAGTAAGGAGGTGTGGCTCAACTTTTTCGCGCCCCCATTCGGGAGACGAAAAGGCCCCACAGTATTGGACTCCCACGGTTCTGAATCTGATCTCACAAGTGCAATGTGAAATAGATAATCAAATCTTTTTGGAAAATCGATTTTGAATCAAATTGCCAAATATGGATTGCTTTGCTAGATACAGAGTTGCCACCTAAATATTTTTTTTGGAAAAAATTTAGGAAACCCATGACTCGTGCCAAAGGCCACGTGTTCGTCATCACCAAAGTTGCCTCGGCTCGGGAACTTGGGTATGAGAGGGGAAGGTCATGAATACATTTGAGCACCCCTGCTTGCCCGATCAAAGATCAGTCTATACTAATCATGATATGAATCTTATCAACATTATATGTTCTTGTTCCGATTATTAGGCTAGCATTACTATGTGATGGACACACACACAAATATAGACTAATTTGCAAGAATTGGAACACTTCAAGTCATGTTCATTCTGAAAATTGTTTCGAAATATGTACCACTTGAAAAGTGAAACATATGAACATTGCTCAAATTATTCTAATTCAAGTAAATAGCCTTCATCCGCAGACATTCGAGCCGTTTAGCATTTAAGCAATTAGCCTCATGGCAAGCATGCTAGACATGGCAACATTTACACTCATGCAATTATGCTAAAGCAAGTAAAAGGCTCACCCAGTACTCTAAGCCAAAAAGACAACAAAGTTAGAAAAATGCATGATTCCTAACTATGCAATATGACTAATCCAACACATGCGATATACAATTTACTAGGCTTGGCTAATAATATGGCATATGATTCGATTGGATAGCATGCGTGTAACACCTCAATTTTTCTTGCCCAAATGATAATACAATATTCATTGCTATTGAAAGTAAAACTGAAAATAAATCTCCACACTTGCATTACATGATACAAATAGTCTTCATGCGATAGTACATTCACTTCAAATCACAATAACATAAACAAATAAATACCCTCATGGGTTTACAAGTTTCCAAGGCTTAGGCCCGATTACACATATTGGTTATTCAAACCTACTCAAATATAGCCCTTGGCTTACAAAATAGAGTCACGCAAAATGAGAGCATTGTGCTTCCAACACACACACACACACACACACACACACACACACACATACACTTCCACACCCTTAATTGGGTGGATTCGCCACATCTTTTCCTGCACAAAAATCCCGTAGGGTGAGCATAAAGCCCAGTAGAGAATTCTTAACAAAGTATATACATTTTATACAAGTCTAAAGAGATGGATGCAAATGCCATGCCTATGCCTTTTTGAAAATAAAACACATCTTCATCTGTTGAAAACAATCATGCTCAATGATGTCATGCAATTTCCATTGATCAAAACTTAACAATCTAATTCAAGGGGTGGTAAATACAACTCTGGTAATCCCTAGGTTGGTGTCTGCAAGTAGGAATCACTAGCACTACCAAACCCCACTCTTTACTGGTCTCTCACCGGAAGGGTAGTGGCACCTCCTCTGCGCGTGTTGTCGGTCTTTCACCCCGGATACTCAGGCCAACTTAATCATTTTCATCTACACCACCTTTCAAGACTTACCAATGTATTTACCCCAAAACCATTTCATGAAAACTTGTTTCTCAACATTTTTTTCTTAATGCAAAGTTTTCAAATTCAATTTCAAAGCTTCTCATAATCAATGAATTGATATGCCAATGTATCAATTAAATGCAACGCAACATTTCTTCTATTTTTAATTCTCCCACACAATATCTCCATTGTGATCAAAATTTCCATTACTCCAACAATTCTCATATTCCAAGAAACTCAACATTTACATGTCTATAAATAAATAATTTTCAAAACACCATTTATTTTGGCACACAAAATAATATGACCACATCTTCCAAGGATTTTCAATATCTTTTAAAAAACCTCCAATTTCTAGGTTTTCTCACCAAAACCATTCATCTTCAAATATTTGAAAAGATCTCACCAAAAACATCTTTCTTTCATCAACACAGCTCAAAGCCCTCAATTTCTATTTTAAAAGAAATAAGTAAGTAAACCCACTTTTAAAATCACTCATCTTCATGAATCAACAATCAATTTTCAAAACTAATCAAAGGATGATCTCGAAAATCATCTAGATCTTGCAAAAACATATATATAACTCAAAGAAAATCCGTACCTCAAGTTTGAAGAAGAAAAGAGTTGAAACTCCAAAATCAACGATGCCTAAACCCGATCTTCACTGCACATAACGAAGCCCTCGAGATAATAACCAACTTTGATGAAGAACAATGGCAAAAACTCAAATGGATCTTGAGAAATCAAGGTTTTTGATTTCATTTGTGTAGAGAATTATAGAGAGAAGGAAGAGGAAATGTTTTTAGAGAGAGAGAGAGATACGAAAAAGTGATACCACTTCAGCCTAAAGAGAGAAGAAAAGGAAACAAAATTCGAATCTCACCTACCGCTGCACGTGCGGTGCATGCTCCAGCATGTGCGGCCAACACCCTTGCACGTGTGGCCCTTATCCCCCTGCACCTCAGCCGCACCTGCTTTTTTAGCAGTGTGCTTCATGTTCTCCCTTGAAATTCGCACGTGCGGCCTCACCTCCCGTACGTGCGGCTCCTATCCCGTATGTGTGGCTCAAGGGCTCACACGTGCGGCCCTGGTCCACAGCCTGGAAATGCCTCGACTCAACTCCTGATCCTCTGGACTCGACCTCGCACCCGTCACGACAAGTGAAACACAACACCGGAATGAACAAGAACAAGAACTCTTAAGAAAACTTCCAAACACAACAAACTCAATGACTAACAAGTCTCCAAGTCTAAACCGTCGGTCTAACAAAGGTAAACTCGAAGGTAACAAAGAGGGACAAAGATCACACCACGAAACCGGTCATCACAACCTCCCCACCATAGGAAATTTTGTCCCCGAAATTAGATCAAACTACCCGAACAAGGATTTCCAAGCGAGCAAAACCACGCTGTTCCATTTCCAAATCACAACATTAGCTCTCAACTAAATCTCACCATTACATCATGGTTACCTCATTATCAACAAGCTCTCAAATACTAATCAACATGAAGTTCTTCCAAAAAGGAATGATAATCCACAACAACTTCATGCTTAAAATAACAACATACATTGCAACATGTATTTAACAATCTCAATACCTTTTCCCTCAAACACTAAGGAATATTACAACGAAAAGTAACTTAAACACTTTCAAACAAATTCGGATATTTGGAGCGGACTTCCACCTTCCGTTCCCACGTTGCTTCCTCAACCCCATGGTGTCTCCACAACACCTTTACCAACAGTATAGTTTTACCCCGTAGCACTTGCTCCTAGGTATCTAAAATTTGAACCGGCCGCTCTTCATAAGAGGCATCCTTATCTACCTCCAAATCAACCCAAGCAAGCACATGTGAAGGGTCGGGTTCATACTTCCTAAGCATAGATACATGGAATACATTGTGAACCCTCGAAAACTGTGGCGGTAAAGCTAACCTGTATGCCACTTCCCTCATTCGTTCTAAGATCTCGAAAGGTCCAATGAACCTTGGAGACAATTTACCACTCTTACAAATCTCATCAAACTCCGCCTCATCAAACCCCGCCTTTGTGAGATTTTCAGAAACACATGATCACTAACTTCAAAAGATAAGGGTCGTTTCCTCTTATCGGCAAAACTCTTTTGTTTGCTTTGGGCTGTAGCTAACCTCTTCCGAATGAGAATAACTTTTTCGGTTGTCTCTCTAACAACTTCTGGACCTAACAACGGTGCATCACCCACTTCAGCCCAACAAACCGGTGATCTATAAGGTCGGCCATACAAGGCCTCAAATGGTGCCATCCCAATACTAGCTTGGTAACTATTGTTATGGGCGAACTCAACCAATGGTAAGTGCCTCTTCCACGATCCCTTGAAATCAAGGACACAAGCTCTAAGCACGTCCTCCAAAATCTGAATGGTATGCTCCGATTTCCCATCAGTTTGAGGATGATAAATGGTGCTAAAGGTCAACTTAGTTCCCAACGCCTTCTGAAGGCTTTGCCACAACCGGGCAGTAAAACGAGGATCTCTATCTGATACAATGGTCACAGGGACTCCATGAAGTTGGACCATCTCTCTAATGTATAACTCTGCCAAGTGTTCAACTGAGTCGCTGATGCTCATAGGAATGAAATAGGTAGACTTAGTCAACCTATCTAGAATTACCCAAACGGCGTCATTGCCTTGCTGTGTTCTAGGAAGTCGAACTACAAAATCCATGGTAACATGCTCCCATTTTCACTCGGCTATCGGTAAGGGTTGTAACAAACCCGTTGGTCTTTGGTGCTCGGCCTTCACTTGTTGACAAGTAAGGCACTTCGATACGAACAAAGCGACATCCCGCTTCATACCCCTTCACCAAAACTGACGAATAAGATCATGATACATTTTAGTGCCTCCCGGATGTACCGCAAGGCGTGAGTGATGGAACTCTCGAAGCACTTCTTCTCTACAAGATTCCGGTACAAACAAACAGTCTAGGTAATGTACACTTTGATCCGAGTGGACGTTCAAACCTTACTTTACCTTCCCATTGGAAATTTCAACCTGGATCGACTCCACCTCATGGTCCTTCTGTTGTGCCTTTATGACCTTACTAATCAAGGTAGGTTGAGCATTCAACGTAAACAAGGTAGCACTCTCACTGGACTCACCCAAGTGCAAATCAAACTTGCCAATAATATCTAGCATATCCCATTCCCGAATGGCCACACTTGCCAAACTACTCACAGACTTCCGACTCAAAGCATCAGCCACTACATTAGCCTTCCCCGGATGATAGTGTAACTCAAAGTCATAATCCTCCATAAATTCCATCCACCTTCGTTGACATAAATTCAAGTCCTTTTGAGAAAACAAGTACTTTAGACTCTTATGATCGGAGAAAACCTCAAACTTCTCACCATACAAGTAATGCCTCCAAATTTTCAAGGCAAAAATTACAGCTGCTAATTCTAAATCATGGGTGGGGTAATTCTTCTCATGAGTTTTCAATTGCCGTGATTCGTAGGCCACAACTTTTCCCTTTTGCATCAAGACACAACCAAGTCCATCGCTGGATGCATCACAATAGACCGTGTAATCCAAACCCCTTTCGGGAATTATCATGACTGGTGCTGTAGTCAATCTAGTCTTAAGTTCTTGGAAAGACCTTTCATAAGCCTCATTCCATGCAAACTTGATACCCTTTCTAGTCAACCTAGTCAAAGGTGCAGCTAGTCTATAGAAGTCTCTTACAAAACATCGATATTACCTCGCTAATCCCAAGAAACTTCGGATCTCAAAAACATTCTTGGGTTGTTCCCAATCCTGTACGGCGTCTATCTTTGAGGAGTCTATAGTCACCCCCTCACTCGACACTACGTGTCCCAAAAACTTTACCTTAGTTAACCAAAACTCGCATTTATCAAATTTGGCATACAAATGGTGCTCCTTAAGCAATTCAAGCACTACCCACAAGTGAGCCTCATGTTCCTCCTCAGAGATTGAATAAATTAAGATGTTATCCACAAAGATGACTGTAGCTCGCCTTTTTCGCGCCCCCTTTTGGAAAGTATGAAAGAAAGCCCTACAGTTCGAACTCTTACGGTTCTGAATCTAATTTCACAACTGTAATGTGAAACTGATAAACACTAGAGAGTCCAAATCTGGCAAATTGTTTTGGAAAGCTGATTTTGAATCAAAAATGCCAAAATTGGACTGTTTTGCTAGATATAGAGTGGCCACCTAAATATTTTATTTTTGAAAAATTTAGGAAACCCATGACTCGTGCCAAAGGCTACATGTTCGTCATCACCAAAGTTGCCTCGGCTCGGGAACTTAGGTACGAGAGGGGAAGGTCATGAATTGAGTACCCCCACTCGCCCGATCAAAGATCGGCCTCTACTAATCATGATATGCTTTTTATAGACATTATGTGCTCTTATTCCGGCTATTACGCTAACTTTACTATGTGATGCGCACAAACAAGTATAGACTAGTTTCCTTAATTTGGAACAATTCAACTCATGTTTATTTGCGAAAATGGTTTGAATTTGCCACCTCAAGTGGGCTTAAAGTTTGTGAATTTGCCACCAAACATAGTGGGCTTAAAACATGATTTTCCACTCAACACAGTGGGCTTAAAATTTACATTTGTTGAATCGTTCCAATTCAAACAACAAGCCTTCATCCACAGGCATTCATGCAGTTTAGCATTTAAGCACATAGCCTCATGACAAGCATGCTAGATATGGCAATCACTCACACTCATGCAAGTATGCTAAAGCGTAAAAACTTACATAGTACTCCAAGCTAAGAAGAAATAAGTTAGAAAAATGCATGATTCATAACTATACAAGATGCCTAATGCAACACATGCAATATGCAATTTTTAATAGGCTTGGCTACTAATATGGCATTTGCAACAATTTGATAGCATGCTTTTCAACATGTATTCAAAGAAGTATGAAAATGATGATGCAGTTTGAATGATGCGCCGAGCCTTGGTGCATTCAATACGAATGAATGGATGCAAGCATAAGGTATGCTAATTTGAAATATGTCCCTAATCTAACCATCAAAAGCGATTAAATAAAAGGGAGAAAGACGTGGGGTTGGAAGACATACATGCATGAATGCACACTTTTACAACATTACGCCCTCGTGAAGGAGGGTCCGAGTGAATAAAAGCTAACTAGCTAGACTAATTAAGCTAACGAATACAAAACTTGAAACTAATTAACTAGTCTAGCTAACTAATTATTACAAACCGAATTAATTAACTATTCTGGTTAACTAATTTTAAAACAAAATTGAATAACTAGTTAAACTAACTAATTATTTACAATACTTAATTAGTTACAACTAATTAATTACAACACAAATGAATTAGCTAACTAGTTAACTAATTATTACAAAATAACTAAGCTAATTAATTACAATATGAATTAATTAACTAATCTACTTAAGTAATTACACCATTTGCATGAATTAGCTACAACTAATTACTAAGAAAATTAACTAAAAGGCCTCGGGAAACAAGGGATGCATGCATGCTCGGTTTTTCACCCGAAAAGCCACTACCTTGCTGTTGAATGCCTCTGTTTGCACATTTGATCACTGAAAATTCAGCCCACCTTCAAAACACCTCTGCTCCATCTTACCAACACACTATGCAAATTTCACTGATGGCCGACAAGGGGGACAAGGGGCCGGTCGGCTACCAATGGTGGTTACCGTTGGTGGCTGGTTGGCCACTGGTGGTGGCCGTCAGCCACTGCTGGTTTGAACTTCCTTGCTGCAACAGAGAGCAAAACAGTGTATTTGTCAAGATTTGTTTGCACATCTTGCCTCTTATTTTCATGGGAAATCAAAGAAGGGACAAGCTTTGGTTCACAAACCATCAATCAAGCAAATTCATTGCATGATGGCTTGTGAAACCAATTATGCAAGTTCAATAAATGCAAAAATGAGACCAAAGAGACCATCACCCTATCATGCATGATCAAGGGCAATGGAGACCTAGGAAAATGGCACATTTCATCACTTTTGAGTATGAAACGTCTCATTTACCTTGTGTTCAAATTAACGTCCAATTTGAATACATGCACTGTAACACAAAAAGATGCTAATCTTGCCTCTTTTACTTGCCCAATTTTGTTTACTCATTTTAATTACCAAATAATTTATTAACCAATGAAGTCCATTGGTGAGTGTCCTCTAATGGAAAGAGGGCTCAAACCCCAAGTTGCTTTGGACATGAAAGAGGCATTACACTGTTGGTAATGAACCCCCTAAGGGATTAAACCATTAGGTGTAGCACCTCCATTTCACACTTAGGCAAACAAGTGGTTTGAAACCACTTTCAAAGCAAAACTAAAAAAGTGAAGAAAAGAGGGAGATTGCAGAGATTATAAGTGCTGAAATGAAGTAGAAAAAGCACTAAAACATGCAATCAACTCACAACAATGATGGTTAAAGCCTTAAAACATCAAGCTAGTGAAAGGGGTTACCCTACAACTATGCAAAACAAGCTTCAACTGAGCCAACCAGACCAAAATAGAGCTAAAATAGGTTATTTCAAAGGTTAGAACATGCTGGACTTGAGCTAAGTTAAGCTAGAAAAACATGCTAACATGTGAAGCTAACTAGGCATGCAAACAAGACACAAGGAGGGGAGGCTAACCCCTCCAATTTAGGACTTCAAAATGAGTTTTTTGCCACTGAAAAACCTCTAAAATTCAGTGGTTAAAAGGCCCAAAAAAGTCGATTTGAAAGTGGTGAACAATGGCACAAAAGCTTAGCAAGCAAAGAAGCAAGAAGGGTAAACCAGCCCCTAACTAAAAAAAGGCTCGAACCACTACTTTTAAGCCACAGAAACCGAGTTTTTCTCAGTTCAAAACCAGCCCCAAAACGGTAAGAAAAGATGGTAAAAACAAGTTTGCAAAACAAAGTAAACAAGGCAAGTAAACTACCTCTTGAAGCAAAGGGCAATTCTAGGCACAAAACCAAGCTAAAACTACCTTCAAGAGCTCTAAGAAGACCCCAAGTAACCTCAGCTTAGAGGTAAGAGGATTTGATTTAGGGTGTGTATGCAAAAGTGTAGAGAAAACAAGCAATTAGGCACAAAATTGCAAGAGAGAGAGAGAGAGAGAGAGAGAGAGAGATTTTTGTTCTAAAATTTCTAACCCACAAAAATAGGGGAGGGACCCTCCCTATTTATAGAAAAACACACTTTGAGCTTAAAATCCCACCATACACATGTATGAAGACGCAGCTCATTGTGCCTACAGCTGGCACAACTGTCAACAAATATCAACATTGGTCGCCGTTGGCTATCACTGGTGGCCGACCGGCCACACCAATGGCCCACAACCAAGGGCCATGGCCAACAGCCTCTGGTGGTGGCTGACAGGTCACCACAAGTTCCAGGCACCAAGTTTTGATCCAAAACAAGGCATAGAAAGGACAAAGTCTAAAGGCTCAAAGATAGGGCGTTCCACCGAGGACTTCGAGCACTCGAAACGAACACATGCAACCACAATCATCATATGCACAAGTGATGATGTCCAAGTCTTGAGGACGGTCAAAAATGGAGTGTCTACAATGACCACAAAAAGGTCTAAGTATTCCCAGAAAATTCTGTTCATTAAATCCATAAAGGAAGCCAGTGCATCAGTCAACCCAAAAGGCATTACAAGGAATTCATAGTGGCCATAATGCATACGAAAGGCCATTTTCTGGATGTCCTCCTCTTGGACTCTCAACTGATGATACCCCGACCTCAAATCTATCTTCGAGAAGCAGTGAGACCCTCTAAGTTGGTCAAACAAATCATCTATTCTAGGTAGAGGGTACTTGTAGATACAAATCATCATCAATTGTACCCCCAACAGGTGACTCTATTTTGAGCGGAGACGCTAACTGTGACACCTCTAACCCTAATGCAGAAACAAATGCAGTAGATATAAATGAATGAGAAGCACCCGTGTCTATTAACAAGTTAGCCAAAGTATTGTACACAACAAAAATACCTCTCACAACTGAGGATCCCGGTAACTGCTCTGGCATGGTAATAGCATACACATGCACCTGTGATAAACTTGCTCCTCCTTCAGAGCATAGGCCTGGTGCACTGATTGAGCCGAAGTGGCACCCTAGTTAACTTGTGAAGTCTATGTAGAATGAGCCTGCTGGTGGCTATGTGTCTGCCTCGACCCTGATGCGCCAGATGTGCCTCCCAACTGTGGGCAAGCCCTCTTCATGTGTCCTGGCTGACCACATCGAAAACAATTAAACCCCTGACTTCTATTCTGGGGCAGATCTTGAGATCGGTTAGGTGGTGGTGGTAACATCAACTGCCCTCTTCCCTTCTGTGGGCATGCAAAGGCTTTATGACCCAATTGGCCACACTTGTAACAAGAAAAGCCACTCGGTGTACTTTTTCCCAAGCCTGAACTAGGTAAGGGAAAAGTAGATCTAGACTGCTGTGGTTGGGACTGAGATGAGAAGTTACCCCTACTTCTCTTATTCTGCCTATAGTCCCCCTGTGGTTCCTGGCCCCTAGACCTCGAACCCCAAAGTCTCGTCTCTTTAGCCTGCACAGTAACCTCTACATGTGCCACCGCCTCCACAAGACGAGCATAGTTCCGAACCATATTTCCGGCAACTTTGTACAAGATTTTGGTTCTTTGCTTCTTCTCAAACTCAATACAATGGCACTCTTCCGTTTCCAGCAACTCCGGTGCAAATCAGGATAAACTAAAAAAGGCTGCCTCAAACTCGGCCATGGACATGTTATTTTGTTTGAGGTCCTGGAACTCTTGCCTCAATCTCTCCCTAGTAGTGGGAGGTAAGTACTTATCTTGGAAAGCCATCACGAACGCTTCCCAAGTCGGCTCCACTAAACCTTGGCATACTTCCACCATTGACCCGCATCTCCTTTTAGGTAGTAACTCCCTAGAGTCACCCTCAGCTCACTATCTTTGATGTGAAGCATCTCAAATGTCTTTACTATTTGTTCGAGCCACTCATCTGCTTTCTTGGGCTCGGGGCCACCAAGGAACTTGTCCGGGTTAGCCCGCAAAAACTCTCGAGTAAGGAAACTCGTGGCATTCTCTCGGGCTTGGTCCCTTAACAAATTTATAGCCCCAGCTATTTCTTGTGCTAGGACCTCTATTGGGATCTGACCCACTCGTTCCACTTGTTCGGCCACATTCACTTGGCCTGACTTTTCCTCCTACACCGGAACCTCTTGGACCAATACCTCATGCACACCCCGGCGTGCCCTATCACGTCTCCCGCCTCTACCACCACGAGTTTGACCTCTTCCTGACATCCAATAAAGGACAATAGAGATAATTTAGCACAATAGTCCATATGTGCCCACAACTTGCCTCACATTTAATCACAATAATTCTATATATTTCTTTACTATATAGACATTTCAATTTCACTCCACATAATCACTTAGTCATGTAAACACATACGGATTATCCTTTTATGATGAAATTCGTCCCACAAAAAATCAAGAATTCTTAGTAGAACGAGTATTGATTAAGTACCCTTCTAAGAAGACCTCAAGGAATTTAACAGGCACAAACAACATTTCAAAAGTTCAATCCCATACCCATCTAGTCACATAAGCATGTTATCACATAGTCACAAAATGCATAACATCTTCCTATCATGCAACTCCTTATCATGCAACATGAACCCAATGTGGTAAAACAACCACTTCCCATGAGCTCCAAGTATTCGAACCCGGTAGCTCTGATACCAAGTTGTAAAGCCCCAATTTTTCAGGCCCAAATGATAATACAATAATCATTGCTATTGCAAGTAAAACTGAAAATAAATCTCTACACTTGCATTACATGATACAAATAGTCTTCATGCAACATTACATTCACTTCAAATCACAATAACATAAACAAATAAATACCCTCATGGGTTTACAAGTTTCCAAGGCTTAGGCCCGGTTACAAAAATCGGTAATTCAAACCTACTCAAATATAGCCTTTGGCTTACAAAACAGAGTCACACAAAATGAGAGCAATGTGCTCCTAACACACACACTTCCACGCCCTTAATTGGGCGGATTCACCACGTCTTTTCCTGTACAAAAATCCCGTAGGGTGAGCATAAAGCCCAGTAGAGAATTCTTAACAAAGTATATACATTTTATACAAGTCTCAAGAGATGGATGCAAATGCCTTGCCTATGCCTTTTTGAAGATAAAACACATCTTCATCTGTTGAAAACAATCATGCTCAATGATGTCATGCAATTTCCATTGATCAAAACTTAACAATTTAATTCAAGGGGCGGTAAATACAACTCTAGTAATCCCTAGGTTGGTGTCTGCAAGTAGGCATCACTAGCACTACCAAATCCCACTCTTTACTGGTCTCTTACCGGAGGGGTAGTGGCACCTCCTCCACGCGTGTTTTCGGTCTTTCACCCCAGACACTCAGGCTAACTTAATCATTTTCATCTACACCACCTTTCAAGACTTACCAACGTATTTACCCCAAAACCATTTCTTGAAAACTTGTTTCTCAGCATTTTTTTCTTAATTCAAAGTTTTCAAATTCAATTTCAAAGCTTCTCATAATCAATGAATTGATATGCCAATGTATCAATTAAATGCAATGCAACATTTCTTCTATTTTTAATTCTCTGACACAATATCTCCATTGTGATCAAAATTTCCATTACTCCAACAATTCTCATATTCCAAGAAACTCAACATTTACATGTCTATAAATAAATAATTTTCAAAACACCATTTATTTTGGCACACAAAATAATATGACCACATCTTCCAATGATTTTCAATATCTTTTAAAAAACCTCCAATTTCTAGGTTTTCTCACCAAAACCATTCATCTTCAAATATTTGAAAAGATCTCACCAAAAACATTTTTCTTTCATCAACACAGCTCAAAGCCCTCAATTTCTATGTTAAAAGAAATAAGTAAACCCACTTTTAAAATCACTCATCTTCTTGAATCAACAATCAATTTTCAAAAATAATCAAAGAATGATCTCGAAATCATCTAGATCTTGCAAAAACATATATATAACTCAAAGAAAATCCCTACCTCAAGTTTGAAGAAGAAAAGAGTTGAAACTCCAAAATCAACGATGCCTAAACCCGATCTTCACGACACACAACGAAGCCCTCGAGATGATAACCAACTTTGATGAAGAACAATGGCAAAATCTCAAATGGATCTTTAGAAATCAAGGTTTTTGATCTAGTTTGTGTAGAGAATTGTAGAGAGAACGGAGAGGAAATGTTTTTAAAGAGAGAGAGAGATATGAAAAAGTGATACCACTTCAGCCTAAATAGAGAAGAAAAGGAAACAAAATTCGCATCTCACCTACCTCCGCACGTGCGGCGCGTGCTCCCGCATGTGTGGCCAACACCTGCGCACGTGTGGCCCTTCTCCCCTCGCACCTTAGCCGTAGGTGCTTTTTTAGTAGTGTGCTTTATGTTCTCCCCTGAAATATGCACGTGCGGCCTCACCTCCCACACCCTGGTCCTTAGCCCAGAAATGCCTCGACTCAACTCCTGATCCTCCAGACTCGACCTCGCACCCTTCGCGACAAGTGAAACACAACACTGGAATAAACAAGAACAAGAACTCTTAAGAAAAAATTTCGTACACAACAAACTCAATGACTAACAAGACTCCAAGTCTAAACCATCACTCTAACAAAGGTAAACTCAAAGGTAACAAAGAGGAACAAAGATCACACAATGAAATCAGTCGTCACAATGCAGTCTAAGCACATATTCAAAGAAGTATTAAAACTAATAATACGGTTAGAATCATGAACCGAGCCTTGGTGCATGCAATACAAATGGATGCAAACATGAAGTATGCTAAACAAAACGTGATGCCCTAAACTAACCATCAGAAGCTAGTAAATAAAAGAGAGAAAGATGTGGGGTTGGAAGACATACACGTTATTACATTGCACTCTTGTGAAGGAGAGTCCGAATGAATTAAGCTAATTAACTAACTAATCAAAGCTAAGATAATTATTACAAAACGAATGAAATTAGCTAAACTACTTAACTAATTATTACAAACCGAAGTAATTAACTAACTATTGTAGTTAACTAAAACATTTACAAAGCGAAATCGATTGACTAGTTAAACTAATCAATTAATTATAACACTTTACAAAATTAACTAGCTACAACTAATTAATTCCAACAATTTAAACTAAGTATTTAAAGTTAAACATGCCTGGTATGCGAGGAATACTCATGCTCAAGCTCGATTTCCACCTGAAAAACCTTTGTTTTGCTTCTGAATGCCTCTGTTTGCACAGTTGAACACCAACACTGTTGCTCACTTCTAGAATAGCTCTGCTTAGCCTCAGAAACACACTGCTTAATTTTTCATCAGTGGCCGGCCAACCAATGGTGAAGGCTGCCAGCCACCAGCCGACCATGGATGATGGTCTTCCAGCCACCTGCCGGCCATGGAAAGTGGCCTACCGGCCATGTTGCGTAGGTTCATCCTGCTGCAATAGAGGACAAACAGAGCATATATAGGGTACTTTCAAGGGTTTGTTTGCACAACTCAGCCCTCATTTTCATGAACAAATCCAAGGAGTGGTGAACTTAAGCCACAAACCACCAACTCAAGGAATTTCATTGCATGATGGATTGTGAGTCAAAGTGTGCAAGTTCAATAAATGCAAAACAAGACACAAACCTCCTCCCTTTCATGAAAGATCAAGAGAAGTGGTGACCTTGAAACCTTGAATCATTTCATCACTAATGAGTATGAAATGGTTTAAGTTTCCATGTGTTCAATTAACATCCGATTGAACACAACCAAATTCTTATCTTGCTCATTTTTAATTCCAAGTTTTAGTTACTCCATTTTAGTTACCTTTCCATCCTTTAATCCAATTAAGTTCAAGGGTGAAATTAAGTCCTCTAATGGAAAGAGGGCTCAAACCAAAAGGTGTTGTAGGCATGAAAGAGACATCATGTCGTTGATAATGAACCCCCTAAGGGATTAAACTATTAAGAATGACATCTCAATCTCATGTTTTAAACAAGCAAGTTGTTTGAACCACTTTCAAAGCAAAATAAAAGCCAAGAAATGAGGGAGGTTGCAGAGATGATTAAGTGCTAAAAAATGAGTGAGAAAAGCATAAGCAAATGCTATCAACTCAAACAAGAAGCTGTCTAAGGCCTAGAACACGAAACTTGCGAGGACTATTACACTATAAGCATGCAAATCAAAGCTCAAATGCGACCAACAGCCCAAAACAGTGCTAAAATAGGTTAAAACAAGTCCTAAAACATGCTAGAATTAAGCTAGAAATAGCTAGATTAACATGCTAAAACATGGCACAAACTAGGCTAGTAAGCAAGACACAAGGAAGGGAGGCTAACCCCTCAAATTTGGACTTCAAAACATGATTTTAGCCACTAAAATAACTCTAAAAATCATATTTTAAAAGCTTGGAAAGGGATAGTAAACAGGTGGGAAATACAAGGGCAAAGGCCTCCAAAACAAGGTACAAAGAAAGGCTATCAACCTCTCAACCTTTATGGCCTTAAACCCAAGATTCAGCCCAAAAAACATAGAGTTTTGACAACCTAAAACAACGAAAAAATAGTAGGAAATATAGTAGAGAAAGAAAGCAAATAGGTAAAGCCTTATACCTCTTGAAGAGAAGAAGCAATTCAAGCAACAAAACCAAGCAAATAACACACTAAAGAGCTCAAACCAAGCTCAAAAACACCTCAGCTCAAAGATGAGAAGATTTGGTTAAGGGGGCATATGCAAAGGTTGAAGATTTGTAGGCAAAAGTGTAGAGATTGGCTAGAGAGAGAGAGAGAGAAAAATTTTTGAGTTCAAAATTTTCTAACCTTAAAACAAGAAAGAGGGGTCTCCTATATATGAAAAACATGAAATTCCCTCAAGGAGATTCAGCTCTACATGTGGGGATAAATGCATACATCTGTGCAAAGAACTGGCACAACTGGCATAAAATATCTGTAAAAGACACTGGTGGCCGGCACCTGGTCAGTAACCAAGAAGTGATGGCCGGTAGCCCAAAAGGGGTGGTCGCCAGGCCACCAGAGGCTGCAGGCTTGAAAACCAAGGGTTGGTCCAAGAATGAGGCAATAGGGGTACAGGGTTTGAAAGGCTCAAAGTTGTGGATTTCCACTGAGGGCTTTGAGCACTTGGCAAGCAAATAGATACATCATTGGGTGTGCATGCAATGATGTCCAAGTCATAAGGGTCGTAAAAAATGGGGTGTTTGTAGTTGCCCCTCTTTGACAAAACTCGAAGTCATGAAATGACGTGAGTGAATGTCAAAGCCCGAAGACGACCCATTTTGACAAGGCCGTAAGACTTGGACAAACAATCAAGACAAAAATAAATGGTTGTGCCCATAGGCTGCCTACGTATCCCTTTGCAAGGAATCAAACTAGCGTAGTTCTAGGGCAAGATGCAAATGATATGCATGAAAACTTTGAAAGTTGGACTTACACACCTCGCGAAGCCGGCTATTTTGAAACTTAAGATCATGCGAGATGATACAATAAGCAATAATAAGCATAATAAGCGAGAATATGATGCAACAACACATGAATAAGCAGCTTCAAGCTTAAAAGTGAAAAGAACCAAAACACACTCTAACCACACCAAAACGCAGGACGAGGAAAGAAAACACCGCTCAAGGTTAAGTTTCACGCACCGCGAGAAACAAAACCGCTCGGGGTCGTGTTTCACATGCCCCGAGAGAAAAAAAAAAGAAACCACCCAAGGTTATGTTTCAGACAACTTAAGAAACAATCCAAAACCGCTCAAGGTTGTGTTTCACACGTCCTGAGATAAAAGAAAAGCGTTTCGGGATCATGTTTCACATGTCTCAAGATGAAACTGGCCCAGGGCCACGTTTCACTCGTCCTGAGAAACAAAAAACCGCTCGGGACCATGTTTCACACGTCCAAAGATGAAACCCACCCAGGGCAGCGCTTCACGCGTCCTAAGAAACAAAAACTGTTCGGGGCCGTGTTTCACACATCCTGAGATAGAACCTTCCCAAGGCCATGCTTCACGTGTCCTGAGAAACAAAAACTACTCGGGGCCGTATTTCACACGTCCCGAGATAAAACAGAGAGGTGTGCGATAGATGTACAAAATGAACATGTGCGATAGATGCACAAAAGTGAGTGAGTGGGATAGATGCACAAAATGAACACGTGCGATAGATGCACAAAAGTGAGTGAGTGCGATAGATGCATGAAAGAACACGTGCGATAGATGGACAAATGACTTCATCCGGAGTTCCTCTGAATGAACCATACATAAAACATCATTTGCCTGTGTTGGCAACAAGTGCGATACAGTGATAATGCATATTTTATGAAAGATAAACAATTGAGATATGAACTTAGTTGAAGGCATGTTCTATGCAAGGAACAAGATGCATATTCTATTCATGATTAACAGCATGTTCTGTGCATGATTAACAACCGATGTATGATGTTAACTGAAGGCATGTTCTATGCAAGATACAAAAGCAAGAGCATATTTCATGCATGATATATGAGCACATTCCATGTACGGTTGACAACATGTTCTATGCATGATATATGTAAATAATACAAGACATGCATGCAACGTACAAATACGTGAAATGCATATTCTATGCAAGCTATGCAAGGAACAACAGCATAATTGGACAAAAACGAATTCAGTGGCAACTTCCCATTTACCCCTTGAAAACTCGTTCATGTTGACAAGTGACGAATATTGTGCGCCGAAAACACAATTTTGAGCTTCCGTAGAGACAATCCGAACCCAATAACGAACCTTTCCCTCACTTCTTGGGAACCAAGTACACAAAACAGAAATAGGACTCCAAGGGAGGCCACCGGCCACCGGCCGGCCATAGGGGGAGACCGCCGGCCACGTGCTAGCCACAGATGAGATTGCCGGCCACCAGTGAGCCTTGCCAGCCCCATGTCGGCCACCGATGGCAGTTCGGGGCAGAATTGTCTTTTCACCCTCGGGTCTTTAAGTACAAGCCACTAGGGCTCATTTCCTCACAACCTCATGTCCGAAAATCCTCTCTCTCTCTAGGTGTTTTCCCTCTCTAGATTCGAGCTTTTTACATGTTTTCCAACACCCCACGCGAACTCTATTCGCTAAACCCTTTTGATTCTCTTCAGTTTGAACCGATTGAAATTTGATTCGACAATTTTTTCCTCATTTTCACCCTTCTCGGCTTGTTCCCCTCGAGTTTCTCTCGAGTTATGTGCACTTTTCATAGCTTTGACTTTTTCTTCCATTTTCTCTCTCCTAGGGTTGACTTTTTCCAAGTTTATCCTCTTTTCTCTACTTTTCACCCATTTTCCAGATGGCGGATGATATGCCACACGACGGGGCTCCTCCAGAGATTCCCCATGTATTTCTACGTGTTCCCAAGGTAGATGAGCCGGTCGTTGCTGAGGCAGCTGGAGGTATTGAGGCTGATCTCGAGACAGAGTTCGAGCCAGAGCCAGAGCCAAAGCCAGAGCCAGAGCCAGAGCCATTACTAGTGAGAGTACGGCTATTTGATCTGGAGAGATACCATCCCCGGACACATATCTTGCCAACTGGTGGCATTAGGCGCTTTAGTGACTTCGTTCTCAGTGTGCCAGAGGATCTCCTGCTGAGGGAGGCAGCTTCTCATCTGTCAGCCATCGCCGTTGAGGTATGAACTCTATTCTCATGCATCTTTGTTGTTCTTCATTTGCATTTCTTACACCGCCTTTTATCTGACCATACTATCATCACTGCTTTATCTGATCCATCTGTTCTTTGCCACAGGGCGAGTCTCGTACCTTCAAAGGGTACGGTACTACGACCGCACGAGACTGGTAAGATGAGCTCCCCACTAGAGTTCGGGACATCGTAGATGGGTCAGCTTTGGGCTATTCTGCTTCGGCCTGACGTGGGTCATTCCTAGCCGTCCCCTTCTAGGAGCACTTGTGGAGAGGTGGTGGGACACCACCAACTCCTTTCATTTCTCCACTACTGGAGAGATGACGATGTCTCCCTATGACTTTGCCATGCTCATTGGCTTAGAAGTAGGGGGTGATCCGATCCCGTTTGACACTGACATGGGAGAGTGGGAGGCGGCCTGGATTGAGCTACTGGAAGCGCGCCCACCATTGAACTGGGCAGGCATGGTCAGATATACCTAGTTCACCGAACAGTTCAGAGGGCGTGAGCCCTGGACAGAGCAGTACGCTAGGGGCTTTCTGATGTTCGTCTTCGGTACCACCTTGTTTTCGAATAGGTGGAACACCGTAGGCCTATATGTGCTAAGCCCCTTGGTAACCCTTCATCGGGTATGCTTTTATGATTGGGGCGGAGCCGACTTAGCCACTTTGTATGGCTACATGAGCTCTACCTCCCGCCTGAAGGGAGACTTGATCGGAGGCTATTGGCCAGCCTGGGAGGTATATGCATCTCAGCTCTCTCTTTACACTTTACACTTTACATTTTCTGTTCTGTTTTTTCTGCTTTATATCTGTTCATACCCTATGCTTTCGGCTTTGCACTTTCTGTACAGTATCTGTTACATTTTCTATGTCTGTTCATACGTTGTTGATCACACAACATTGCATTTTCCTTGCAGCTATGAGTGTATGCATATTTCTCATCTTTGGCCCCAGAGCCCATAGAGGAGCTCCCACTGATAGTCTCTTACTCACGGAGGTATGACATCCGGCTCCAATGTAGGACCTGCGAGACCTTTACGTTCTTCCGGCACTATTTTGACACCATGGCTGCTCATGAGGTAACCCAAAATACAGTAACTTCGGCTTTATAACTCTTTTGATTCACATTTAGCAGCTGACAGCAACTAACAATCTATACAACCTCTATTTGCAGATCATGTAGCAGCCATGGGCCATGGTGCCGGCTAGGATTCGAGACTAGTATATCGAGGCCTGGGCCACTTCTCGCTTTCGTATCCTACTTGGGGGCCCAATCTGCCGGGCTTGGTTCTTGAGTGAGTGGTTCGTGCGCTAGACTGTGGGCATGCCTAATTCGATCGTCCCAATGGCACCTCTAGAGTCCATGAGATCAACAGCCAGCCTATCTATAGATAAGGTCACTCAGTTTATGGTGGGCTTAGATGCTGACTACATCAAAGCAGAGGGTGACTACGCGACCTTTATTTAGACACATCTTATGCCACCCCTGACAGGCGCTCGTGGAAGTGAGGAGGCGAGAGCTCCTGCTGCGAGAGAGGCGCCTAGGGTGACCATGGAGACCAGGGCCCGTGCTAGAGGGGCTTCCCAAGCGAGGTAAAGGATTGGTTGGCCAGAGCTTTCTCCCGCGCTGACATGCTGGTGGCATACTAGGGATGCCTACCAGGTTGTGATTGAGCCTGCAACAGCTGGGCATGAGTTAGTTGGGGTTTGAGGCCCGACTTAGCTATGGATCACACTTTATGTTTTGCAGCCCACATTTCATTTGAGATACATTCATTACAAACACTAATCATCCAAATGCATTTGCAGGCACCAATAGAGTACATAGAGGGGGCTCTCGAGCTGATAGCCTCCTTGATGGGTATGGTGCAGAGGAGGGAGACGCTACTCGATCTCCGTGGCATCTCGGTAATTTCTTTAGTTTGCACTTCATGCTATCATCTTTCCACTGATACACTAGCATTTCAGCTGTAGTGTAGACCCGACTTTCTTCGCAAGCCCCCCTTTCGGAGAGGCGCGAATTGGTCTTACGACAGTTCGGACTCCTACCACGATTCTGAATCTAATCTCACAAAGTGCAATATGAGACTGATAAACACCAAAGAGTCCAAATCTGGCAATCAGTTTTGGAAAATCAATTTTGAATAAAAAAGCGCCAAACATGGACTGCTTTGCCAGATTACAGAGTCGCCACCTAAATATTTTATTTTTGGAAAATTTAGGAAATCTTGACTCGTGCCGAAGGCCACGTGCCCGTCATCACCAAAGTTACATCGGCTCGGGAACTTGGGTATGAGAGGGAAAGGTCCTGAAATGAGCACCCCTGCTCGCCAGATCAAAGATTGGCCTCTACTAAGCATGATATATTGTTTTATAAACCATGTGCTCTTATTTCGATTATTAATCTAACTTTACTATGTGATGTGCACATCATACAAGTATAGACTCAATCGTGAGAATTGGAACAAAACAACTCAAGTTTGTTTTCGAAAATGGTTTGAAAATGCTACTCGCAAGTAGGCTAAAGCGCGGATTTGCCACTCTCAAGTGGGCTTTAAAACAACATGATTTTACCACTCCACAAAGTGGGCTTAAAACTCATAATCATTGAGTTGTCCCAATTTAGGCAATCAAGCCTTTACCCACAGGCATTCAAGCAGTTAATCACATAAGCAAATAGCCTCATGGCAAGCATGCTATCATCGCAACACTCACACTCATGCAAGGATGCTAAAGCATAAACACTTATAGTGTACTCCGAGCCAAAACAAAAAACTAGTTAGAAATATGCATGATCCTAACTATGTAAGATGCCTAATGCAATACATGCAATAATGCAACTAAATAGGCTCGGCTATCTAAGATGGCATATGAGTGTAACAATTTGATACACATATTCAACTAAGTATTGAAATACAATACAATTTAAATGATGCGCCGAGCCCGGTGCATGGAAGACAAATGAATGATGTATGCATGCAAAGCATAAGGTATGCTAATCAAAACGTGCCATAAAACTAACCATCAAAAGCGGTTAAGTAAAAGGGAGAAAGACGTGGGGTTAGAAGACATGCACACACGCATGCACCCTTATTACAACAATATGCCCTCTCGAAGGAGGGTCCGAATAAATAAGCTAAGTTAATCTAAGCTAAGCTAATTATTACAAATCGACTAATTAACTAACTCAGCTAATTAATTTTTACAACACAATTGAAACTAAATTAACTAACTATTCTAAGCTAATTAAAATATTACAAAGATGAATTAAATTCGCCAAGCACATTAACTAATTAATTACAAAACTGGTAAATTAACTAGCTAAGTAAAGCAGTAAAATGGCCTCGAGGGGAGGGAGACATGCATGCTCGGTTTGCTTCGCCCGAAAATGCATTGCCTTGCCATGAGTTGCCTCTGTTTGCACTCGCGGTGATCTCAGAACATCATACGAACTTCCAGATTGCATCTGCCCCAACACAGGAACACTTTGGATAATTTCTCCTGCAGGTGGCCGGCTGGCCACCTCAATTGGTCGGTAAGCTACCTCAACTGGCTGGCCGGCCAGTGCAAGTGGCCGGCCGACCGACCACTTCTCTTTCCAAAATTCTACCTTTGCTGCAACAGAGAGCAACAGAGCCAAGACAATGTATTTGGCAAGAAATGTGTGTACTACCACCCTCCTCATCATGTCTCAAGCTCAAAGGAGTGTGGTACTTGGCTCTCAAGCCACCAATTAAGCATCTCAATGCATGATGGCCGAAGAACCAAGCTTGTACAAGCTTAGTGAATGTGCACATAAGACTCAAAGTGCCTTCACCCCATCATGCATGATCAAGGGTGTTGGCGACCAAGAAATGCAACACGTTTCATTACTTTGAGTATGAAACGTCTCACATTTCTTGTGTTTGGATTAACGTCCGATCCAAATACATACAATGCCTCACACAAATGCTTATCTTGTACAAGTTTTACTTAGTTCAATTCTTGTTTACTCATTTTAACTTTACCAAACCATTCGTTAATCGGTTAAGTCCAATGTGCAAGTCCTCTAAGGAGAGGAGGTCAACCAAAAGAATAGTTTAAGGCATAGGAGAGACCATGCCTTTGACTAGGAGGAACCCTCAAAAGAGGGTTAAAGCCATTTAAGCACAAGCCTCAATCCCAAGCTTAAACACAATCTCAAGGCCAACCAACTCTCAAAACAAATCAAAAGTGAAGAAATATGGGAGGTGATAGTTTTTCAAAGCTGAAATGGCATACTCAAGACACTAAATCATGCAAACAATCCATACAAGACATGCTCAAAAGCCAAATACATTAAGCTAGTAAAGAGCATCATTCTAGAAGCATGCAATATCAAGCATAAGCAACCAAACCAGCTCTGGACAAAGCTTAATAATGCCGAATCAAAGACTACAACATGCTGAAATTGAAGCTCGAATAGTAAGAAAAAACATGTTCGCATGTAGGCTCACAAGCAAGACATAAGGCATAACTCTCAAAAGCATTGAAAGAGTGGAATATGTGAGAGTGTGACAATGATATATGCTCTGAAATTACATGCTAAATGATGCTATGGCATGCAAACAACCCAAGCAAAGCATGCTAGAAGCCTTAAATCACAAAGCTAGCAAAGGCATTTGCACTATAGCTATACAAAGCATGAGCCATATGATCAAAGCATCCCAAAACAGAGCTAAAGAAGGTCCAAAAAGTCTCAAAAATATGCTGAGATCAAGCCATGAGATGGTAGAAAAACATGCTCATGTGTTGGGCCATCAACACATGCAAAGAAGACTCAAAGAGGGGAGGCCACCCCCTCCTATTTGGGACCTCAAAACCAAGTTTTTGCCACTGAAAATCCTCTGGATTTTAGTGGTTAAAAGGCCAAAAAGAAGTTGTTCGAAAAGCTTTAAGAAATGGCACAACACTTAGCAAATAAGCAACAAAAGAGGTTGGACCACCCCTAACTCCAAAAGGACCTCAAACTATCATTTTTAACCCTTAAAAATAGAGGTTTTGTATTTGACAACTTGGCCAAAACAGCATGCAAAGGTGGCCCAAAGTAGTGTACCAAAACAAGCTTAAAAGGGGTAAATGCCTTACCCTTGAAGCATAGCAGCAAAACAACCTCAACTCTGAGCTAAAACCATCTTTGAGAGCTCAAATAAGACCTCCAAGAACCTCAGTAACAAGGTAGAGGTGTTTGGTCTAGGGTCTCTTTGCAAGAGTGTAGGAAATTCTCACTTCTAAGCAAAATATAGGAAGAGAGAGATTTCTAGAGAGAGGGGCTGGAATTTTGCTCACAAGATTATAGATAGATAGAGAGAGATTTTACAGAGAGAAGTTCCCAAACTTGCCAACCTCCTAAAATGATAGATATTGTCTTCATATATAGCAAAAATGAGAGTCTTGGTCGAAATATCTGAATTGGGACAGCTAGAGGTTGTGTATAACAGCTAGAGGGAAATATCTACAAAATATCTGAGTTTGGGGCCTTAGTGGCCAGTCGGCTACTTCAAGTGGCCGGTAGGCTACCTCAACTGGCCGGTAGGCTACCTCAACTGGCTGACAGCAAAAATCTACTATGCAGGTCAAATTTCAAATAGGCATATCTCCTTTATATGGACTCATTTTCAGGTCATTCTTGTGTCCAAATTGAAGCCCCAGAAGTAAGATTTCCAATGGTGGCAGCCTCACATCAAAATTCCAATTGTGCAAAAAGTTATTGCTCTTTTAGTGAAGACTACTCAATTTTGGCTCAACCGGATTCATGGCAAACTTCTCCCAAACTAGTTTTCTTCCTTCCTCTCTTCTTTTCTTCAACCCCAAACCCCTAAAGAAGGTGTTTTGGAAGATTTTTGAAAGAGGTCACCTCTCTTCCATTCATTTCTACTTTGTCCTTACTCGGTTTACCAAAAAGCGCAACATTTAACGAATTGTGAGCCTCGGAGCATCGTACAATCATTTTCAAAAATATTTTGAAAGAGAGGGTTTTAAGGTCTAAAAACCATTCAAAATAGTTTTGGTCCAAAATAGAGTGTAAGGTTGGGATTTGACTCTCCTCTTGCTGAAGAAATCGAACCTTTGCACAAGATAGCCTGCACCATCGAATGATCCAATTAGTGGCGCCGAAGTCTTAAGGACGGTAAAAAATGGGGAGTCTACAGTTGCCCCTCTTTGACAAAGCTTAGAGTCATGAAATGACGTGAGTGAATGTCAAAGCCCAGAGACGACCCATTTTTGACAAGGCCGAAGACTTGGACAAACAAACAAAATGTAAATGCAATTGGTTAAACCTGAGGGTTGCCTACGTATCCTTTTATAAGGAATCAAACTAGCGTAGTTCTGGGGCAGAATGCAAAATGATACACAATATAACAAAACAGTGTAAATGATATACAATGCAACGAAACAACGCACATGATATACAATGTAATTAAAATAATCAAACCACAAGCAGTGCAAAACCACACAAACATCATAAAGGGATGGAGATGCAAACTACGTTTAGCACAGAAAAGGTGCCGAAACCCTCAAACCACAATTCTCTTAGTGGAATAGGCGTATGCACATGCAGAACTCTGTGTTTCGCAGAAAGAACACAAGTAATTGGATAGAATGATATAAGTGAGGAATGATCTGTTGAGGAAAGATCGTGATCCTACATGCTGTATGCAACAAAACAAAGTACAATGCAATGGATGCAATGGATGAAGCATAAGCTGAACCATATCTTGCCTAGAAAAGGCATGGACACAAACTAGACCACGTCTAACATAGAAAAGGTACCGAAACCCTCAGACCACAATTCTCTTAGTGGAATGGGCACGTACACATTATCACAGAACCATGCTTCAATGAAGAAAATGTATGAGCACATGCCAGACTAAGCTTAACATGGAAATGATGCAAACGATAAAATAGATATTGCAGTAGATGCATGCGATAGATGCTATAAGCAATGCGATAGACATAATAGATGATGCAATGCGATGTAGTAGCTAGGAAGTGAAAGTACCTTACAGAGGCAATTGATGATGACTCACCTTATGCTCCTAGGGATCTTCCCTTTCTGCATCTTGCATTTCTGAACCACAGTAATACTTTTCTTCCTGACTATGGTTGCAGCTTTCCCTATTCTCCAATAGGGTGATAGACTAGGTTGGTTCAGTATCTAGAATTGAGGCGCATACCCGCTACCTCAACCTATGGGGCTGCCATACAGATTTTAAGTAGAGGATACACCCCCGGGTATTTAAACCAGACTTTAGTCTTAGGAATCTCGAACCTTTGTGTTCTAGGCATCGGCCATTCGAACTCTAGTTTCCACTGTCTCAGTTGATCTCCTAGGAACTCACTGCAAACACAGGCAGGTGGCTATACCAGACCACCGGAAGTCGTTCAGGTATGACAAACACCAAACGAATTGCACCTTCAGAGGATTTAAGGTCTCCTAGACTAGGGAGTGCACAAGACAGTGCAAATGAAAGTGAATGCACAGGACAGTGCTATATGCAAGACAGTGAGAAGCGCTAGACAGCGCGACAATTTGAAATGCACTAAACAATGCAATACGCAAAACAACAAGAACAATTGGGGTGCACAAGATAGCGCGAATACAATGCATTAACGAGTGCAAGTAAGGTGTGCAAGAAAGCGCGAACAATGCACTAACGAGTGCAGGTAAGGTGCTCAGGAAAGCGTGATGCACTGCACTAATGAGTGCAGGTAAGGTGCGCAAGAAAGCGCGATGCACTGCACTAACGAGTGCAGGTAAGGTGCACAAGAAAGCGCGAGTAAGTTCTATGCAAAAGAAATGAGCATTTTCTATGCAAGAAGAGAGCATGTAATGAAATGCACAAGATAGTGCGATGCGCAAGAAAGCGCGAGTGTAAACTGCATAAGAAAGTGCGATGTGCAAGAAAGCGTGAGTGTAAACTGCACAAAAAAGTACGATGCACAAGAAAGTGCGAGTCTAAACTGCACATAAAAGTGCAATGCGCAAGAAAGCGTGAGTGTAAACTGCACAAAAAAGTGTGATATGCAAGAAAGCGTGAGTGTGAACTGCACAAAAAAGTGCCATGCGCAAGAAAGAGCGAGTGTGAACTGCACAAAAAAGTGCGATGCACAAGAAAGCGCGAGTGTAAATTCAAATGCACAAGAAAGTGCGATGCGCAGGAAAGCACGAGTGTAAACTGCACAAAAAAGTGCGATGCGCAAGAAAGCGCGAGTGCATCCAAACACACCACGCGCTAGTGGAGAAAAGTTGCGCAAGAAAGCGCGGTGCACAAGAAAGTGCGAGTACATCCAAACGAGCCATGCGCGAGTGGAGAAAGGTTGCGCAAGAAAATGCGATGCACAAGAAAGTGCGAGTACATCCAAACGTGGGTCACACGCGAGTGGAGAAAGTGTGCGCAAGAAAGCGCGATGCACAAAAAAGTGCGAGTGATACAAAATTGTGAAATAGACGTACTGAGTGAGATTATTGTGTGGTAGATGCACGATGTTAATTGAAAGCATGTTTTATGCATGAAACAAGCATATTCTATGCAAGAGACAAAAAGCATATTCTACGCAACAATCATAAACGATGCGCGGCACGCATGCAACATAAGTGTATATGAAAATGCACATTCTATGCAATAAAGGGCATCAAATATGTACTTTGGTGCCTCCAATTTGCCTCTCAGAGGACTTTGCATCATGCTCAGCTCAAAAAGGATACATCCCGTTCATATTGGTGAGGGATAACATCTGCACGTGAAAACCATGGGTGCTACTTGGATTACCATTCTGGCTTGAAGCAGGCTTAAGCTTGAGCTTAAGGTAGAGGCACACTCATACTTTAGAGAAAGGCGAGGCCTGAGAACGTGTACTTGGAACGTAGTCTTGGAACTTGCCGAAGTTGAAACACACTAAGATGCTCGAAATCTTCCCTCTTTTCTTTTGCTTTGCAGTCTGGAACCTAAATAGCATTAGTTAGGTCCTAGTTCTACCGTTCTCATATGACCGGGGTCGAACCCTGTAGTTTTATGAAAGAACAAATCCTGTTTTGTACAAATGTGGAGAATGGCACAGCACTCCGGGCACAAAACAATTTACTTTGAATTTGAAATTGAGAAATGAGTTCTCGACCGGGTATTGAGCCTACGAGTGACCACCGTCAAAACGACTCAACGAAGGAAAACAAAGGTAAAACAACCTAAACACATCTATTGACACTCGAAACGACTCAAAACAAGAATAAAAAACAACAAACACAACACTCGGATGTGTACCACCAGTGGGAGACCTCTCAGTTCACGAGGAGCCTGCTTCTCCGGGTATTGTTTCCCACCCTTTCTTATTTGTGATTCTCACATCACTCTGGCACTCAATCTATTTTTCTCTGAAAATCCCTTTCCTCACTTTTCCTCTCAGCGCATATCTCTATATTCTTGAATCTCTCTTATTTTTTATCCCTCCCCTGGGTGGTTGATGGATAAATAAGAAGTTGCGGGCTCTTGCTCCTAGCATTCTGCTAGATTCTCCTTCTTTTGCTCACAACTAGTGAACTCTCCCACAGAGGGGTTGTGATGTGATTGGATGTGCAGCAGATCCGTAACTGATATTGGTGGACGATGCCTTCGGCCAGTTTGATCGTCCCACCAGCCATGTATACAATTGATTGGCCTTACACATTGCATTTTCTACGTCCCCATTCTGGGTCAGACGCCAATTTTTGATTTGATCATCTAGATGAGGGAACTGAATATCTCGCTCCAGTTCTAGTTCTTGCTTCGCACTTGGCTTGATACCTCGCTGCTTGGAGGATGAGAGAACTTGGCCCCCCTGCTATTAGTTTCAGTTGTGCCCTTTTTGGAAAGTATGTTGCCCTTTTTTGGCAAGTATGGTGCCCTTTCTGGCAAGTATGGTGCCTTCTCTGGCAAGTATGTTGACAATGGGGAAAAAGACAGAAAACCTGACTCAATTGTGACCCTAGTTCATTATTTTGACCATTGCTTGTTTTGGCTTTCCACTAAAACAATTTTGACCAATATGAGAGCTAGATTAATAAACTTGTTCGATTTTCTGATTTGAAATCATGCAAGTCAGGTTGCAAACACTGAAAAGTTTCCTTTTTTGGGTCCAAGAAATGATCCAGTTTTGGAAAAATAGAATAATTTTCGAGAGCGTTAGTTAACTTCATTAAAAATCCTCAAAAATTGTTTTTACAAATGGCCACTGCTCAACCAACATCGAATTTACTCTTGAGATGCACAACCTCATATCTGAACTTGAATTGCCTTGCAGTTGAATCTTGTAATAGAATAGGACAATCCGATTTTGCATGAAGACAAGCCAAGTTGCACATGGATTAGATAGCCGAGTTGAGCAAGGATAAACCAATCAACATGGATGAGCCAAGTAGACTAAAAATGATTGGGGCCGAACTTCAGGATGAAGTTGCCTACGTATCCCAAACATGGGAATCAGGCCTGACGTAGTTCTGGGTTGAGGTTCACTCAGGTGTTAACACTCTCCTTTTACGCTCTAACTTTTGCCAAGGCCGCCCTTTCTGGGTTTTCAACCTTGTGAGCTATGTTTTTCTTTTCTTTTCATTTCTTCATTTTTATTTTTGTTCTTTCTTCTTTTCTTTTTCTTTTCATTTTTGTTCTTTCTTATTTTCTTTTTCTAACTTTTCTTTTTCTTGCTCTAATTTTTGCCTGGGTAGCCCTTCCGGGTTTTCAGCCCAGCGAGCCTCTCAAGGGTAAAAAAGTGTAACATGTCCATGTTGAATGGTTGTAGGATCTCGAAGCCATCTGAATCCAGGAGAATGGCTGCTGTTCGTTGACAATGTAGAAGTCCATCCAATGGGGGCTAAAGTTTCCCCTTGTGTTGTGGATAGGAACTCGATTGTCTTTCAACAATAAACTTTCTTCTCTCCGTTTCTCAGATTTGGCTTTCTTGCCAGTCTTCATTAGGTTGAGAAATGACTCATCTTTCATTCTTTGAGCACATCTGACCTTTTTGCCCCTAGTTCAAGGGTTGCTTCTGATCTAGCTTTGCAAGCTTCCTTTGATAACATCTGATCGTCTTGATCTGACTTTCTTTGCCCCTAGTTCAAGGGTTTCTTCAAATTTGGCCTGGCGGGCCTCCTTTGATGTCATACGACCTTATTGCCCCTAGTTCATGGGCTACTTCAAATTTGGCCGTACAAGCCTCACATTGTGGTTGACCGTTGAACATTTTGAATCCAAGTTCAAGGTTTGAAAGCAAAAGGGGTTGAGTCTTGAGGCTGAGAGTGATCCTATGCTGCAGAATCTCGAGATCAATTCCACGCATGTCTTCGCAGGACCACACAAAGCATTTTTTGAAATCTTTTAAGAAAGCGACTAGTCGCTCACGCTGAAGACAATGTAGAACCAATCTGGATCAAGCCAGAATCCTTCTTAGTACTCACATTAACAAACATGATCTCATGCATTAAGGGCTTAGCATGCCTCTCTTTCTCTCAGTTGATCAAATTTTTACAAATCCCAAGGAATTCCTTCCTCTTTGTTTTTCAATACAGTGTTCGAAAAAGTTTTTTGAAAAACTTAGGTTAATGCAATGATTTCAAGGCACAGAAAAGTAGGTGAAAAGCTCTGCCGTTTCATTCAGATCTTCTGGCACAGCTGGCTCTATGGCAGAAATAGAAGCAAAAGAAATGGTGTAAAAGATAAACACAAAACATGCAAGTGATGTCCGAGGTAACACCCCCGAAATCACCCGACTCTAACATAACAGGACTGACTCGATACAACAAGACGGACTCGACTGACTCAGTACAAAAAGACTGACCTAATACAACACAACAAGACTGACTCAACACCCAAGTCAGAAAGTAAAATTAACAACATTTGTACATTGCTCACAACAGTGCATGCCATCCACCATATTTGGAGCAAACTGAGAGCCATCTGCAGGTGGTTCATCCCCCGATCACATAATCACATTATCCCCCAAGTTCACCGATCCAATGCCGATAGACTTTGCAGGACCTGGTGCGATGATGACCTCGTTGTCAATCAGATCTTGTATTTTTTGGCGAAGATGAACTGTTAGTGTCATGGCCGGTTTATTGATGGAATGCACAGTACTTGGCCAGATTATGCTTAGCTGGAAGGGGGTTTGGGAGAGGCCGAGGCTCAAGGGGTTTGAGATACCCTTTCTCGATCAATACCTTGAATGCATAGGTTAGGCTCATATGGAGTGGGGTGAAGGTTTGTTTGGGGGAAAAGGAAGCACTAGGTTTAGAAACATCGGCAAATGGAGTAGCGGGTGTTGGTCAGGTATCCATAGGCTTGGAACCAGAATTAGGATGGGTATTTCTGGTAAAACATCCCTTCCCATTGGTTGCCCCTTGATTCGGAATGCCCTCATCCTGAGTAGCAAAAGTGTACTCCATAGTTTTTGCAACGGCTGTAAGCACTTGCTGTCTATTCAGCCCTTTGTCCTTCAATGCCTTGATAGCCCATCGAAGTTGTATATAAAGATCAATACTTGTCCCGGCTTCGTTCCTACCACTTGCTTTAGCTTGGTCAAGGGATTGGGTCGCTATATCAGAGCGGAGCCCGGTTGTTGTCGACATGTCACCACCCAGATCTAGATGGCTTCAGGTTAGCCCTTTTCAGTTGCAGCTCACCCCAAGATTGAGGAGCCCTTTGGATCAGAATTTCTAGCCCGTGTTGTGGTCGATGATGAAACCAAAATCCCAAAGGCCAAATCTACCACAGTTCTTTGCAAATCTTCAATCATGCTCCCCAGCTCAAAAGTAGTGGGTTCACAAGTTTGAGATGATTGGGGTTCCAAGACTGGATATGTGGTAGGTGCCCCAAATGGGCATTGCATTTCGACATTGGTCTCACCCTGCATGGCGATTCCCTAGTTTAATGCCGCTATTATAGCCACAACTTCCTCTGAAAGCTGCGCCATCACGGTTAGCTGAGTTTGAACAAAAGTGATGTGACTGGTGACTGTTGGATCAGTTGAACCGGCGAGCCCTGACTGGCCTTTCTTTGCCTTGCCTCAGTAAAGGAAACACTGGTTGCCCTTGAACTGAATCTCTAACCTGACAAAGTCTATCAACACGAGTCCAACGTACCCAGGGAATATTTGAGCCTTCTGAAGCTATGGTTCCAAGACTACCTAGCAAAAGAGAAAACAGACAGCACCTCAGCCTGATTTCACTAGAATAGATACGAGCATAGCTGAATGACTATGCTCTTTACTGAATTCTGCCCAAAATAGATACCAACTTGGCGACTGATAAGCACATCCCTGTACAGTTTCACTGTAAAGCACATACCAGTTAAAGAGAGCCAAAACACCCCTATGATGGGGTAGGGTTACACTGTCCTAGTTTCGTTAGGAGCTAGGGTTCACTACACACACATGCGGTTTCAAACAATCCTGCATTCGGGTGAGCAACCTGTCCTAGTTTCGAACAGTCTCTATGGCTTCCGATATGCAACTAGGTCAAATGGTCAAAAAGGGTGCCTTGGCGGTGATCTCGATCCAAGGTTTGTGTTCCCATCATGGTAGAGCCCACAACCGGTTAGCCTTATGGCACGCTTTTCTAAGCAAGCCTCCAGTAAACCGTTCAGGAACAGCATATGGCAAACACTGTGTCCTAGGCGCACCAATGCAAATGCAATGCAAAGAAACACATAAATGTAGATAAAACAACATATCATGAGTTTCAAGTCAAGTTCTCTAAATCCCCAGCAGAGTCGCCAGAAATCGTAGACCCGACTTTCTTCGCGCGCCCCCCTTTCGGAGAGGCGCAAATTGGTCTTACTACAGTTCGGACACTTGTCACGGTTCTGAATCTAATCTCACAAAGTGCAATGTGAGATTAATAAACACTAAAGAGTCCAAATCTAGCAATTGGTTTTGGAAAATCAATTTTGAATGAAAAAGCGGCAAACATGGACTGCTTTGCCAGATTACAGAGTCGCCACCTAAATATTTTATTTTTGAAAAATTTAGGAAACCCTGACTCGTGCCGAAGGGCACGTGTCCGTCATCACCAAAGTTGCCTTGGCTCGGGAACTTGGGTACGAGAGGGGAAGGTCCTGAAATGAGCAGCCCCGCTCCCACGATCAAAGATCGGCCTCTACTAAGCATGATATGTTGTTTTATAAACCATGTGCTCTTATTTCGATTATTAATCTAACTTTACTATGTGATGCACACATCATACAAGTATAGACTCAATCGCGAGAATTGGAACAAGACAACTCAAGTTTGTTTTCGAAAATGGTTTGAAAATGCTACTCGCAAGTAGGCTAAAGCGTGGATTTGCCACCCTCAAGTGGGCTTTAAAATAACATGATTTTGCCACTCCGCAAAGTAGGCTTAAAACTCACAATCATCGAGTTGTCCCAATTCAGGCAATCAAGCCTTCACCCACAGACATTCAAGCAGTTAATCACATAAGCAAATAGCCTCATGGAAAGCATGCTATCATGGCAACACTCACACTCATGCAAGAATGCTAAAACGTAAACACTTACAGTGTACTCTGAGCCAAAACAAAAAACTAGTTAGAAATATGCATGATCCTAACTATGTAAGATGCCGAATGCAACACATGCAATAATGCAACAAATAGGCATGGCTATCTAAGATGCCTAATGCAACACATGCTAAATAGGTTTTTGTAGTTGACAACTTGGCCAAAACAGCATGCAAATGTGGCCCAAACTAGTGTACAAAAAACAAGCTTAAAACGGGTAAATGCCTTACCCTTGTAGCACAACAGCAAAATAGCCTCAACTCTGAGCTAAAACCAGCTTTGAGAGCTCAAATAAGACCTCCAAGAACCTCAGCAACAAGGTATAGGTGTTTGGTCTAGGGTCTCTTTGCAAGAGTGTAGGAAATTCTCACTTCTAAGCACAATATAAGAAGAGAGAGATTTCTAGAGAGAGGGGCTGAAATTTTGCTCACAAGATTATAGAAAGAGAGAGAGAGAGAGAGATTTTAGAGAGAGAAGCTCCCAAATTTGGCAACCTCCTAAAATGATAGATATTGCCTTCATATATAGCAAAAATGAGAGTCTTGGTCGAAATATCTGAATTGGGACAGCTGGAGGTTGTGTATAATTGCTGGAGGGAAAAGATCTGCAAAATATCTGAGTTTGGGACCTTTGTGGCCGGTCGGCTACTTCAAGTGGCCGGTACACTACGTCAACTAGCCGGCCGTCCACCACTAGTGGCTGGCCGGCCACCCCTATAGCCGACAGCAAAAATCTGCTCTGCAGGTCAAATTTCAAATGGGCATATCTCCTTCATATGGACTCTTTTTCAGGTCAGTCTTGTGTCCACATTGAAGCCCCGGAAGTAAGATTTCCAATGGTGGCAGCCTCACATAAAAAATCCAACTGTGCAAAGAGTTATTGCTGTTTTAGTGAAGACTACTCAGTTTTGGCTCAACCGGATTCATGCCAAACTTCTCCCGAACTAGTTTTCTTCCCTCCTCTCTTCTTTTCTTCAACCCCAAACCCCTAAATAAGGTGTTTTGGAAGATTTTTGAATGAGTTCACCTCTCTTCCATTAATTTCTACTTTGTCCTTGATCGGTTTACCGAAAAGCGCAACATTTAATGAAATGTGAGCCTCGGAGCATCGTAGAATCATTTTCAAAAATGTTTTGAAAGAGAGGGTTTTAAGGTCTAAAACCATTCAAAAATAATTTTGGTCCAAAATAGAGTGTAAGGTTGGGATTTGACTCTCCTCTTGCCGAAGAAATCGAACCTTTGCACAAGATAGCCTGTACCATCGAATGATCCAATCAGTGGCGCCCAAGCCTTAAGGACGGTCAAAAATGGGGTGTCTACATGTAGTTTGTTCCAAACTGTACTGATACACTGCATCTGATACACTGTATTCAAACACTGCATTCAAACATTGTACTCATACACCGTATTCATAACATACTCATATTGTAGTCATACCGTATTCAATTTCTACATACACACTAGAACTAATATGTTGACAACTGTCCTTTTCAGATCCCACCCATACTGATGGCTCAAGCAGCGGTAGCAGTGTCGGCACCAGTAGTATCTCCTCCCGCAGCTAGGAGGAGAGACAGAGGTAGGGGTGCTCAAGACTAGAGTAGTCCTCTAGAGCCCATCTTGCACAATGACGATGTTGAGACCAGCAACTCCAAGGAGGCAGCGAGTCAGCATTTCGAGTCGTCGAAGAGTGGAGCTGATGATGCTGGCTAGGGTTCTGAAGGTAGTGGCAATGATGCTAAGAAGGGTTCTAGAGCAGAGAGCGGAGACGATGCCGGCTCTGGTTCTGGCTTAGAGACCGATTCAGGCAACGGTGATGATGAAGATAGTGCCCCAGAGTCCTCTCCTCCTATGAAGAGGATGAAGAGGGCCTCTCGGGCTTGAGGCGACCGACGATAATTTTTTTGTATTTTTGCTTAGTTTCTTTTTCTTTGGTAGCATTAGCATAGTGTATAGCTTCAGATAGGTTTTATTTTCTGTAAAACTTGTACTCCTTTGTAAAAACCATAATCGGAATAAAACCTCACAGTTTTTATGAAAAAGTGTTGTTATTTTTGCATCATGAGCACCATATTGCATGAAATGGACATGGAATCGAATTGGCTAAGAGCACGCTTGATTGAAACAACATTCATAATCGGGTAATGAACCGATCAACAACCAAAATACAACATGATCAACACAACATACAACTCGATAAATAAAATAACAACTCAAACAAACAAAACAAAACAACTCAAATACAACTCGACATATTTGCTAAAACCTAAAGGACTTAAAATAAGACTTTAAAACACACAAAGAGCAAAACAAAACACATGCTTTCAGTATTGTTCAGCAGGTGGATAACAAGGCTGAAATGAAGGCTGTCGGCTAAGAAAGGAGCTTGCCGGCCATATGCCGGCCACTAGTATGGCTTGCCGGCCACATGTCGGCCATCAATGCGAAGCACCTCCAGATTGTTGACAGCTGGCTTCCACTCACTGCCTTATATTCTACAAAAGTTTGAGCTTTGTGATTTCTCCTCCAGATCTTCATTTCAGCTACAATTTCTTTATAAATGGAGCCATTTTTTGCCGAAAAACTCTCAGATTGGATTGCGACTTTAGACGGCTCAGAAAAGGTAAATTTTTGGGGTTTCGGCATAAATGCACTTTTTCCGTTGAGTCAAACTCCACTTTGTTTTCCATTCCTTCATGTCGCGACACAATGCTGGAACCTGATTACACATGTCTTTAGCTTCGGGAGACAACAAATATGCCTGACAATTGAAGAATTCCAGGCACTAATAGAATCTCGGTAAAATGAGGAAATCTTATCTCAGCCCCGTTTTGGCCACATCCAAACTCTGGAATGGATGTGTGGGTTCACTCTACGCGAGGCTCGAGCTTTAGTTAACAACGGAGAGCTAGACATTCCCAGTTTGATTCATCGATTTTCTGACGTTGGTGACAGAGGCGACCTTCTCTGGCAAGGTTTTCGGTAGCACACCCTTTGCTTATGTATGCTTGCTCATTTCCTTCTTGCCCCTAGTTTCAACGGGTTGAGCATTCGATTGATCGAAGTGGCCAAGGTTTGAAAGAAGGTAAGAGCTGCATTGGTCTGGTGTTGGCCGAGACTTTGATGGGCTTAGACGCCTTTCGTCAGCGAGAGACCACCAGGTTCGCGGGGAGTCTGTAGACACCCCATTTTTGATCGTCCTCAAGACTTGGACGTCACCGTTTGAACACTCGGTGATCATCCTTGTTTGTGTTCGTCTTGAGTTCCCGGAGGTCTCGGCTACGCGCCTTGCCTCAGGATCTCTCGACTCGACTGTTTTGTGTTTTGGTTTTGCACCAAACACTTGTGTTTTTGCTTTGGAGGGCAGGGAATGGCTTGTTGGCCATCCCCACACTCCACCGGCCATGGCTTGAGGCCACTGGCGGTGTTTTGTTGCCATCGGCCAAATGTTTGGCCGACCGGCACTCTAGATGGTCGACCGGCCATCTATTTTGGTCAAATTGCATTTTTGGCTGGCTGACCACTGTGCATCTGCTTTGCAGATATTTTTATGCCAGCTGTGCTAGCTGGCATACACTTTGCTCCCCTCCATACACGTGTATGGAGGGATCTCCCTCTTGACTAGCTTGTTTGGAAAGCTTTACAAGAGGGATTGTCTATAAGAGGGAGCCTCTTCTCCCTCCATTAGGGTGACAAAAATTTAGAGAGAGCTCTGATATTAGGGTTTGAGTAGTGTATCTATTCCATCTCTATATCTCCCTCTCTTGTACTCTTTGTGTGTGTTTAGTCTTACTGTTGCACACAAACACATAGTATTACACCTTCTCTTGGTTGCTTAGGGGCCAGAGGGTTGTTCTTGGTGTTCTTGGTGGTTTTGAACTCAAAGAACCAGCTGGAGCATTGTTTGTGAAGGAGGTCTACAAGGGTAACAACTTTACCTTTAAATCCCCCCCTTTTGCATAGCTTTTTTGCCTACCTTACAACTGTTTTTAGAATTTGCATATAACATATAAAAGTTCTATTTTTGAGGGCTTTAAATAGTTGTTTAAGAGTGTTTTGTTGTTTGGGGTTGTTTGACCCCTCTTAGGGCTTCTTTGGCCCCATTTTGTGCCATTTTGGTTGAGCTCCGGGACCACTTTGTTTGGGCCTCCACACCACTGAAATCTTGAGGGATTTCAGTGATGCGGATGGTGCCTTAAGGTCCTAAGAAGGAGAGGGCCACCCCCTCTCCTTGTTGTCCTTGAAAAGGGCCATTTTTACCGCATGAGTGAGCATCTTGTTTAAGTGTATGTTGGCCATGCCTTACCTGCTATTTAGTGTTATTTTACCCTGCTATAGCACTGTTTTATGTTGGTTTAGACACACCGTGCTTGCCTTGCATACATGTCTTGTAATGCCATCATTTGCCTTAACATGTACTTAGCATGTAGACTACCACGCTTGCTTGTTTTGGCCAAGCTTTGTGAAGCTTTTAGGCTTGTTTTTCCATGCTTAAGGTCTGATGTAGGTTGTCTTAGCCATGCTTGCCATGCTTTGTTTAGCCTCTTTGCATTCTTGGCTTGTAAGCCTTAAGTGTATGAACCATGAGCATGCATTACTTGCATTATTCCAGTGGTTTGGAACCATTTAACATGTCATTTCAGTCCTTTTAGCATGTTCGTATGCTTGCATTTGATGCCCCTTTAGTGTGTTAAAAAGTTGTCTTATGCCCCTTGTTTAGGCCCTTGTGCATGCTTGCATGTTTAGGCTACTTAGATGCCATCTAGGTGTATCCTTAGCATTGTTTAGGTCTGCCTTGGACCTGTTTTAAGTCCTCTTAGCCTTGTGAGTCTTGGTTGACTTAGCCATGGTTTAAGCCCCCTTGGGCTAGCCTTAGACTTTGGGCTTTATTTGCATGCTTAGCTTGTCTTGTTGACTTGGTTTGGGACCTTTCATGACATGATTTCAGAGCTTAATGTGCATGCCATTTGTCCATGTTTAGTCTCTTTTAAGTGTGCTTAAAGGTTGCTTGTTTGATGCTTAAGTGTTGGTCCTTGTGTGCATGCATGCTTGCATGTTATTTGGTCTTCATTCTTGAGCATGTAGGCCACTGTTTTGGGCTTAGTATAGAGCTGCCCAAATTAGTTTAAGTCCATTATTCGCATGTTGTTGCATGCTCACCTTGTGTGTTGTTGCATACTTGTGTGTTGTTACATGTTTAGGTTGTTTAACATGTTGGCTCCATGTGTTGTTGCATGCTTGAACATCCACATTGCATCTTGCACACTTGTTGATTAGCATTGATGCTTCATACCTTGCATGCTTGCTTGCATAGGTTGTACGCCTAATATGCATTGTGCATTGCTTGTGCCTATGCTCATCTTGCATACTTAGTCCACATATCTACGTTGCATTGCATTGGCATGCGTGCCTTGCCTCTTGATCAAGTGATAGAGGTTGGGCCTCTTTGTTTGTTTATGTGCATTGCATTTCATTTGATATCAAAGTGCATACTTGGTTTCTTGTGCCATCACGCATTGAAATGCACGATTAGTGGTCCGATAATCGAGAACCATGTCCCTTTGAGTCATAAACATGATAGGGGATGTGTTGGTGCACACATTTGCTTGAAATGCATTGCCATGCCTTGTTTTTCCCTCTATTGCTGCCAAAACAGGTTCTGCAGGAAGTTTTGGCCGATTGGCTACATAAAGTGCCGACCGACTAACAATTTGTGGCCAATATCTCCACAGGTGGTCGATGACCATTCCCCATGGCCGGTGACCATTCCTCATGGCCGGTGGTGTTCCACAGCACTCATAGAAGCAACCTTGGAGTTTGTGCAATTTTCAGAGGTGCCAAACAGTAAAAACAGAGGCAACTTGTGCATGGCAGTGGACTTCCGAGCGGAACCGAGCATGCATTCCATTGGGCCCTCTTCCCGAGGCTGTTTACTATTTTATTAGATTAGTTAATTTGCTTAACTAGTTTAATTGGTCTGTAATATTTAATTAGCTTGTAGGTTAATTAATCTGTATTATTCTTTCGGTCCCTCCGAGCGAGGGCAAATTTGTAGTAAGTGTGGGTGCGTGTGTGCATGTCTTTCAACCCCCACTTCTTTCTCCCTTTTACTTACCTGCTTTGGATGGTTAGTATTAGGGCACATTTACTTTAGCATACCTTATGCTATGCATGCATGCATCATTCATCAGTATTGCATGCACCGGGCTCGGCGCATCATGCTAACTGCATAGTATTTCAAATCTAACTTGAATAACATGCTATCTGTTGCATTTCACATGTCATCCTTAGATTAGCCGAGCCTACTCTAGTGACATTCCGTATGCGATGCATTAGCCATCTTAACATGAACTAGGATCACACATGATTACTAACTAGTTTATTGTTTTGGCTTGGAGTACACTGTAAGTGTTTTGTGCTTTAGCATCTCGCATGAGTGTGAATGTTGACATGACAACATACTTACCATGTGGCTAGATGCTTATGTGATATAAACAGCCTGAATGCCTGTGGGTAAAGGTTGGATTGTTTGAGTTGGAACAACTCATGAAAATCCGTGTTTTAGCCTACTTGCGAGTAGCAAATCTCAAACTATTTTCCAAACAAACGGGTATGCAATGCTTTATTCCAAATTAGGCGATCTAGTCTGTACTTGTTTTGCTGTGCACATCACATAGTAAATTCTAGCTAATTAATCGGAATAAGAACGTATAACATTTTCAAAATTGGATATCATGGTTAGTAGAGGCCGATCTTTGGATCGGGCAAGAGGGGGTGCTCATAGCTGACCTTCCCCAATCGTACCCAAGTTCCCGAGCCGAGGCAACTTTGGTGATGACGGACGCGTGGCCTTAGGCAAACGAGTCAGGGTTTCCTAAATTCCCCCATTAAAAAAAAATTAGGTGGCGACTCTGTATCTGGCAAAGCAGTCCATGTTTGGCACTTCTTTTCTAAAAATCTGTTTCTCAAAACGATTTGTCGGATTTGGACTCTTTGGTTCAGACTAAGAACCGTGACACAAAAAGGGAGTCCGAACTGTGGCGGCATAAGGCTCGAGGGTGCGTCCACAGAGTCCACTACTTATTTAGGTATTGTTTCTGACCCTTTCTCACACGGGTTTCTCACATCACTTGGCACTCATGCTCTATTTTTTTTCTCTCAAAGCCCTTGTCTCACTTTTCTCTCAACATACATCTCTCTATTCTTTAATCTCTATTTTCTTCCGCCATCGACTAGTGGATTTCTCAAACGAGGGATGGTGGTGCCATTGGATGTGCAACAGATCTGCTGCTAACATAACTTGGCTTTGCCCCTGCCTTAATCTGCCCAAGATGAGCTACAACATGACTCTGCAACCTGACATTCAACTGATCAATTTGACTCATTGCGTGTTTTACTTCCCCTTCCGGTTCAAAGGTCGGTTTGGGCATGATCAGACTCAACCAGAGGAAGTGGTAGAGTACCTGATTTCATTCCCTATCTCTGGTTTTCATCTGGCTAGGTACGTCACTGCTTAGAGGATGAGAGAACTTCTGGCCCCTGCCCCTAGTTTCAGTTGCGCCCTTTCTGGTGAGTGTTTGGCTTGGCTGGAGGATGAGGCACAAGTTGGGCCCACTTTGGCTTCAGAAGCTTCCATAAACACGGGTAGGGGATGCAGGAGCACCTGACTCACCTATGCCCCTAGTTTATTGCTTTGACCTTACTTTTCAAGTTTTTATAATGCAAGAAAAGCAACTTTGATTTGTATCAGAGAGTTGGAGAACTTCATATTTGAAATCAATGAAATTAAAGTTGTGAGCACTGAAAATTTTCCTTTTGGTCCAAAAATGGTCTAAGTTGTAAAAGGTAAAATTTGAACAAAATCAACTTTTATTAAAACTTTCCAAAACCATTTTCAAAAAGGATCACCACTTGACACACTCAGAATCAATCCTCGAGATGCACAACCCCTAATCAAAAATGACAAATTGCCCTTTAATTAAACACCACTACTCAGCACTGTACGCAACTCTTCTTTCAAAGTAAAGATTACAACCGAACTCGCAGATAAGGAACGGACAAAGATCACCTGATAAATCACATAGACAAGACAGTTGAGTTGGAGGTGTTTACGGCCGGACTTCAAGATGAAGTTGCCTACGTATCCCGAAGATGGGAATCAGGCCTTACGTAGTTCGGTTCAGATTCACTCGAGTATTAAAACTCTCCTTTTACGCTCTAACTTTTGTCAAGGCTGCCCCTTTAGGGTTTTCAACCTTGCGAGCTCAATTTTTTTTTTATTTCTAATTTTTCATGCTCTAACTTTTGCCTAGGTCGCCCTTTCGGGTTTTCGGCCTAGCGAGCTCTCAGGGATAGTATTTCTTCAACTTGTTCATGTTGATCGGTTGTGAAAATTCCAAGCCATCCAGGTCCATGAGAATGACAGCTCCACTTGAGCAGATAGTTTTGATGATGTAAGGACTAGTCCAATTGGGTCTAAACTTACCCGTAGGGTCATGGATAGGAGCTCAGTTGTCTTTCAGCACCAAATCCCCTTCTTCGAGATTCTGAGACTTAACTTTCTTGTTGAAATCTGTGGAAATCCTATGTTGATAACCCTGAATATGATACAGTGCTTTTAGCCTTCTCTCATCAAATAGCATCAAGTCCTCAAATCTGCGCTGTTGCCAGTTCGCCTCTGTTATCTAACACTCAGCCATAACTCGCAGTGACGGGACTTCTATTTGAATTGGTAGAACAACTTCCATACCATAGACGAGAGAATAAGGAGTTGCCCATGTAGATGTCTGAATTGAAGTTCTGTAGCCCCATAGTGCGAATGGCAATTTATCTGGCGAGTCCCTGTAGGTCTTAACCATCTTCTGCAAGATGTTCTTAATGTTCTTGTTGGCAGCCTCAACAGCTCTGTTGGTTTGTGGTTGGTATGTAGATGACTTATGAAAAGCCACATTGTATTTCTCCAGCAAGTCGATCACCTCCTTCTTGAAGTGAGAGCCATTATCTGATATGATCTCGTTTGGGACTCCATATTGGCAAATGATGTTGTTTCTGATGAACTTAGCCACATATGATGCTTTCAACATTGCGTAGAACTGGGCTTCCATCCACTTTGTAAAGTAATCAATTGCCACCAGAATGTATTCATGTCCATTTGACCCTTTTGGTGTGACTGCGCCGATGACGTCGATTCCCCAGACTGAAAAAGGCCATTGCGATGTCATGTTCTATTGTTTTGACGGCAGGATATTCAAACGATTAGCATGAATTTGGAATTTGTGGCATTGTCGGACAAAACTAATACAATCCTCCTCCATAGTAGACCAATAGTAACATTGCCTGAGAATCTTCGGGATAACATCACTCTGTTCATGTGCGTTCCGCATTCTTTTCCATGGATGGCCTTCATCAAATGCTTTGATTGCTCCTCTTTGACACACAACCTGTGCATTCCCAGATGACCTCCCTTGTACAGTTTACCATCGCAGATGATAAATTGGACAGCTATTCGCCGTATTCCCCTTTTTTCCTTGGCATTTGCCCCTGGTGGATAAATCTCATTTTCCCAAAAGTTCCAGATATCAAAGTACCAGGGGTTCTTGTCTCGCGATTCATCTATTACGGCGATAGTTTCATAGGTCGGCGTGTATCTCTACTCAATGATAATTGGACGCATCCGAACTCCTAACGGGATGTCTATCAAGGAAGATAGAGTTGCTAAAGCATCAACGAACTTGTTGTTTTCTCTCAGTAGATGCATGAAAATCAGCTTTTCAAACCTAGGAATCAGAACATCCAGGGTCTAGTGATAAACGTTCATCTTTTCTTCCTTGACCTTCCAATCTCCATTTGCTTGAGAAACAACTAGGTTTGAGTCCCCGATGACATCCAACCTTTTTGCCCCTAGTTCCAGGGCGGCTTCTAAACCAGCGATGCACGCCTAATACTCTGCTTCATTATTGGATACCTTGAATCAAAGGTTGAAGGCTAAAGGTATATGGGAATTGTCGGGTGCTATCAGCAATACATCTATCCCATAACCGTACTGATTGGGCGCTCCATCAAAGTACATCGTCCAAGTCTCCTCCTCAACTTGTAGAATGGCTTCATCTGGGAGCAGGTATTCCACCGCTTCATCCCTTTCCACTGGATGATCTGCCAGGAACTCCGCTACGGCTCTTTTTTTCACCAACTTGCGAGTGACATACTTTAGATCAAATTCGGAGAGAAGAAGTAACCAACGAGCTAGCCTACCCGTACGCACTGGTTTCTCAAAGAGATATTTGATCGGATCTACTGTCACGACCCAAACCCGTCCCTAAAAGATTGGTCCATGACCGGCCTGTACATAGGCCGCAAAGCAAAATTTCAAGAATATTTATTTGAATACGGGGCCTTAAGCGGAAGCAAATAACAACATAAAGACAACGTCCATTGAGCTTGTGCATACATGAAGACTTAGATTAATTTAAGCATTTAAATATACTTCCTTATTTACACATATAATCACATAACTTATATAGATCTCACACACAAATACATAAGACTCAAAGAATTTACATAATTCTCCAATATAAAATTAAAGCCTCGACGCAGAGGCATAATCTGGGCGGCTTGACAGAGAGGTGGACCGCAATAAAACTCTAGTGTTGGTCCCCGATGGCTCACCTACATAAATATACATAAAAACGGAGTGAGCAAAGCTTAGTGAACAATAGCAATGGAAGGAGGTTAGGTGAATGAGCATGGCCTTGGAGAATATAAATCTACATATAGTAAATCATATACATGTCTTATCCATAACCATATTTCAAAATGGCCTCAGGCCCACGTGTAACACAGAACGGCCTCGGGCCCATGTATGATACGAAACGGCCTTAGGCCCAACATTACAACAGCTGTCCAGAGCAATATAAGGAAGATGGAAAATCGACATGTCTCCATCTCCCTTGGCGTTAGAGCCATTAGTCACATACAATTCATATCGTTATAGGGTAAACGGAACATCGGCATGTCTCCATCTCCCTAGGCCTTAGGGCCATGAGTCATAAACAATTCACATCATAACGGCTTGGGGCCCACTTTTATTAATAGGAACAGAACAACCTTAGGTCCATATCGATGCAATCGTTCAATCATGTCCATTAATTCAATCAAAACACAATGTCAATAGTATATGCAATTCACAAACAACAATATATAAATCATGATCACAAGGAGTAAGTAAAACATATCGTTACACTACTATTACTCACAGTGATGGGCTTCCGGTAGCAATGGGATGATGTCCTTGTCTTGACCTACAAACACAATGCACAAAGCATAACATGAGGATATAACCGATCCCTTACTTGTTCTCTTTGATCAGTTAGTTATGTTGGTTCTAAACTCATAGGTATTCAATGAATCATAATTCATGTCAAGGAAGATAGGAAGAAATGAAAGGAGATTGGGTTAGATGAGAAAATAGCATTAAATGCTTGGATAGAAAGTGAACAACCTTCACTAATTTCAGAATATCTATTTGTGTACTTAGAATTTGGGAGTGAGACCACCACCATTGGAAACTAGACTTCTGGGGCATGAATTTTGGCTCAAGAATCACTTAAAACAGAGTCTGGATGCAAGAGATATGCTTATTTGAAGTTGGCTGAAACAGGGCTGTCCCGCACCTGCGGGAATTGAGCCGCACATGTGGGACAAGGTACTTTTATTTCAGAATCATTTTTGGGTGCTAGAATAGACTGCCACACGTGCAGGAAGCTCCGCCGCACGTGTGGTTCTGGGCAAATTCTGTTGTCCGAAATGTTTGTTAGCTCTAACACTTGTTCTTTCCATTTCTAAGCTTGGTTTCAACTTTAATAACCCAAAAGCATGTAAAATTACCCCACAACATGATAAACCAACATCATTCGAGTGTAATTCCCTTTCAAACAAATCAATCTTTGCCTCAAGTTCAAGATCAATGCTTTATCTTTCATAATCTTGAAAGTTCTCAAAACACAACCCACAAACACACTTGATTCTTGCAGAACCTTGTTCTATGGACAATCTAGAGTTCATTTCATATGGTATTCATAAGGTTGAGCTCCATTCATAAACAAAATCATAGGACCCAAGTTCTAATTTCTTAAATTGAGTTCAATTAAATACATACATAAAACCCTAAGCCAAATGGGTTTCAAATATTCCAATATCATTATGATTTCATAAAATTGATGCATTACTCAAAAGGATTCAAGATAGATTTACCTTAGTTCAATCTTTGCTTTTCCCTTACATATCTTTAATTTTTCCCAAGCTTCCATGGTTGATCTGCTTCCTTTTTCCCCAATCTCTTCAATTATCTTCAAACCCCCATGAATTTGAGCTCCCTCTTTTTCTTAGAGAAGCTTTGTCTCTCATTCTCTCTCCCTCTCTCTCTCTCTCTCTCTCTCTCTCTCTCTCTCACGGTTCTCTCCCTCTCCCTTAGATATTTTTGGACTCCAATTGATGAGTTCAACAACTCATATTATATATATATAAAGCTTATTACAAGTAGAGAGAGCCAAACGCGCCCTTACGAATCGTATGAAATCAAATTCCAATTAAACTTCCAGATGACTCCAAAAATTATGCTGATCATAACTATGTACTTCGTTCTGGTTTCTGAAGCCTCTAAGGCCTTCAATTTGTAGCACAAAGTTAACCACCCAAACACACCTTAACGAATCAGACAAAATAAATTTCCAATTAATTTTTCCAAATGGCTCTAAAAATTCCCATTAACATATCTATGTACTCAATTTCGATTCCTGAACCCATAAAGGTCGTCAATTGTAGTTTTCAAGTCGTAACTCAACAGATAATTCTTCAATTTGAATAGATATAATTTAATTAAAGCACATTAACCCATAAATACATAAAGGTAACTTCAGATATGCATTTTGGGGTCGTTACATTCTCCCCACCTTAAGAAGTTTGGTCCTCCAAACTTGATTTACCCTATTACAAGTCCAGTTTCGTCTTGGATATACAACATCCTTCAATCATTCAATAGTTCACAATCCGATACAGTCAATCTCAATGAAGTTGTTCCAAGAATCTCAATTAATTCGTCATTTACTGACTAATTGGTAACCCAATTGATAATAATATTCAATAACATTAGAACATCATCTTATTATTCACAACCCTCGTACATTTCAATTTATTGATCCACCAGTCATATACCTCAAATGGTAAAATCATAATCCCAAGGACGTTCATGAACTAACTCTTTCCTTTTAAGTTTCAAATCGATCTAATGTTGATTGTCATTTGAAATCCTCAAATTAGCTTGGTCCATAAATCTACAGTATTATGCAACTCTCCATTGATTCCACAATATTCCTAAATATATAGTTCTTTAAAGATGAAGAAATATTCACTTCCCAATTATATTTCCAATGATATTTTCATGTTACACCCATTGAACCAAATAAACACATGAATCCTGGATCCATTACTTCATAGATCTTTGCTCACTAATGATTTAAATGCTCTCAATAGTGGTCTTAATAAATGAGGTCTAAATTTTTAAATAACCAAATTTAGATTCAAATCCTCAACTTCAATGGCGGCCCAAATAATCGAAATTAAACTTATCAATTAGAATTAGATTTCTCACAGACGCCAAAAAGCAAACCCAAATCCTATAACAAGAAATTACCTGTTCAGATTGGACACCGTGATTTCTTTTTCCAAAATAAATTATTAGTAAAATCAAATACGGATCAAACCCCAATTGTCATAACTCCCAAATTACGTTAAAATATCAACCACTTAAAATCAACGTCTTCTTAGAGGGTCTTAAAGTCAACTTCATGACATCAAGTACAAAACGCATTGTCCATAAAACTCCTATGTTCTTGTTCCGATGACTTCAAAGTAGATCGAGGATCGCATCTAATCCGAATATTGGTTTCATTCGTTGTAAGTCACAACTAACTTGCTTAGGCATGTTAACAATATTGACTTATCATATATTCTAATACTCTATATGAAGAGCGTTAAATCAGACCCATAGAAATTCTTAATACATAATGTTAGCCTAAAACAAAATCAATCCCCCGTAGACCTAAACAATTCAAACAAAAGGATAGGGCCCAAATTAATCATATAAACAGTTTGCTTACATTTAGTTTAAGCACTTAAAATAATGGTCTTCATACATCGAAATCTCCTCAATCTAAATATCTCAACGTTTTAGCTCAAGTTTCTCGTATCCACACGAAAGAATTCTAAACTCCCCAATAGTTGAGTCACAAATCATATCAACCACAATGAACTACTTTCATCTATCACATTACTTAGATATTTTATTGAATTAATCACATATCACTTAGTACCTAACACATACCATAAACAATATTCATGATTTTTTTTTCCCGATCACCTTTCATGTGAAACTTTTCACATCAATAAGTGTTGATACAACCTCAATAAGAAAGTCAATTTTGGTCTACCAATTTTCGATTTTGAAGGTACTGCTTAATCTGTTTGAAAGCGAATTGACATCGATCATCCTATCAGAATTTCTTTCCTTTCTTTAGGAGACCAAATAGTGGTTCACAAGTCAAGGTAAATTTGGAAATAAACCGTCCTATGAATTGCACTTTACCTAGAAAGCCTCGCATCTCCTTTTCAGTCCTTGGTGGTGGCATTTCTAGGATGGCCTTGATTTTGGAAGGATCTACCTCGATGCCCAGCTGTGTGATCAAAAAGCCCAGCATTTTTCTTGCTGTTACGCCGAAAGTACATTTTTGCGGATTCAACCTCAGTCTGTATTCTCTGATCCATTGAAAGAATTTCTTCAAGACGGTGTAGTGGCCCTCTCTTTCTTTGGACTTGACAATCATGTCGTCCACGTACACCTCGACCTCTTTGTGGATCATGTCATGCAGAATAGTGGTCGCAGCCCATTGATAGGTAGCCCCGGCATTCTTTAGATCAAACGAGATAACCCGGTAGTAGTAGGTACCCTACGGCATAGTGAATACGGTTTTCTCTCTATCCTCGGGCGCCATCAGAATCTGGTTGTACCCGGAAAACCTATCCATAAAGGACAACAATGCATGGTCCGTAGTGAAGTCCACTAACTCATCAATATACGGTAAATGAAAGTCATCCTTCAGACTGGCTCTGTTCAGGTCCCGAAAGACCACACATACCCGGATTTTACCATTCCTTTTTCGGTACTGGGACGATGTTGGGCAACCAAGTCAGATACTCAGATACTAGCAAGAACCTTGCATCAATCTACTTGGTGACCTCTTCCTTGATTTTTAGCTCCTAATTCGAACGAATTCTACGCAACTTCTGCTTGACAGGTCGGGCCTCGGGGTCAAGATGGATCCGATACTATACAATCTCAGGATCGATTCAAGGCATGTCTTTGTAGGACTACGCGAAAACATCTTTGAAATCTTTTAATAAAGCGACTAAGCGCTCGTGCTCCTCCGAAGACAATGTGGACCCGATCTGGACCAGATGCGGATCTTTCTCAGTACCCACATTAATAGCAATGATTTTATCGGGATAGGGTTTTGTAAACCTCTCCTCCTCTCGATTAATCAAATTTTTCAAAAACAAAAGAATTTTTTCCTCTTCGTTTTCATTAAAATTTTGAAAATCTTGGTCAATACAATAAATAAGCGGCACAGAGAAATACTCAGAATCAGCAGCGTTCTAATGCATAAGGTCCAACTCTTCTAGCTGTTCGGTTATAATCGACTCAAAAGTAAAAGAAAAAGAGGACCTAGACAAGACCTTGGCACCGGGTTATCATCCCTAGAAATACCAGACTCGGACTCAGAAGAACCGAAATCTGATTCCGACTTAACAGACTCTGTGGAATCAAATTCTTGTTCATTACCTGACTCAAAACTAGACAGGTAGTCCTCCTCCAGCTGCCAGACGAGAGATGGTGCTTCAGATGTATTCAAAATACTGCTGGATAGGTTAACACCCGATTTGTCCCCGATCATGGAGATGGTAAGGTTATCCCCCTGGCTCTCTGAGTCGGTCGAAAGATCAGTAAGGAGACATGCCAGTGCTGCCCCTACTCCAAGCTCACTGTTGTCCAAGTCACTTTCCATGCTCTTTTCAGCTTGAACAATTGGTTCAGCTTTTTCCTCGGCATCACTTTCTTGCAACTGTAGATCGAAGAAGATTTCGAAGCCAGGAACATGCTTCTTCGCATAATTCATCCAAGGTTCGGGAAAGCTACAAAATGGGAATTCTTTTCCCTCCCGAACAAAGTGGCCATTCAGTATTCCCCAAATTGGCCTGTGATTAAGCTCATAGTGTTTACCGACATGCTTGGCTTTGGCTCTGCCTACCATCTCTTCTATTTTCCTAACCCAATCTTCTTTGGTGGGTATGTATCCCAAACCAAAGGCATGTGGATTATGTGGCACATCGGCCAATGCTGTGACGCCTTTCCAGCCACTTCTTCCAAGTCCCATTTTCGGCACATGTTGCAATTTGTTCATGACATAAATTGATTGGGTGCCGACATACATCCCTTCATCAGCGGCCGAGATGGTTTACACTACTCGAGCCTCAGCCAGCATAAACCCTGAAAGGAAAACATCCTCTTCACCATAAATGATTTCCAGCACAGGTGTAGTTACCTCTGGTGGACGATGGATGGATGAATTCCTGAACACAATCGCCATTCCCTTCCCGTGAGGGTACTTCAACATTTGGTGGAGGGTAGAGAAGACTACTTTTACCAGGCGCAGTTAGGGTCTCCCTAGTAGTAAGTTAAAGGTGGCCAGTACATCCAGGACATGGAACTCGACATCCTGTTAAGCTAGGCCCACCTGAACTCTGATTTGAACTGTGCCCATCACCTCCCTGCCAGTATTATCATATGTCTGGATTACTTGGGTTGTGGGCACAAAATATGAAGGTTTCAGGCCAATGGCAAAAGCTATGCGAGAAGGACAGACATTGATAGCTGATCTGGTATCGACCAATACCATTGGCACCTATTTTTCTCTGCACTCAACAGATATGTACCAGGGTTTGTTGTGAGCTGATCCGGTCGGTGGTAGTTCTTTGTCAGAAAAGGTTAGGGTTGGCCCGACACCACCTGGGAAGACTAATCCCACAAGCTATTCAGAAGTAGTGTCAATGGACAGTTTGGCTTCGTCCATTGCTGATAGTACAGCTTGTCGATGTACCTGAGAGGCCATAAGAAGACCCCAAATTGAGATATCGGCTTGGATTTTCTTTAGTTATTTCAGCACTGCCTTTTCTTCTAACTGCTTCTCTATCTTTCCCAGAGGCCTCAGCTTGGTTTAAGTGCGGTGGCTTAAAATACTGCCCACTTCTTGTCATGTGATGTATCTCCTCCATGAACCACATGTTGTCTAGAAGGCCCTCACCCCAGTCTTCGTCGGTGTGAGCCAGATGCAGGCTGTCATCATCCCACCATACGCCTTCGACAGCTGACAAATAGTTGTCCAACTCCGTTTGGATCACTCTTACATCACAAGTCTCCCCCTCAGGGTGTTGAGCTATTACAGCTTGCTGGTTGTCCTCAGCCTTTTCTCTTGCAAACCGCTTCAGCGCGGCCTCCTGTTCTGTGTCCACAATACTCACAGTGCCCAGTTCCTGAGTTGATTTCTCCACACCAGTGTTCTCCAGCAGTTTTCCCTTTTTATTAGCCATTCCAGCCACTGTAGTAATTCTTGCTTCCTTTTCCTTCAGTTTCATTTCAATTCCTTTCTTCTTATTCGGGTCATCACTAAGCCACCCAGAGTTGTCGATTGATCCATTCAAATCAAACCAATCAATCTACACATCTCCATGATCTTGTTCGTCGAAGAACTGTAGGTTGTGTAAATCTTCCTCTAGTTCTGCCAAATCATCTAACCCTTGGCTCGGGCCATCCTCCCTAACCACATTAACCTCTAATACAGTTGGCGACACCAATTTTTTCTTAGCTTGATCAATTGGCACAATGTAGCGACATGGGTTATACACCCCCTCAAACAAGTCCTTAAAGCTCTCAGGCAACGAACTCGTACTCTCCTCCAAAGCCAACTTCCCTTCTACTGCAATTGTCACCACCACGGGTTTAGGTTGAAGTGTAGACATGTCCATCATGCACAAATATGTGCTTTCAGGAATGAACACCATCGGTCTAGGTAGGTGGGAAGGGCTAATATATGCGCTGGGGTTGTAGGGAATGGCCAGTGTATCGATCAAGTTTAGGTTTCGAGGTGGTAGAACCTAATTGTGGGCCGAGAGAGGATTTGTAGTGACATTTGGTTTCTGGGGAGGCGCTATCACCTTGTTGTCGATGAGGTCTTGAATCTCATGATGCAGCCTGAAGCATTAGTTGGTGTCGTGACCATGCTGCTGGTGAAATGCGCAGTACTTGGCTGGGTTGTGTTTAGGTGGAAGGGGATCAGGTAGTAGGCGAGGCTCTAATGGTCTGAGGTGCCCCTTTTTGATCAGCGCCTTCATCGCTTGGGATAAGGTCATATGGAGTGGGGTAAAGGTCCTCTGGGAGTGGACAAGGTTGCTTGAAGTTTGGGGTACTGTATTGGCAAGGGGATTGGCGGTCTTGGTTGTGGTGGTAACAACACTTACATATGATGGCCGCACAGATGTGATACCACTGGTGGTTGCATTGGAACTGCACACAAAGGGCCTCTTTACCTGCTCTCTCTCATCTATAATCAAGCCTTGTTTCGTGACGTCTTCAATCTGAACCCCTATCTCATGGATCTCAGTGAATGTGAATAGGGGTAGGATGATCATTTTCTGCAATAATTTCCCTTGTAGATTGCGGACTACCATTCTTATCTAATCTTTTTCAGAAGGTCGTGTAGTCATCATTAAAGCCTTGACCCTCCACCTCGTCACAAAATCCGAGAAGCCCTCATTTGCCTCCTGGCGTGTGGCCTCAAGATTACGTGTTGTGACCTTGATTTGTGTGTTGTACGAGTATTGAGCTATAAAGGCCTCATCCATTTCTTCCCAACTCTGTTTCACGGAATCCTCCAGCTTTGCATACCAGATGGTTATTATTCCGGACAAGGTTTGGTCGAAGAGTGAGAGCTTCTGCAATCTAGTCAGGCCCATCGATCGTAAGATGTTTGAAAACAGCCGAAGATGAACCATGGGGTCTCCGGAACCATCGAATCGATCCATGTGTAGCATTTTGAACTGGTATGGTAATGTCACTGCAGAGTCGGTATACCCGTCTTCTATATCGGAGATTGAGTTGACACCCTGTGCTCTTTTAATAGCTTTTCCAGCTTGTTGACCTTAAGCATAGTTAGGTCAACCTCAAACTCAAATGGAGGCTCAGTTTGATATATAGGTGCTTTGGATGCCTGTGGTGGGATCGCCTATGCCGGAATGCTCTGATTCTCTTGGACATTGAGGGTCTGTGCAGTGGCTGCGGGCGCTGGGATACCCGTAGGAGGTGCATGGGATGTAGAAGTTGCTACCGGTTACGGCTGTTGTTGTTGTAGCCTATTTATTACCTCGGCTTAATGGGTTGTGACTTCAGCCTGACGAGCAACATCTTGGTGCATAGTTTGCACTGTTTGTTGGAGATGACGGATCAAATCTTCTATACTGACTAAAGGGTACTGGGTCATTGGAATAGGCGAGTGATCTCGTGATGGCCTAGATATAGAAGAGTGTCCTTGACTAGATGCATGTGATTGCTGAACTGGTGAATTATGCCTAACTCTTCTTTGTCTAGTAACCAGTGGGAGCGAAGAAAACACAGGTTGCCCCCTAACAAGATCTCCGAATCTGTAAAGCCTCCTAACACGGGTCCAGAGCGCTTGGGGGTTATCCGAACTGTCCGAAGCTATGGTGTTTAAACTACCTAGCAAAAAGAAATAAAGGAAAAAGAAAACAGAAATCAGAAATCGCACAGCACCTTAGCTCAGACGTTAACAACACACAGATGTAATCAAAGTTGTAGGACTGTACTCAATACTGAATTCTGCCTCCAATACTGATACCTAACTTGCCACTGATACGCACATTCTTGTACAATTTCACTGTAAAGCACATACCAGTTAAGTGAGAACCAAAACACCCCTATGAGGGAGGGGTTACCCTATCCTAGTTTCGTCAGGAGCTAGGGTTCACTATTCAAACAAAGAGGTTTCACGCAATTCCTACATTCGGGTAAGCATCCTGTCCTAGTTTGGAATAGTCTCTATGGCTTTCGATATGCAACTAGGCCAAATGGTCAAAGGGGGTACCTTAGCAAGACTACCTAATATACCTCTTACACCTAACACTGAGAAGTGAAATGAGGATCAAACAGTAGAGCGGTAGTCCAGATCCAAGGGTTGTGTTCCCATCGTGGCAGAGCCCGTGACCGATTAGCCTTTTGGCAAGCCTCCGGCAAACTGTCTAGGAATAGTAGATGGCAAACACAGTGACTTAGGCACACCAATGCAAATGCAATGCAAATAAACGTATAAGTGTAGATAAAAAAATTCCTATCATGAATTTTGAGTCAAGTTCTCTAAATCCCCAGCAGAGTCGCCAGAAACTGTGGCTCGACTTTTTCGCGCCCTCTTTCGGGAGACGAATAGGCCCCACAGTATCGGACTCCCGTGGTTCTGAATCTGATCTCACAAGTGCAATGTGAAATAGATAATCACCAAAGAGTCCAAATCCGGCAAATCTTTTGGGAAAATCGATTCTGAATCAAATTTCCAAATATGGACTGCTTTGCCAGATATAAAGTCGCCACCTAAATATTTTTCTTGGGGAAATTTAGGAAACCCATGACTCATGCCAAAGGCCACGTGTCCGTCATCACCAAAGTTGCCTCGGCTCGGGAACTTGGGTACGAGAGGGGAAGGTCATGAATACATTTGAGCACCCCCGCTCGCCTGATCAAAGATCGGCCTCTACTAATCATGATATGAATCTTATCAACATTATATGTTCTTATTCCGATTATTAGGCTAGCATTACTATGTGATGCGTGCACACACAAATATAGACTAATTCGCAAGAATTGGAACACTTCAAGTCATGTTCGTTTTGAAAATTGTTTCAAAATATGTACCACTTGAAAAGTGAAACTTATGAACATTACTCAAATTATTCCAATTCAAGTAAATAGCTTTCATCCATAGGCATTCGAGCAGTTTAGCATTTAAGCAATTACTCTCATGGCAAGCATGATAGACATGGAAACATTCACACTCATGCAATTATGCTAAATCAAGTAAAAGGCTCACCTAGTACTCCAAGCCAAAAACACAACAAAGTTAGAAAAATGCCTGATTCCTAACTATACAATATGACTAATGCAACACATGCAATATGCAATTTACTAGGCTCAGCTAATAATATGGGATATGATTCGATTGGATAGCATGCGGTCTAAGCACGTATTCAAAGAAGTATTAAAACTAATAATGCGGTTAGCATGATGAACCGAGCCTCGGTGCATGCAATACAAATTGATGCAAACATGAAGTATGCTAAACAAAACGTGATGCCCTAAACTAACCATCATAAGCTAGTAAATAAAAGGGAGAAAGGCGTGGGGTTGGAAGACATACACGTTATTACATTGCGCCCTCGCGAAGGAGAGTCTGAATGAACTAAGCTAATTAACTAACTAATTAAAGCTAAGCTAATTATTATAAAATGAATGAAATTATTTAAACTACTTAACTAATTATCACAAACCGAAGTAATTAACTAACTATTCTAGTTAAGTAAAACAATTACAAAGCGAAATCGATTAACTAGTCAAACTAACTAATTAATTACAACACTTTACAAAATTAACTAGGTACAACTAATTAATTACAACAATTTAAACTAAGTATTTAAACTTAAACATGCTCGGTATGCGAGGAATGCTCATGCTCATGCTCGATTTCCACCCTCAAAGCCACTGTTTTGCTTCCGAATGCCTTTGTTTGCACAGTTGAACACCAACACTACTGCTCACTTCTAGAACAACTCTGCTTTGCCTCAGAAACACACTGCTCAATTTTTTTATCAGTGGCCGGCCGGCCATTGGTGAAGGATGCCAGCCACTAGTCGGCCATGGATGATGGTCTGCTAGCCACCTGCCGGCCATGGAAAGTGGCCTGCCGGCCACTACTGCACAGGTTTATCTTGTTGCAACAGAGGACAAACAGAGCATATACAGGTTATTTTCAAGGGTTTGTTTGCACAACTCACCCCTCCTTTTCATGAACAAATCCAAGGAGTGGTGAACTTAAGCCACAAACCAACAACTCAAGCAATTTCATTGCATGATGGCTTGTGAGTCAAAGTGTGCAAGTTCAATAAATGCAAAACAAGACACAAACCTCCTCCCTTTCATGAAAGATCAAGGGAAGTGATGACCATGGAATCTTGAATCATTTCACTACAACCAAATGCACTTTTGGCGACCAAATTTGGCGACGAAAAATATTTAGTCGCCAAAACTTGTGGAATTGGCAACCAAAATTTTTTAGTTAGCAAAAGTACAACATTTAGCTACTAATTTTTTTTTGGTCAGGAAATATTGATTATTGGTGACTTAAGAAAAAATTAGTCGCTAAAAATGGCACAATTGGCAACTAAAAAATGTTTTAGTCACTGTATATTTGGTTTTGGCTACTAAATTTTTTAGTCGGGAAATGAAAAACAAAAAATTACTTTCAGACTTTTGGCAACCAAAAGTTTGGTCGCCAAAACTTTATTTTCAGCAACTAAAAAATATTTTAGTCACCAAAGAATTAAAATATTTGGAGGGAAAATTTCAAATTTTGGAGGGAATTATAAAATTAATTAGCGACCAAAATGTTTAGTCACCAAATTACTACTTTTAGCGACTAAAATAATATTTAGCCGCCGTTAATTAAGGTTTTGGCTACTAAAAGATAATTTAGTCGGCATTAATCAACCTTTGTCCTTAATTATACTACTCTGTCAGTCCTCTCCTATTTCACTCTCTCATCTTCCCTCTATTCTCTCTCTCTCTCTCTCTCTCTCTCTCTCTCTCTCTGTCTTTCTCTCTCTCTCTCTTTCACTCCATCGCAGGCGACCCTCCTACCAGCCACCATCCACCACCGTCACACATGAGCACCCAATTCCTCACCGGCGACAGTACGACCCACCTCTCCACCAGCGATGGTACCACACATCTCCCCACTGGCGACGGACAACAGTAGCTACTTTGATTTGTGTCTCCTTCACCGCACACCAGGTATTTCTGGCCTCTTCCCCTCTCTCTCTCTATATATATATATATATCTTTACCCAATTTCTACAGTTTTATAACAAAGGATTTTTTTTTTGGTCATAAATCAAAGGGTTGGAACTTCTCTTCTATCTATTTCTCGCAAGAGCAGCATTTTTTTTCTCTATTTCTCGTTCATAGCAACCATTGAAGCACACCCTGGTATTTCCCCTTCTTTTTCCCCTTCCTCCTTCTCTGTCTCTCTCTCTCTCTCTCTCAACCATTGGAGCACACCCTGTTAAATCCAACTCATTCTTCTATTGTCCTACATAATGATTCTTAATTGTACTTCCATTCAATTCTATTTTTCTTTTAATCAATTAGTTTGAGTGTGATGATGTTGCTATTGTTGTTGTTGGTAGTTTATTTGTTGCTCTTGTTTGGGCTGTGCTTTTTATTGTTGTTGTTTTCCACCCTCTTGCTCACCATGTGTTTGGCAAAATGTTGAAACGAAATTGGTGAAGTTGAATTGACAATTTGTTTGCCTTTTTTATAATTGAGTGTTGTGAAAAGTGAAATTTCACAGTCATTGAACCTTCCTTCCATTCTTCTGGGTTGACCCACTAGTCGACTTGGAAAATAAGACCATAAACAAGAGTATGTTTGATGAGTTTATAAAGCCTCATTTGAATTCATTAGTAACCCCTCACACAATCACACACACACACACACATATAGATATACATATTTAATTCTTGCTGAACTGTATTGTTTATGTGAATCACATACTGATGTTTATATTTGGATTCAATCTCTTTTTCTCAGTAAAGTATAATTCTTGGTTCTAAAGGAAAAGTTTATTGTCAATTTTAATGGTTTTAAGTAGATATTTGAAATTAATTCAACTGATATTCATTAGGAATAGATTTGAATAAATTCAAGTGTCAGTAGGATATAATTTGGATTTCATATTTGTGGTTAATTGAAAACTCAATTTACATTTTCTCTCCTCACTCTTTCTCACCTTAGTGTCTATTCTTTTTTCCATGAGTAATTTCTGATAATAAATGTGAGGGGAAAAAGGCTGTCATAAATAGGACAAGGCAATATATATAACAAATATAAGATGAAAATTTTCTTGTATGTGTCTTGTGTGTGTTAAAGCAACCTTGTTGGCTTGCCCTGTGTAGAAATTGAAAAGACACATCAAAGGAAAGTATAATTGTTAGTTACAGTTTGTGAACAATAGAAATTTGAAGAACAACAAGAATAATGATCTCTCTTCTAAATCTTCTTTTTCTCTGCATGATTTGTATGCTTTTGATGATCTTCTTTCTCAAGGTGCATTGCTTTTTCCTTTTTGGGTAGCAAAGTGGTATATCTTCATTAAAGTGGAGTGTTCCCATTTCTCAAACCAGAACTGCAACTAAGTGAGTGATTTTCTTCAAATTTTATTTGTTGTCCACACCTTGTGTAGACCAAAATTAATTTAAGTTGCCAGATTGTTTGCTCTTATCTGTTAGTCGCAATGTTCCTTGTCATAGCAACATTGAATAAGTGGAAGACTGTATTTCCATATGTATGTATTCTATGGAGCTACAACTAAATACAAATAGACACATGATTGTTCAATTTCTTTTGTATAGTTGAATTGTGCCAATCCAATAAGGTTAGATATTGCTTTTGTCCCAATGTCAGAGAGCTTGCATCCATGAGGGCTAGCTTGAAAGGGTAAGTCCCCAGGTAAACAATCAGAGCTCTTAAATTTGAATTCCTACTTCTCTATATATAAGGTTAGTGGATGGTCATATTTGGAGTTTTATCCTGGGTCTCACTGAAAGTGGGATCAAGGGTTCCTCCTCATCTATACTATTATTAATATTATTATTATATATATACAACTCTATTAGTGTGAACTATTACACTTATTTCCAAATTATCCCAGTATAACTATCTCATATTTTGATTTTGAGTTTCAAATTTTGATAGCCTTTTCAATTTATTTATTTATTTTATTTTACATTCAACTGGTTGATTTTCATTACACACATATATCTATGGTAACTCATTCACAACTCTTCTTGCATTTCTAATGTCTATTGGTTATGAGCAGAGCACCTTTGCATTTCTTGATTCTTGGTGTCGTAATGATAGAAACATGCAATTTTGCTCTATGTTGGGCTGCAACTAAAGAGATTGTTTAGACAATCCATTTTTTTTTTCTTTTCTGTGTGTCCTTTTCTTCCCTTTCTCAATCCTCTTGCTAAAAAAAGAAGAAGATCATTTTGCAGTTTTTATGGATCTTTCACTTTCACTGACAAGGACCAACCAAAAAAGAAAGAAAAAAGAAAAAAAACTTAATAAAAAAAGGGGCATTCTGAGAATTGAACTCGGGGCCTCTTGCACCCTAAGCAAGAATCATGCCACTAGACCAAATGCCCTTCTACATTAAGTACTTTATCTATTTTATATATCATGTACTTAATTAGGTTTGAATAAACAATGTTGTGCATCTATAATAGATTTGATGGTTCAAATAATGATGACAATTCTAGAATGCAGTAAATAGCATCGAGGAGTGTTTTTAAGCAAACTTCTTCAATCCCAAGAATGACTTCTAAAATCATAAAATATCAACGATGGTAAACTATGCATATTTAAATGTATTGTTCATCTGTTAACATTATTGATCTAACAACTATAAGCAGTGATCTCTAATTCTACAAAAATATTCATGTCAAACATTAGGTTGGGCATTACATTTTATCTCTCATCTATTTTTCATTTTATCTCACAATGTTTCTGAAATATGCAGTAATGCAGAAATTGGACAAATTTGATAATAAAATTGTAACAATCATATTTCATCTTTTTTCTTGTCCTAGGTTTTTTCTGGAGAGAAAATCATGTGAATTCCTTTTTCTTTTCTTTTTTTTAATTTCTTCTTTCTTTCATTTTGTAATATATTTACTTCATTTCATATTATAGGTGCCAGGGTACTTTCTGATTTGTTTTGAAGTCTATCCAGCCTGAGTCAACCAAGACTAAACAACTACTAGACCTTGTTTGAATTTTGAACCTGGAACTATACTGCAAAATGCTGCTGCATTTTCTTCCATTTCCTTTTATTTTCTCTCTTTCCTTTTTTTGGTGTTATCCAAACTCTACCAAAACCATTGTTTATTGAACTGAAGGATCCAACATGGTTTCTTTGCTTGATCTTGTTCCTTTAGGTTGTCACTATGGTGAGTTATTTTAGAACTAAAAACAAATTTTAATTAACAAGTAATAGTGATTGAACATGTAATATTTGATATTGATATGGATTATTGAAAGATTAATCATGCAGTGAGTAGGAGCATTCATCCATCATGTAAGAAAAGGATTTATAGTGGGAATGAGGGGAAAATAGAGAAGTGTTTAGGGATGCTTTCATCCCATGGTATAAATTTACGATGTGCATCATCTTAAGAAGCTTCTTCTTTGGAATTCACATATCTCAAACGTTGAAGCTGATCTATTAGCTAAACAAGGACTCTCTCTCTCTCTCTCTCTCTCTCTCTCTCTCTCTCTCTCTCTCTCCATGAGGAAGGAGCTAATATCACGGCACTTTATGTTTTTCCTCCTTTTTCCCTTTAGCTATATTTTGTAGGTAATCTTTATTTACTTTGTTTTCTCCAGATTTATGCACAATCGTTGTCATTAATTATCAAGAATAATTAACAGGGTGCAAATATCACAATATTGAGTGGTTCTTCTAAAGGTTTTTATCTATTAGGCTTCAATTCATAACTTTTTTATGGTTTTTCTAAGGACAAAATTAAGGGAAAGTAATAAGGATGAGACATGTAAACTGTTGTTTATTTGTAATAACTATAAAGGCTATTCCTCTTGGGTTATGTTATGGACCATCGCAAAAGGTCTTTTGCGACTATATTTTCATTATTTGCGATGGCTGATGGCGGTCGCAAAAAACACTTTTTTAGTAGTGTGCTGCTCTTTTTATTCTATATGAAGAATGACCGATTTAATTTTTCTATATTGCAAGAGATATGTCATGTTAAGACAGATGTGTATAGACGTTAACAAACTGGAAAGCTATAGTAATTTGTTATTTACCAGTATCTGTTGATTCTTGTCATATATGTGTTACATGAAGTTTCTTTAATTTCTAGAATTTATTTTTTATATTTATTATTTGTTTGGCCTTTTTTTTGGGGGGGGGCGAAATAAGGGATCTCAGGTCCACTGTATAAAAGTTCCTGTAATGGTTACTTCGTTGTTTTGTGGTGTACTTGTGTTGTTTTATGGTGTACTTGTCGATTAAATTGCAAATTATGAATGGACCTTGTTAGTGTTCAGAACATTGATGATGATGATGCATGTATAAATAGCAAGTTCTCTTGATTAAGTTTATTATTGAATCATCTGGATAGTTGTATTGGTTTCTCATATCTATTTTCAATTTTATGATAGTTAATAATGTGTAAAATGCCTCAAAATTGGTACTATTTTATTGTTTTTTTTTCTATTATAAACTTACTTGCCCTGGTGTTGGAAAGTTCTGAATTAGTTGTTTTTTTTATGGATTATAGGATCCTACTTATTTTGTTCTTAAAGAAGATAATTCCCCCTGCATTTTTGGCCTTATTGAGAAGCAGAGGTGGTTCTATGCTTGCGCTAAGAAATTGATTGAGAGGCTGATCTATGGTGAGTGCACTTATCTACAGCTTTAGCTGTTAAGGAAGCTTTTCTTGGTGTATTTTTATTTTTCACTTCTTCTTTATTGGTCGCGGTTGAGTGCACTTATCTAACGTGTTTTGTAATTATGTGGTTTAGGGAAACTTGTCGAAGAGATCACTCCACAATAATGCAGAGAAGTTTGAATTTCAAGCTGAGGTGTATGTCTCGGCTTATGGACATCATTATCAACTCACTTTCTAGCAATAAAGATATCTTCTTTAGGGAATATATTTGTGTACAGAGGACATGTTTTGATATGATTTTCTGTTTTGTATGGAATAATATTATTATTTTAGGTTGGAATATACTAATTTGTATGAAATTTGACATTAAAAGTTGTTCCTTTTTTGGATGGTTGGAAGTGAAATGGATGCAAATTGTGGAATGACTGAAGATATATGTATTGTTATATTTATATATGTGATATAGGTTGCATGGAATACATACATGTTATGGAAAAATTAATTAAAAAAATAAAATAAAATCATGTTGTTGCTACTAAACAATTAGTGGCTAAAAATGAAGTAAATATTTTTAGCGACTAAATAGTTAGTAGCTTAAAAAAAATAGAAAAAACCTTTTGGCTACTAAATATTTAGTAGCTAAAATAAAAGCAGACTTTAGGCAACTAAGAATTTAGTAGCTAAAAAGGATAAAATGAAAAAAAATAAAAAAATAAGATGAAAAAAAAACCCTTTGGCGACTAAAACTTTGGTCGCTGTAGATACTTCAAGTTTTGGCGACCAAAGTTTTAGTAGCGGAAAATAAGATCTTTAGCGACTAAAATATTATTTTTGGCGACTAAAATTATTAGTCACCATTTATAGGACTTTTGGCAACTAAATATTTTTTAGTCTCCAATACCTTCCCCGACAACCTTCTCGCGACCAATCCGGCGACCAAAATATTTAGTCAGGCAAAATTTTCGGCGACTAAAATCGTACTTCTGGCGACTAAAAATTTAGTCGCCAAAAGTGAAATTTCTTATAGTGTTTCATCACTAATGAGTATGAAATGGTTCAAGTTTCCATGTGTTCAATTAACGTCCGATTAAAGACAACCAAATTCTTATCTTGCTCATTTTTACTTCCAAGTTTTAGTTACTCCATTTTAGTTACCTTTCCATCCTTTAATCCAATTAAGTCCAAGGGTGAAATTAAGTCCTCTAATGGAAAGAGAGCTCAAACCAAAAGTTGTTGTAGGCATGAAAGAGACATCATGCCGTTGGTATTGAACCCTCTAAGGGATTAAACCATTAAGCATTACATCTCAATCTCATGCTTTAAAAAAACAAGTTGTTTGAACGACTTTCAAAGAAAAATAAAAGCCAAGAAAGGAAGGAGGTTGCAGAGATGATTAAGTGCTAAAAATGAGTGAGAAAAGCATAAACAAATGCTATCAACTCAAACAAGAAGTTGTCTAAGGCCCACAACACCAAACTTGGGAGGACTATTACACTACAAGCATGCAAATCAAAGCTCAAATGCAACCAACGGCCCAAAAATAGTGCTAAAACAGGTTAAAACAAGTCCTAAAACATGCTGGAATTAATCTAGAAATAGCTAGATTAACATGCTAAAACACGACACAAACTAGGCTAGTAAAAAAGAAACAAGGAGGGGAGGCTAACCCCTCCAAATTTGAACTTCAAAACATAATTTTAGCCACTAAAATAACTCTGAAAATCAGTGTTTAAAAGCTTGGAAAGAGATAGTAAAAGGGTGGGAAATACAAGGCCAAAGGCCTCCAAAATAAGGTACAAAGAAAGGCTGTCAACCCTCTACCTTTATGGCCTTAAACCCAAGCTTCAGCCCAAAAAACATAGAGTTTTGACAACCCAAAACAATGGAAAAACAATAGGGAAAATAGTAGAGAAAGCAAGCAAATAGGTAAAGCCTTATACCTCTTGAAGAGAAGAAGTAATTCAAGCAACAAAACCAAGTTAATAATACCCTTAAGAGCTCAAACCAAGCTCAAAAACACCTCAACTCAAAGATGAGAAGATTTGGTTAAGAGGGTATATGCAAAGGTTGAAGATTTGTAGGCAAAAGTGTAGAGATTGGCTAGAGAGAGAGAGAGAGAGAGAGAGAGAGAGAGAGAGAATTGTAGAGAGAGGAAAATTTTCGAGTTCAAAATTTTTTACCCTCAAAACAAGAGAGAGGGGTCTCTTATATATAGAAAACATGAAATTCCCTCAAGGAGATCCAGCCCTACACGTGGGGATAGATGTATGCATCTATGCAAATGGCTGGCACAACTAGCATAAAATATCTGCAAAAGACACTGGAGGTCGGCACCCGATCGAAAACCAAGAAGTGATGATCAGTAGCCCAAAAGGGGTGGCCGGTAGGCCACCAGAGGCTGCAGGCTTGAAAACCAAGGGTTGGTCCAAGAATGAGGCAATAAGGGTACATGGTTTGAAAGGCTCAAAACTGTAGCATTCCGCTGAGGGCTTCGAGCACCTGACATGCAAATAGATGCATCATCGGGTGTGCATGCAATGGTGTTCAAGTCATGAGGGCCGTAAAAAATGGGGTGTCTACAAGAGGGTATCTTCGTTGACCCACAGAAAATTGAAGCTATTGTGGACTGGCCTAGACCAGCCAATGTAATAGAAGTTAGAAGTTTCCTGGGGCTTGCTGGCTATTACAGAAGATTTGTGAAAGACTTCTCCAAACTTGCCATGCCATTGACATAGTTGACGCAGAAAAATGTGCCATTTGATTGGACTGATCAACGGGAGTCGGCCTTTCAAGAACTAAAGACCAGGTTAGTAACTGCACCAATTTTGACTTTGCCTAATAGTACTGATGGGTTTCAAATTTACAGTGACGCTTCATATAAAGGTTTGGGATGTGTATTAATGCAAAATGGTAAGCTGATTGCTGATGCCTCGCAACAACTCTGACCACATGAAAAGAACTATCCGACCCATGACTTTGAACTTGCAGCTGTGGTTTTTGCACTGAAGATTTGGCGCCATTATCTGTATGGAGTGACTTGTGAAGTGTATACTGATCACAAAAGCCTGAAATATTTCTTCACCCAAAAAGAACTAAACATGAGATAGAGAAGATGGTTAGAGTTGATTAAAGATTATGACGGACAGATTTTGTACCATCCAGGGAAGGCAAATACAGTCGCAGATGCCTTGAGATGAAAATCTATTGAAAATTTGTCATGTTTGCTCACTGGCCAGAGAGAATTGTTACGTGACCTAGAGAGGAATGAAATTGAAATAGTCTTGAGTGAACAATGTGGAATCCTAGCCGTCATTTCTACTCAGCCTGCAATCATTGAAGAAATTAGAGGGAAATAACTTGAAGATGAGTTCTTGAAGAAAGTTGTTGCTGAGATTGACTCAAAACCGAGGCCGGGATTTGTGCTTGATAATAATGTGTTGAAATTTCAGAATAAATTTTGTGTACCGGATTGTTCTGACTTGCGGAAATGTGTTATGACTAAAGCACACAATTCTAAACTTGCTATGCATTTGGAGAATACGAAGCTATACCATGACTTGAAACAGAATTTCTGGTGGCCTGGAATGAAGAAAATCATTGCTAATTTTGTGGCTAGATGTTTACATTGCCAACAAGTTAAAACCGAACATCAACAATCCATTGGTTTACTTCAGCCGCTTCCAATACCAGAGTGGAAATGGGAGCATATTACCATAGACTTTATTGTTGGACTATCGTGCTGTAGACACCCCATTTTTGACTGCCGTTAAGACTTAAGTGCCTCAGGTTGATCACTCGATGATGAAAGTTATGCTGTACAAACGTTCAATTTTTTCAGCAAGAAGACCTTCTAAATCCCAACCTTACACCCCATTTTTGACCAAAACTATTTTAGACCTTAAAACCCTCTTTTTCAAAATATTTTCCTAAATGTTTCTACGATGTTTCAAGGCTCGCATTTCGTTTAAAATGTTGCACTTTTCGATAAATCGAGTAAGGACAAACTGAGAATAAATGGAAGGGAGGTGAACTCTTTGAAAACATCTTATTTATAGGTTTGGGGTTAGAGGAAATAGGAGGAGAGGAAAGAAAACTAGTTGGGGAAAAAGGTTGGGCATCAATCCGTTGAGAAAGAAATGAGTAGTCTTCACTAAAATAGGCATATCTCTTTGTACACTTATAATTTAGATGTGAGGCTACCTCCATTGGAAAGTAGACTTCTGGGGCTTCAATTTAGACTCAAGAATAACCTAAAACCGAGTTCGGATGAAGGAGATATACCCATTTGAAGTCGAGCTTGGAAGCAAATTTTTGTCTGGCCGGCCACTAATAGTGTACGGCCGGCCACTTGTGTCAAAAACCATATCTTTTTGCCAACTGTGCTAGCTGTCTCCATAGGTGCATGCACTGCACCAGCTGTCTATATACAGATTTTTCCGACCTAGTAACATGTTTTTCTATATATAGATGACCACCCCTCTTGAAATTAGGTTAGAAAAAAATTCCAAAAGTACCAAAACTTGCATAGCTCTCTCTCTCTATCCCTCTCTCTCTATCCCTCTCTCTCTCTCTCTCTCTCTCTATCTTGCAACCTACACACTCTCTCTCTACACTCCCTAAACCAAAAATTTAGCTCTTCTTGCTGAGGTTCTTAAGCTCAAAACTCAGCCCTTGAGAGTAAGAACTTGTGGGCTTGTTAACAAAAGAGTTACCTTGCTTCAAGAGGTATAATTTTGAGCACCTCTACACTACTTCTTCCTTCTCTTTTCTCTCTATTTTTGAACTATTTTTGGACTATTTTTATGGGCTGAAACTTGTTGCTTAAAGCTATCAAAGGTGGAGGGGTTAACCACCCTTCTTCGAACCTTGTTCTCTAAGCTTTTGCCCTTGTGTTTCCCATTTCTTTCTCAACTTCTTCTAACTTTTTACCATAGATTTTCAGAGGCTAAAAGAGTGGTTTTGAAGTCCCAAAAATGGAGGGGTTAGCCACCTCTCCTTTGGTTTGTTTAATAGCTTAATTTCTCTCTTATTTTAGCTTACTCTTTTGGCTTTTTGTACATTAATTTATGTACTATTTTTAGGTGTTTTAGGACTGTTTTAGGTTGTTTATTTCATTTATGCTTTGTATAGCATACTTGTAGTGTAATGGTCCTTATAGGTTTGGTGTTTTAGGCATTAGACACCAACCTATTTGAGTTGATAGCATTTATTTCAAGTTTTCCATACTTGTGTTCATCTCTAATCATCTCTGTACTTCTCTCATTTCTTGGCTTCTTCCTTGCTTTGAGAGTCGTTTCAAACCGATTGCTTGCTTAAGCTTGAGATAGAGATCGTTGTGCTTAATGGTTTAATCTCTTCGATGGTTCATTACCAACGGCATGACATCTCTCTCATGCCCAAAACAACCCTTTGTTTGACACTTCCCTCCTTTAGTGGACTTAATGCTTATTTTGAAAATGGTTCAAGAGTCGATATCAACTGCTTCTCTTGATCAATATCATGATATAGAGGAGGTTCATGAGTTTGTAATTGTGCATTTATTGAAATTGTATCCCTTGGTTAATAAGTCATCACGCAATGAATTTGCGCCGATTGATGGCTTGTGAGCCTACTTCTCATTTGAGTTGTCTGATGATAAGGAGAGGTAGGGTGGACAAACATCCCCTGAGAATGCTCTGTTTATGCTCTATTTGTTTTCTGTTGTAGCAGGAGAAACCCAACATTAGTGGCTCGTAGGCCACCTTTATCGTACGGCAGGCCACTATTAGTGGGCGGCCGGCCACCACTTCTAGCCTGCCGGCCACCTTTTTCAGCCAGGCAATACTATTTTTTTTTCACAGTGCAGAGCAGAGGCTAAGGTGTAAAACAGTGCAGAGACATTCTCGGGGGAGAAAAATTCATGTGCATGCATAAGCTATTTCCTTGTTCTTCGGGACCCGTTAGATTTTTGTTAATAGTAGTATGCTGTTAGTGAACTTGTAATTAATTATTTAGTTGATTAATTCTGTAATGTAACTAATTAGTTAATTTATATTAAGTAATTAGAGTCTATTGTAACTATTTAATTAGCTAGAATAGTTAGTTAACTTCGGCGTTGTAATAATTAGTTAAGTAGCTTAGCTAATTCATTCATTTGGGCCCTCCTATGCGAGGGCAAATATGTAATAATGCATGTATGTCTTCCAACCTCGCGTCTTTCTCCCTTTTATTTACCCGTTTATGTTAGATAGTATAGAGCATCATGTTTACTTAGCATTTCTCATGATTTGCATCCGTTGTCTTGCATGCATTAGGCCCGACGGATCATTCGAACTCACATTGTTATTTATTACTTCTTTGAAAATGGGCTCAAACCGCATACTAACAAATTGATTCACATGCCATGTTAGTAGCCAAGCCTATCAAATGCATATTGTAGGTGTTGCATTAGTCATATTTCATTAGTTAGGATCATGCATTTTTCTAACTGTTCTGTTTCTTTTGGCTCACCTTGGGAATTGGGTAAACTTTATTACTTTAGCATATAGCATGCGTGTGATTGTTTCCATATCAAGCATGATTACCATGAGGCTAAGTGCTTAATTGATATAGCTCTTGAATGCCTGTGGATGAAGGCTAATTGCTTAAGTTGTGATGATTTATTTAAATGTGTATATGAGATCACTTTTTCAAGTGGTACATATTCAAACCATTTTTCAAAACAAACATAAAATCAAAGTGTTAACATTTTTAAAAATTAGTCTATACTTGTGTGAATCACATAGTAAAAATAGCCTAATAATTGAAACAAGAGCATATAATGTAAATAAGAATCACATCATGATTAGTGGAGGTCGATCTTTGATCGGGCGAGTGGGGTGCTCAATTCATGACCTTCCCCTCTCGTACCTAAGCTCTCGAGCCGAGACACTTTGGTGATGACGGACACGTGGCCTTTGGCACGATTCATGGGTTTCCTAAATTTTCCAAAAACATTTAGGTAGCGACTCTGAAATCTGGTAAAGCAGTTCAATTTTGACATTTTTTTATTCAAAATTGATTTTCTAAAAGATTTTCCGAATTTGGACTCATTTGTGTTTATCTATTTCACATTGCACTTGTGGAATTAGATTTAGAACCACGGGATTCCGAACTGTAGGGTTATCGTATCCGAAAGGAGCACGAAAAGCAAGCTACACTCGCTTTTCCCGAGGTGTGGATTCTATCTGGGTCATAGTTAATCGTTTAACTACGTCTGCCCATTTTCTGTCTGTTAAAACCATTTATAATGCGGATAAGTTGGCTAACATTTATGTGAATGAGATTGTAAGATTACACGGTGTGCTAGTGTCCATTGTGTTTGACAGAGATTCTAAGTTCACATCAATATTCTGGCAGAGTTTGCAACAGGCTTTGGAAACTGAGTTAAGACTGAGCAGTGCATATCACTCACAGATAGAAGGCCAATCAGAAAGAACGATACAGACCTTGGAAGATATGCTACGAATGTGTGTGTTAGACTTCCAAGGGAATTGGGAGACTTACTTTCCTTTAGCCGAATTTGTGTATAACAATAGTTATCATTCAAGTATTGGTATGGCTCCGTATGAAGCTTTGTTTGGTAGAAAATGCCATTCTCTGATCTGTTGAGCTGAGGTAGGTGACAGACCTTTGTTGGGACCGGAACTTGTGCAAGAAATGACTGAAAACGTGAAATTGATTCAACAAAGATTGAAAACTGCACAAAGCCACCAAAAGAGTTATGCAGATGTCCGAAGGCGAGATAGAGAATATGAAGTTGGGGACCATGTGTTTATTAAGGTGACTCCTATGAAAGGGCAAACACGGTTTGGAGTAAAAGGCAAATTGGCATCGAGATATGTTGGACCATATGAGATTCTTAAGAAAATCAACCCAATGACTTATCGGGTGGCCTTACCGCCGATCATGGAACATATGCATAATGTCTTTCATGTCTCAATATATGCTTCAGGATTATTTGAGAGATCTGTTACATGTGATTGAGCTGATTCATGTGCTTCTAAAAGATGATTATACGCACGAGAAAAGGCCAATTCAAATTGTGAATCGCCGAATCAAGAGATTGAAAAACAAGGAAATTCTTTTAGTAAAAGTTGATTAGCAGAACCATAGAGGGACTTATGCAACTTGGGAGACGGAAGAAGACATGATGAAGAGATACCCAGATTTGTTTCCTCTAGATCCGATATTCTTTCAAAATGAAGGCAACTCGAGTTTTGAGGACCAAACTCTTTAAGGTGAAATTATGAATTAATTGCGTGTGAGTTACATTATTTGTATATATATCTGTCTGTTATAGGAATATCTGTTTGTATTTCCATTTTGTTCTGCGAATTGAAACCCTTATCGACATCCGCTTGCGAAATTGACTTGGTTTCTGTATTATTCAGAATGTTTAGAATTTTATGGTAGGTTTAACTAAAATCTGATTCGAAACGATTAAATTAGAACAATCAATGTCCATTTGATTAGCTTTAATTAATCACCACCAATCAAGCCTATATAAGGCTCCTATATGTACTACCACTCATCTATTTTCCTTAATCACACCTTTAAGCCCGCCCACACACACACACAACAAACGTGAGACAAAAGAGAAGACTTGAGCTCAAGCTAAGGGATTTGCTAGGGAGAAGAAGAATTGGACTTAGAGACTCAAGAATTAAGCCTCTAGCTCTCACTTTGGAAAGTCTAGGTAAGAATTCAACCCTTAGATTGTACAATTTTGTAGCCTAAGCCATGAATTCAAGAGAATTAAGTTGTGTAATGCAAGAATTGAGCTAGAATTGGTGAAATGGAGTCCTACCATGCATGCATGCACTTTCATCACATTTTTTAGTTGAATTTCAAGTAATTTACTCATGCATGTTCTTAGTTCACCTTTGGTTTGGTAAGTCCTCAAGTTTGATTCCATTTTACCCTCATTGATCATGTTTTGAAAGCTTTGAAGACAAACAATTACATGCATGTGATGTTTTCCATCTTTCAAGCTTGAATTTGCACAAGTGGCATTCTATTGGGCCTTGATTTTTTGCAAAATGATCTTCAATTCTTGATATTCTACAAGTTTCTAAATGTCTTCTTGAGTTTTGACCCAAAAAGATGAGTTTTGTAGTGTTTGATTTTAGTTTTGAACTAGGAAGTGCAATCTGGAAGTTCCAGATTCCACCTCCCCGCTTAAGCAACAGAACCTGCGCTCGAGCGACCACGCACATTTTTGTACTTCCTCTCGAGTGACCAAAAGTTGGCTCGAGCGTAAAATGCATGCTCCCAGAAGTTTACATATTTGGCAGACCGCTCGAGTGACAAGAGTTACGCTCGAGCGAGAACCTCAGTATCATGCTCGAGCGACTGTCGAGCGGAAAATCAAGTAACCAGTACTTTTGCAAAGTTTACAGACCGCTCGAGTGAAGGAAGTTGTGCTCGAGCGACCACTCATATTTTTGAACCTCCGCTCGAGTGCAAGAGGACCCTGTTTTCAGAAAATCAAACCAAGTGTTTTCAAGTGCATTTTGGCATTCTCATTGCATCCTAGTGTAGACGTCCCCGAACGCCCCGGGAGGATGATGTCCCATTCTGTTCATTTGTGGGTTGGCTACAGTTCGGACTCAAATTGTCACGGTTCTTAATCTGAACCAAAGAGTCCAAATCCGGCAAATCGTTTTGAGAAAACAGATTTTTAGAAAGAAGTGCCAAACATGGACTGCTTTGCCAGATACAGAGTCGCCACCTAAATATTTTTTTTATGGGGGAATTTAGGAAACCCTGACTCTTTTTCCTAAGGCTACGTGTCCGTCATCACCAAAGTTGCCTTGGCTCGGGAACTTGGGTACGATTGGGGAAGGTCAGCTATGAGCACCCCTTCTCGCCCGATCCGAAGATCGGCCTCTACTAATCATGATATCTTGTTTTTGAAAACACATGCGTTCGTATTCCGATTAATTAGCTAGAATTACTATGTGATGCGCACAGCAAAACAAGTATAGACTAAATCGCCTAATTTGGAAGCATTGCATATCCGTTTGTTTGGAAAACGATTTGACATTTGCTACTCACAAGTAGGCTAAAACACGGATTTCAACGAGTTGTTCCGACTCAAACAATCCAACCTTCACCCACAGGCATTCAGGCAGTAATATCACATAAGCACGTAGCCACATGGTAAGCATGCTGTCATGTTAACATTCATACTCATGCGAGATGCTAAAACATAAATACTTACATCGTACTCCTTGCCAAAACAATGAACTAGTTAGTAATCATGCATGATCCTAGTTCAAGTTAACAAATGGCTAATGCATCGCATATAGAATGTCACTAAAATAGGCTCGACTATTCTAAGGATGACATGTGAAATGCAACAACTCGATGCACGTATTCAAGTTTGAATTTGAAATACTATGCAGTTAGCATGATGCGCCGAGCCCGGTGCATGCAAGACTGATGAATGAATGCACGCATGCATAGTATAAGGTTGGAAGACATGCACGCCCGAATACTAATCATCAAAAGCAAGTAAGTAAAAGGGAGAAAGATTTGGGGGTTGGAAGACATGCACACACGCACCCACACTTACTACAAATTCGCCCTCGCTCGGAGGAACCAACAGAATATACAAATTAATTAACCTACAAGCTAATTAATTATTACAGACCACCTAAGTAGTAAAGCAATAAACAGCCTTGGGAAGAGGGTCCAATGCACGCGTGCTCGGGTTTGCTCGGAAATCTATCGCCATGCACAAGTTGCCTCTATTTTCCCTGCTCTGCTCCTCTGAAAATTGAACAAGTCCCAAGGTACACTCCATGGACACTGTGGAACACCACCGACCAAGGGGAATCACCACCGGCCAAAGGGAGTTGGTCATCGACCAATTATGGAGCTCTCGGCCACAAATATTTGGTCGGTCGACAGTATAGATGGTTGGCCGGCCAAAGCTTCCTGCAGAAACCTGTTTTGACAGTAGTAGAGGGCAAAACATGGCATGGCAATGCATTTCAAGCAATGTGTGCACCAACCACACTTCTTATCATGTTCATGACTCAAAGGAGGATGGCTCTCGATTCTCGGACCATCAATCGCGCATTTCAATGCGTGATGGCCAAAGAGGCCAAGTGTGCATTTTGATATAAAATGAAATGCAAACCAAACCAACACATAAGGCCCAACCTCTATCATGCTCAATTCAAGAGGCAAGGCATGCATGCCAATGTAATGCAACCTAGACATGTGAACTAAGTATGCAACATGAGCATAGGCACAAGCAATGCATATTAGGCACACAACCTAAGCAATCAATCATGCAAAGCATGGAACAATTATGCTAATGACAAGCATACAAGATGTAATGTGGGCATGCAAGTAGGCAAGGCGTGTGACAACATGTTAGGCAACTTGACCAAAGAAATGCATGCCAAATGCAAGTGTGATTCAAGCATGCAACAACATACAAGGTGGGCATGCAACAACATGCAAACAATGGACTTAAACTAGCTTGGGCAGCTCTCTACTAGGCCCAAAACAGTGGCCAACATGCTAGGGAAATGAAGGCAAAATGACATGCAAACATGCATGCATACATGGTTCAAAACCTAAGCATCGAAGAGCAACTTTTAAGCACACTTAAAAGAGACAAACATGGATATATAACCAACACGTTAAACACTGAAAACATGCTAGAAAAGGTGCCAAATCAAACACACCATGCAAGTAAGGCATGCAACAATGGTCCAAGACCTAAGGCTCACCAAAGAGGTATTGAACTACACTTAGCAAAACCAAACATGGCATAATTTGAACAACCAAAATCAGAGTTTTAGCATGTTGAAACAAAGCCAAAAACACATTGACATGGCATCCTAGGGGCCTAAACATGATGGCATACGCAATGACACATCCAAGGAGCATAAGACAACAACCTTTTAACACATTAAAGGGGCATCAAATGCGAGCATACAAGCACACCACAAGGACTGAAATGGCATGGCAAGTGGTTCCAAACCACTGAAACAAAGCAAGGATGGCATGTTAGAGAAGTCAATGCTTAAGGCATACAAGAGAGGTTACATGGTAGCTATACAAAGCAAAGCATGGATGACTCAAATGACCAAAAATAGACCTCAAGCATGTCAAAACAAGCATAAAAGCTTCACAAAGCTAAGCCAAAACAAGTGAGCATGGTAGTCTAAAGGCTAGGCACATGTTAAGGCAAATTATGGCATTACAAGACATGTATGCAAGGCAAGCATGGTGTGTCTAAACCAAGTAAAAAAAGTGCTATATCATGGCAAAATAAGCACAAATAACACTTAAGACATGGCCAACATGAACTCAAGAATGGTGCTCACACGTGAGGGAAAAATGGCAACTTTTGAAGGTAACAAGGAGAGGGGATGGCCCTCTCCTTCTTCGGACCTCAAACCACCATCCTCACCACTGAAATCCCTCAAGATTTCAGTGGTGAGGAAGCCCAAACAAGGTGGTCCTGGAGCTTACCCAAATACCACAAAAATGGGGCCTAACAAGGCCTATGAGGGGTCAAACAACCCCAAAGCTCAAAGCAACCTTAAGCAACTATTTTAAGAAGGTAAAAACAAGACTTTTATATGTTATACACTAAGCTCAAAAATAGATGCAAGATAGGCAAAAAGACTATGTAAAAATGGGGAATAAAGAGCAAAATTCTTACCCTTGTTGACCCCTTTCAAGAACAGCACTCCAGCTGCTTCCTTAGCTCCAAACCAGCTCCAAAACTTCAAGAACAACTCCTTAGTACCTCAGTAGCTAAAGGAAAGTGTAACTCTAGGTGTTTGTGTGCAAAACTAAGCACAAAACACCTTAAGGCAAAAAAAAAAAGGGAGGGAGATAGAGATAGATAGATACACTTATGACCTAACCCTAACTCAGAGTTCCTCTAGACTTTTTTTGTAACCCTAGAGGAGGGGGAAGAGGCCTCCTCTTTATAGAAGATCACTGTTGCAAAGCTTTCCAAACAAGCTAAGCAAGAGTGAAATCCCTCCATACATGTGTATGGAGGGGGTGCAAGGTGTATGCCAGCTAGCACAGCTGGCATAAAAATATCTGCAAAAGCAGATGCACAGTGATTGGCCAGCCAAAAATGCCAAATTGGCCAAATAAATGGCCGACCGACCAAACAGAGTGCCGACCGGCCAAACATTTGGCCGATGGCAACAAAACACAGCCGGTGGCCTGAAGCCATGGCCGGTGATGTGTGGGGATGGCCAACAAGTCATTCCCTGCTCCTCAAAAGCAAAACACAAGTGTTTGGTGCAAAACCAGACACAAAACAGGCAAGTCGAGAGGTCCCGAGACAAGGCGCGTAGCCGAGACCTCTGAGAACTCAAGACGAACACAAACATGGATAACCACCGAGTGTTCAAACGGTGACGTCCAGGTCTTGAGGACGGTCAAAATTAGGGTGTCTACAGTTGCCCCTCTGTGACAGAACTCGAAAGTCATAGCAATGACGGGAGTGAGTGTCAAAGCCCAGAGACGATCCATTTTTGGCAAGGCCGAAAACTTAGATAAACATGCAAGACAATAAAGATATGCGCCCGAAGGCAGGGGCAAAATGCAACTGACAATGCAAGAAGCCGAACATAACTTATGATCATGCAAAGAAAAGCTGTAACGAAGCACATACAATGCAATAGTTTTAAGCAAGCATACACCAAACTGCACTACAATGCAGAGAGGGTGTAAGAGAATTGTGTAATTCTCGATACGTCTCACTCGAAAAATACAATACTTGTGCAGCTCGTCTGGTCACACCAGCTTCAAATGAACCGTACATACAATATCGTTCCTAAAAGAGAAAGAAAACTCAACAGGTGCAATATTGTTCGCAACATGCATAACAATGCAATCTAAAGCTGCGCGACAACGCGAATGTAGGATTTAAGGTCTCCTTAGACCGAGGGGTGCACAAACAGTGCGATGATATGCAATTGAATCTAATGTAATGCAAATGATATGCAAAAATTACAAAACAAATGTAAAAACAATGCAAATGATATGCAACTGAACTAAGCAATGCAAATGATATGCAAAATTACAATGTAATATACAATGCTAACGATTATGCAATGAAATTGAATCATGATCAAATCATGAACAGTTCAAAACCACACAAATGTCAAATAGATGATGGAGATGCAAAGTCCGCCTACCATAGAAAAGGTGCCGCAACCCTCAAACCACAATATCAGCAATGGAATAGGCGCGTACACATGTAGAACTATGAGTAATGTAGACGGAACACAAGAACAAGTTAATTGGGTGGAATGACATAAGTGAGGCATGCTCGGTTCAGAAAAGCTCATGATCCTAAATGCTGGATGCAATCGAACTACACTACAATGCAGTATATACAGTGGATATGGCACGCGACCAATCTGTGTTTTGCCTAGGAAAGGCATGGACATATACAAACCACGTTTAACACAGAAACGGTGCCGTCACCCACAACAATAGGTGCGTACACAAAATTCTCAGATTCATGCTTCGACGTAAAGAGTACGGGTATATACCAAACCAAGCTCAACATGGAGAGGTGCAAGCCATAGGCGGGGGTGATGCAGTGAATGCATGCAATCTATAATGCAATATATACAAATGTGCAATGGATATGTACAATGCAATCTGCTGGGGAGAATGCAATGGAAGCTATGTTATGTACAATGTATAAGGCTCACGGCCAAACCTTGTCTTGCCTAGGAAAGGCATGGACACATACAAGCCACATCTAACACAGAAACGGTGCCGTCACCCACAACAATAGGTGCGTACACAAAATTCTCAGATCCGTGCTTCGACGTAAAGCGTATGGGTACATACCAAACCAAGCTCAACATGGAAAGGCGCAAGCCGTGGATGGAAGTGATGCAGCAAATGCATGCAACTACAATGCAATATTTACAATATGCAATGGAATGGAGTATTTACAATGAAATATGCATGACAATGCAATATTTATAGTGGATGCATGACATATGCACTATTTACAGTGAAATGCATGACATATGCACTATATATAATGATGCATGACATATGCATGTTGTTTTTGTTGTTTTCATTTTTTGAAATGCATGAAAGATGCATGACAATGCATGTTGTTTTTTTTTTTGTTTTCGTTTTTTGAAATGCATGAAAATGCAAATGAAAGATGCATGACAATGCATGTTTTTTTTTTGTTTTTGAAATGCATGACAAGTGCATGATGATGCATGTTTTTTTTTGAAATGCAAATAAAAATGCATGATGAAACAAATGCGCGACGACGCGCGTCTTTTGAGGTGCATGACAATGCACATGAACTTGAATGCGCGACAACGCGCGTCGCTTGAAATGCATGACAATGCATGTGAAATTGAATGTGCGACAACGCGAGTCGCTTGAAATGCATGACAATGCACATGAGGTGCGTATAACGATGCGTGACAAAGATCATGTATGACAAACACCGAAGGACTTACACCTTTAGAGGATTTAAGGTCTCCTAGACCGAGCGTATTTAAGGTCTCGCAAGACCGAGCGTATTTAAGGTCTCGCCAGACCGTGAGGTTCATAACAATGCAAGTCGTGCGTGTTACAACGCGTGTATGCATGCATAACAATGCAACCTATTTAAGGTAGTTACTGAATCTCACAAGATACCAAAAGGATATGAAAAGGATACACGTTGCACGTATTCAAGTGCTACGCACAGAAAACACGGTCTGAGGTCAAAACGGAGACCGGTTGAGCTTCGGAAATGCACTCTCTTGCACTGTCTTGAGCAATGAAGGCCCCAAACCACACATATGATCCAAACAAAGGCGTAGGAGGTTCACCAGCCATCGGAGGAGGTCACCGGCTATCCACTGGCCTCAAAACAAATCCATCGGCCAAATCTTTGGCCGACCGGCTAACAGTGTGGCCGACCGACCAAATCTGCCTTAATCGGGGCAGTTTGGACATTTCGGCACGGGTCTTTTAAAATAGGGCCTCTAGCCCTATTCTTTTCACTTCCTCTTGCTCGAAATTTCTTTCTCCGTCTCTCTATGCTATTTTCCTTCCTTCTATTCTCTATTTTCCTCGATTTTAGAGCCCATTTCGACGTTTGATTCGCGAATACCTTCGCGTTTCAAACATTTTGAACCGAACAAATCTTGAATTCGGTGACTCTTTCTTGATTTCCACCACTCGGGGTTTGTTTCCCTCGAGTTTCCCTCGATTCTTGTGCCTTTTCTGCACCTCGACCTTTTCGGCCATTTTTTGCCCCCTCGGGGTTGATTTTTTGATTGACTTTTCATATTCTTGCCCGGTTTTTCCTCTTCCGGCCATTTTCACACCACTCTCGGCATGGCAAACGATCTTCCACAGGGCAAGACTCCCCCGGTGCAGGAGATGGATCCCGAGGCTGAGCTGTTGCCGCTTCACATCCGGCCGTTCGATCCGGCGGCCTACAGACCGGCGATTCATGTGCTACCTCCTGACAAACTTCGCCAGTTCAGGAGTTTCGATAGGGGCGTGCCACGAGAGCTTTTTCTGCGCGAGCTAGAGTCACATCTGTCTTTTGGCGGTTCTGAGGTACAGTCTTCCCTCTTGGTTTATTTTCTGCAATGTAGAACATAACTACCATAGTTGATTCTGTTCTTTAACTGCTTAGCCCAGATACGCCGATGCATTACACACTGTATTTCACTGTGAGCACACTTGTATCTGATATCTGCTTGAATCTGAAAAGGTGCACACATGTTATATCTGCACTGAACTGCTCGAACTCACTGATTCAACTAATGTTGTAGTTCACCTTGAGCACACCGGTACCCGATGTCTGTTTGAATCTGAAACGTGCACACACGTTGTATTTGCATCAATTTTGACTGTTCCTCAAAACTATACATTTCATATTGCTTGGCAACTGTTTGCTTTTGAATATAAGGGGATTCTCATGCCTTCCGGGGGTATGGGACTGTTGCTGCCCGCAGATGGTACATGGAGCTACCCGATGCGGTCCGTCGCATCGTTGACCAGGCTGGCTTCAACACTTTCTGTAGGGGACTCTCACGCCTCACTGCGAGCAGGCCTCTCCTTGCTGCTCTGGTGGAGAGATGGTGGGACACCACCGAGTCCTTCCACTTCTCTGCCACGGGAGACATGACGATGACTCCCTTCGACTTCTTGATGCTCACCGGCATCGGGGTAGGGGGTGATCCGATCCCCTTCGACACCGACATGGACGAGTGGGAGGCCGCTCAGATGTATCCTCTCGGTGACCTGCCGCCTCTTGCTCGGGCAAGATTTGTCCGATACTCGTGGTTCGAGGACCACTTCAGGATTCAGCCAGCCTTGGCTGAGGAGGTGCTGATGGCTCAGAAGGAGGCGGAGTAGTATGTACGCGGCTTCCTCGTGTTTCTGCTGGGGACTACTCTATTCGCCGATCGGGCGAACACCGTGCCCCTGTCTGCTGAGTGCACTGGTGGACGTTACACGTATCCGCCGCTACGACTGGGGTGGCGCAGGTTTGGCCACACTGTACGGGTACATGAGCTCATCCTCTCGCCTCAGCGGACAACTGCTCGGAGGCTACTGGCGAGCTTGGGAGGTACACCTCTTTCTCTGTTTTACATTTCTGCTTTACATTATCTGTATTCTGTACATTGCACACACTGCGGTCTGCTTCACGCTGACTGTATACTGCACACACGGGACACATATAATATACTTTACACTGACTGTACACTCTGTACACTCTGTACAATACACTGCACAATACACGGTTCCACAGTTTCTGCTTTATTCTTCATTCTACTTTATCTGATAAGCATACTGGTATTTGCTCTGCAGTTGTGGGTCTATGCCTACTTCCCGAGGCTTGCCCCAGTGCCGGACGAGGAGACCCCTCTTGGCATTCCATTCTCCCGCCGTTTCGATGTAAGATGCGTACGAAGACCCCGGGAGTCGTTCATCTTCTTCCGCCGCTACTTCGACACCATCACCGCCGCAGAGGTATGTTCAACTTTATAGTTTATTTCAAGCTTCGCCTTGCATTATTCTTTTGATAACAGTAGATAACAAACTGTGTATCATTTACAGATCACGTGGTAGACTTGGGCTCCGTTGCCAGCCGCAGTTCGGGAGCGGTATGTCGGTGCTGAGGAGACTGCCCGATTCAGGCTTCTGTTGGAGGGCCCGGTCTATCGGGCTTGGTACCTAGGCGAGCGCTTCCTGTGTCAGACCCTAGGTGTACCGGAGCAGACAGTTTCGCTTCTCCCTCCCATTGATATGAGATAGACTGAGAGATACCCCCCACATGAGATGACCGATTACACGATCAGATGGGAGGCAGAGTGCTTCAGGGGCGAGGGCGACTACGCAGAGTACGTCCAGACCTATATCATGCAGCCTCTGAGCAGTGGTCGCCAAGCTAAGAGAGAGAGGTCGGCGGCGCCAGCAACTAGAGCGGGAGTAGGAGCAGGGGCAGGAGCGCCCAGGATGGCTCGGGCTCGTGGCAGGAGTGGGCCTCGGAGAGGGCGAGGAGCCGGGTGGCTAGCGTTGCCCATGATGATGACCTACAGAGGGCAAAGTGGGGAGACTTATCAGATCCCTATTGCTCCTCCCCAGGCTGGTCACGAACTAGTCAGTTTCTATGACTTGCCCCCGGTATGTACTATTGCACTTTGCACAGTCATTTCATTTTATTTTTCTTGATATTCTTCAGAATACTGATACTTCTAACACTTTTGCAGGCTTCCTCAGAGTACACTCGTCAGTCCTTAGAGTTGGCTGCCTCCGCGCTGGGGATGCTAAAGCAGAGCTTGGACCTATTGGCTCTTTACAGTATCCCGGTAAGTCTTTCTGACCACCATCTCAAACTCTGCATAAACTATTTCACACAATCTGATGCATTCGCACTATCAACACAGCACTTGATACACGGCCCTCACGGCATTCATACATTGCATCCAGTCACTACATTCTACACTGATACACTGCTCACAGCATTCATACTCTGTACTCAAACACTGCATTCTGCACTGATACACTGCTCATTCATACACTGTACTCACACACTGTACTTGATATTGATACTCCGCTTTTGCATAACATACTGATGCGTTTGCCATTTGTCCTTTTCAATCTCCATTCCAGATTCTAGCTGCAGAAGGTGCTCCAGCCGGGCCTTCTATTCCTGCTCGAGGAGAAGGGAGAGGTGGCACTGTATTCCCCCGCACCAAAGCGGGGCGCACTCATGTTGGGAGTAGCCCTCGGGCACCAGTCCCTGACGATGATGAGTCTGAGGCGAAGGCAGAGGCAGAGTCATCAGAGGAGGAGACCGGAGGCGACTCAGGCTCAGGCTCAGATGATGGTGCTGATGACGATGCTCCTGGACCTTCGTCTAGGAAGAAGAGGAGGACAGACCCTCAGGCCTGAGACCACTTTCTATTGATCCAGATTTTTGCTGCTTTTTTTCTTTTTGCACTTTTCCTTTTCTTTTTGCTTGAGTACCTTGTACTTGTCACGACCCGAACCCGCCCCCGTGGGTTAAGGATGTAATCGGCCAGTAATCATGAGATTACTAACGGCCACAAGCTGATCCAAACGTATTTTAACAGAGTTAATAGGGGCCAAACGGAAGCAATTCCAAACTTTTTCCATAGAGTTGTGCTTACATGGCACATCAAAACAAACCATATACATAGACATTAATAACCCACAACAGTAAAACAGGTGCATGAGTTCCGTACAGACAGGATCATATAAGTCTAAGTCAACCCATCAAAACTATATACAGAATTACACAAAGTCCTCGCCATCACGACAACATAGAACAAATGACAAAAAGGTGAAGACGGGTCTCATGCGTGAGACACAAGGGCTGACTCTCCAAAACTTGGGTTGTTCTACACAGGCTTCACTGAGGCTGGGTCTAGACCTCTCTTGGCTCACCTACAAAGATATGAATAAGCGTGAGCGATAGCCCAGTGAATAATATCAATTACAAAGTTATACAACAAGACGTAGAACAACATTCTCCAAATGACCTTGGGCCCAATTCATATCTGTATTTAACATATATAAGGGTAATTTAAATCAAGTAACTATAGTTTCATACATACTGGCCTTTGGCCCATTCAGATTTACTTTCATGACAAAACGGCCTCTTTCCCATCCATTCATATCAAAACGGCCTTTGGCCCACTCATTCATGTCAAAACGACCTTTGGTCCATTCATTTGTCTCAAAACGACCTTCGGTCCATTCATTTATGCCAAAACGGCCTTCGGCCCATTCATTTATGTCAAAATGGCCTTCGGTCCATTTATTTATATCAAAATGGCCTCCGGCCCATTTATTCATTCTTGCCAAAACGGCCTCTGGCCCATTTATACTTTCGTATCAAAACGGCCTTCAGCCCATATATACTTTCGTATCAAAACAGCATTCGGCCCATATATACTTTCGTATCAAAACTGGCTCATAGGCCTTTCAAACTGTGTCCACCATTCAGATTAATGAACTTTACAAAACTTACATAGAAGTAGCAATTGGACAATAACATATGTCAGATATTACTCACAGTGATCGGTTGGTTGAATTGCCCTGGAGCTTGACCCTACATATCACATAACACATATGGGTCACAAATAATTCAATCCGTTCTTTAATTCACATATTCCTCTTGAGGCTTCATTCTTATCTCTTTAACTCAATTACAATGCTCAATGTATGCCTGAGAGTGATTAGAAGTGAAAAGGAACGGAAAAACAGGACACATAATGCATTTTCAGAATTCCAGAAAACAGGGTCCCCGCTCGAGCGTGGGATTCCCCGCTCAAGCGAACCCTTAGGGCCTGCAAAAGTGCTGGTTACATCATATTCACGCTCGAGCGTGAACTCTGCCGCTCGAGCGGAAGTCCTGACTACATAGCTCCCTGCTTGAGCGTCAACTTCCCCGCTCGAGCGGGCACCATGTCTGCAAAAATATGCTGGGAGCACAAAATCCACGCTCGAGCAGCGGTCTTCCCGCTCAAGCAGACACCAAATTTCTGGGTTTTCCAGGTTGGTTCTTTGAGTTCAAATTCGACATTCCAACCACAATTCTTGCATACTATGGTCCCAATTTCACATTTACACATGCTAACATGCTACCAACACAAGATTACAATATTAGGAAACTCAATTTCATAATTCATCAACATACATGTCTCATTTTAACTCCAACTCATGCATTCAAGGTTCCCATTTTAAATAAACAACATGCATGGCCATATTAACTTTCATTTCCACTTCTAATGTTGCAATTAGTGTCCATTCCCATGAAACTCAACAAAAACATGCTTGCAAGTGGGATTCAACATTCATATTTCCATATTCAACTTAATACATGCTAGATTATGTAATTTCTCAAGAATTCACTACATGCATGCACATATGGACCTTCAATTCATCAAATACAACACAACAACATCATTTATAGCATAATTCTTGTTCTTGATCACCCATCAACTCTAAATTTACAAGATTACTCACCAAAGAGCTTTAATCTTCACAACTATGGTTAATTCTTGAGCTAGCCTTCAAGACTCCCAAGCTTCAAGAGCAAACTTAGATGATTTCCCCCTTTCTCTCTCAATTTCGGGTCCCTCTCTCTCTCTAGAGAGTTTAATTAGCCAAAGTCACATAAGGGAAGGAATTGAGGGTGTGGTGCCCTTTTACATCAAACCCCACTATTCCAAAATAATAATAATAAACAATTGGGCACTAAACTATCAATTTAATCAACTTAATCTGACCCAAATCAATTTCTAATTAAATTTCACTGTAGGCTCTAAAAATTATGTCAATCACAATGGCGTAATCAATTTCAGGCTCTGTGGCCGATAAGGCCTCCAATTTAATTTTCGAAGCGGAAAAATCAAACAGATATTCCTACGGTGAACAGATAGAAAGTCAAAACCACGCATTTCACATAATGGAACAGAAAATCATATCAATCACATAATTATACTCAAATTAAGGACCAATTGACATATTACGGAACAGGGGTATCGCAGTCTTCCCCTCTTTAGGAAGTTTGGTCCTCCAAACTTAATTTACCTTCAGTCGAAAACAATTCGGAACACTTTTCATTCAACGGTCCAATCCTTTCTGATAGTCATTCACCTAGTCTCAAATCAAGCAACACTCTATTTTGAATCAGTCATAGACTTAATTTTTTCGCCATACAAGGCTTGTATGGTGCCATACCGAAACTAGAGTGTGAGCTGTTGTTGTAAACAAAGTTTGCCAACGATGGATAGATCTATCCAATTCCCTGAAAATCTAACGCATACATTTGGAGCATTTCTCCCAGAATCTAAAAAGTTCTATCTGATTATACATCATTTTGCGGATGGGAAACAGCGCCGAATCCTAATTCAGTCCCCATTGCCCCTTGAAGGCTTGCCAAAATTCAAACACATCTTAGAATTTCTATCTAAAACAATAGATACTGGGACCCCATGCAAACAAACAATCTTGACGATGTAAACAATGGCTAGTCAACTAGCATCATACAAAAATTTTACCGGGAGGCAATGAGCAAACTTAGTAATTCTACATACAATAATCCAAACGGGGCTTATACTTTGGGTGCTCAAGGTAGCCCCACAATGAACTTTGTAGTCACATATCCCTATTTCCATTCCGAAATAGAGAAAGATTGAAGTAGTTCTGCAAATATTCAACTTTGACCTGTTGGCACTAAAGCATTCAGACACAATTCAACAATTTCCCCCTTCACAATAGGTTGCCAACATATTTATTTCAAACTTTAGCTAACTTTATCACAGAAGTTCGGTCTATTTCCTTGTCACAAAAGTTAAATTCATTCTTCAATAATTCCACAATTCACAATCCGATTCGGTATTTAATTCGGTTTCTCATCACAGTTATTCAAGGTTAATCAAAAGTCTTCAGGAATTTAAAGTGAATCCGGGCACAAATCCCTGAGTCAACAAGGATAACAACGAAACGATCAATCACGTGGCATACGCAACTCATATATCCTCATAGTACCAATTGTAAAGCACAATAACACCGATGTAGTCGACCTCTAACATAATACATGTGTTCTCAATTCATTCAACAGTTTACAGTTTGTAATTCGGTTCAATATTCGATTCCCTGTTCTATCGAGTCTTTCTACATTATCTACTAATCGTCAAAAGCGTAAGGCAATTCATATATTAATCCCCACGGCACCAAAGATATTATCAAAAACAGTCAATCACATGATGAACACAATTTACACATCCTTAGAGCCCCAGTTGCAGAACATAATGACACTTGGCAGTTATCTACACAAGGCGTACTGAATTCACACACTTTCGGATAATCAGGGTTTTTCAAAGCTTCTTGGATGTTAATAACATCTACATAATACCAAAGGATGACATTCCAGACAGAACAAAGGAATAATCGTCTCGGGATCAAAGCGCACCCGTTCACGACCGTCGGTGGCTGACTCGAGATCGACTAGTCAAACCCAGCTGTACGAAACCGTCTGTGGCAAAAGATATCTCAATCAAAGGTGCTACATAGGCTTAACGTCCCGTAACACGAAAGGACGTTCCAAGAATGTCATCAAAACATACACGACACCATTCACTATGACTTGATTTTTCCAAAATCTGATAATACTGAAGCAACTACTCTCCCGTACAAAACATATTCTGATTAGTCAAAGGCAGTGTTCAGTACTGCTTATAGTCAAATCAATTCGCCGTCATCGATTCCCACAGCGTCCAATAAATAAGGATGGGACAATACTCCTTACGACACCCAATCACTAGATTTGCACAATTCAATTCATTTATAACACATATGTCCTCAATAGTAGAAGGTTGGCTCTCAATGGTGTTCATGGTTAGATCAATCTGTTGATAGCCCACAAAAGGTCTTTCAAACAAGTCAAGTATTCCAGACGAATTCAAGTTTTGGGTCTATCAGTTTTTCTGCCAAGAATAATCTGGCTATTCATTTACAAACAATTCTTAATTCCCTTTAACAAGGTCAGATCGGATAGAGGGTCTTATCGAATTAATCCCGTCAAAGGTCTTGCCAAATCAAATCAAGCAAGGGTCCCATCAAATTATGTCCAATAAGGGTTCTATCAGGCCAAATTAGACAAGGTTCTATCAGATCGAATCATACCAAAGTTTCCTCACATAGGGTATATTTGGTTCTGTAAGGCATACTTCGTTTGCTTAGGTACGTGGCTAATAGTTCCACAATTGTCCTAAGTTCATTAATTCTCAAAGTCACATTAGAGTCATTCATCACAACTGCTTATATCAAAATATCTCAAGTCATGTACAATACGGCATTGTCCACATAAGTTCAGGTACAGTGGCATGTGCATGCAGTTATTCATATCAGGAGGTATGTATCATAATCGAATCAGTAGTTCCCAAATAAGTCCTATATGCAAGCACATGGTGTACAATAACACATTAAACAAAGTTCCCCAGTTGTACGTGAGACAGGGTTTGTTATGCAAGAGTTCCAAATTAGTTCACAAAACATAGGTTTATAAATCAAGCTCAGTATAGTCACATAATCCAGTCAATTTTCTACCAATCAAAATTACTGGTACGAATCTTGCTAGGGCAGAACATTTATTCACATTTGTTCAGTTCGGGAACAATTCCTTACCATATGGTTCATTTTACCACACCTATAACAAGCCCCCGAAATCTGACGACTCCTCGGCGTTTCTTACACTGGTGGTGGCAAAAATTATTGCCATAGCAGCAACTATCGTTGTTGTCTTAAGATCTCTGCCATTTCTTGTACCATTCTTCCCAGTCTATCAAGTCGGGCTGTGGAAGAGCCTTCCAGCTCGTATGCCCTTAATTTAACCACCCTCTACACAACTTGTCATTAAACCTTGCCAATTACTGGGATGTCTAATACAGAGATAAACACAGATACACATGGGTACACTCGCATATAGGCACATTGTTATATTCTCATTTCACATATCGTACGCAATTAATCACACACGTAACAGATAATTGCATACTTATCAAATATCACATGCTGAACATTTACTAAGTAACTATATACTCAAATCATGTTCATATTGAAACAACTAAGCATATTCTTGATGCCTTCCGGATTCATTCTTATCACATGAATGCATCCTAGATCTTTTCTAGACGCTTATTGCTCTTTTGGACAAGTGTGTGAGTTATTAACTCGTGCTCTGATACCACTCTGTCACGACCCGAACCCGCCCCTGTGGGTTAAGGACGTAACCGGCCAGTAATCATGAGATTACCTACGGCCTCAAACTGATCCAAACGTATTTTAACAAAGTTAATGGGGGCCAAACGAAAGCAATTCCAAACTTTGTCCATAGAGCTGTGCTTACATGGCACATCAAAACAAACCATATACATAGACATTAATAACCCACAACAGTAAAACAATAGCATGAGTTCTGTACAGACAGGATCATATAAGTCTAAGTCAACCCATCAAAACTATATACAGAATTACACAAAGTCCTCGCCATCATGACAACATAGAACAAATGACAAAAAGGCGAAGATGAGTCTCATGCGTGAGACACATGGGCTGACTCTCCAAAACTTGGGTTGTTCTACACAGGCTTCATTGAGGCTGGGTCTGGACCTCTCTTGGCTCACCTACAAAGACATGAATGAGCGTGAGCGATAGCCCAGTGAATAATATCAATTACAAAAGTTATACAACAAGATGTAGAACAACATTCTCCAAACGGCCTTGGGCCCAATTCATATCTGTATTTAACATATATAAGGGTAATTTAAATCAAGTAACTATAGTTCCGTACATACTGGCCTTTGGCCCATTCAGATTTACATTCATGACAAAACGGCCTCTGGCCCATCCATTCATGTCAAAACGGCCTTCAGCCTACTCATTCATGTCAAAACGACCTTTGGTCCATTCATTTGTGTCAAAACGACCTTCAGTCCATTCATTTATGCCAAAACGGCCTTCGGCCCATTCATTTATGTCAAAATGGCCTTCGGTCCATTTATTTATATCAAAACGGCCTTCGGCCCATTTATTCATTCTTGTCAAAACGGCCTCTGGCCCATTTATACTTTCGTATCAAAACGGCCTTCAGCCCATATATACTTTTGTATCAAAACGGCCTTCGGCCCATATATACTTTCGTATCAAAACGGCCTTCGGCCCATATATACTTTCGTATCAAAACTGGCTCATAGGCCTTTCAAACTTTCATTTCAAACTATGTCCACCATTTAGATTAATGAACTTTACAAAACTTACATAGAAGTAGCAATTGGACAATAACATATGTCAGATATTACTCACAGTGATCGGTTGGTTGAATTGCCCTGGAGCTTGACCCTACATATCACATAACATATATGGGTCACAAATAATTCAATCTGTTCTTTAATTCACATATTCCTCTTTAGGCTTCATTCTTATCTCTTTAACTCAATTACAATGCTCAATGTATGCCTAAGAGTGATTAGAAGTGAAAGGGAACGGAAAAACAGGACACAATACATTTTCAGAATTCCAGAAAACAGGGTCCCCGCTCGAGCGGACCCTTAAGGCCTGCAAAAGTGCTGGTTACATCATATTCACGCTCGAGCGTGAACTCTGCCGCTCGAGCGGAAGTCCTGACTACATAGCTCCCCGCTCGAGCGTCAACTTCCCCGCTCGAGCGGCAGTCTTCCCGCTCGAGTGGACAACAAATTTTTCGGTTTTCCAGGTTGGTTCTTTGAGTTCAAATTCGACATTCCAACCACAATTCTTGCATACTATGGTCCCAATTTCACATTTACACATGCTAACATGCTACCAACACAAGATTACAACATTAGGAAACTCAATTTCATAATTCATCAACGTGCATGTCTCATTTTAACTCCAACTCATGCATTCAAGGTTCCCATTTTAAATAAACAACATGCATGGCCATATTAACTTTCATTTCCACTTCTAATGTTTCAATTAGTGTCCATTCCCATGAAACTCAACAAAAACATGCTTGCATGTGGGATTCAACATTCATATTTCCATATTCAACTCAATACATGCCAGATTATATTATTTCACAAGAATTCACTACATGCATGCACATATGGACCTTCAATTCATCAAATACAACACAACACCATCATTTATAGCATAATTCTTGTTCTTGATCACCAATCAACTCTAAATTTACAAGATTACTCACCAAAGAGTTTTAATCTTCACAACTATGGTTAATTCTTGAGCTAGCCTTCAAGTCTTCAAAGCTTCAAGAGCAAACTTAGATGATTTCCCCCTTTCTCTCTCAATTTCAGGTCCCTCTCTCTCTCTCTAGAGAGTTTAATCAGCCAAAGTCACATAAGGGAAGGAATTGAGGGTGTGGTGCCCTTTTACATCAAACCCCACTATTCCAAAATAATAATAATAAACAATTGGGCACTAAATTATCAATTTATTCAACTTAATCTAACCGAAATCAATTTCTAATTAAATTTCACTGTAGGCTCTAAAAATTATGCCAATCACAATGGCGTAATCAATTTCGAGCTCTGTGGCCGATAAGGCCTCTAATTTAATTTCCAAAGCGGAAAAATCAAACAGATATTCCTACGGTGAACAGATAGAAAGTCAAAACCACGCATTTCACATAATGGAACATAAAATCATATCAATCACATAATTATACTCATATTAAGGACCAACTGACATATTATGGAACAGGGGTATCACAGTACTGCCGTAGGCAGGTTTTTATCTTTCAAAACTATGTGCTTGAAAAGATAATGAAATGAAACAAACTTTTTGTCTGAAAAAGTGTTACATTTGTGTATTTCATACATCGCATTGCATTGCATCACATAATATTACACCTCAATGTAAATGAGATTGATCTTTTGTCTGAAAATCAACACTTGTATTGTAATAACCCGGTAATGAACCAGCTAATACAAAACAACTTGTACAACCCACTGCTCATTCTGAACACACAGCCCATAACACAGCGTTTGGTTTACTCGGCACACAGCCCATACACCTCACAACTGATTCTGAACACTGCTCATTCTGAACTCTGCCCATTCTGAACTTGCAGAAGTTGAAACACACTCAGATGCTCCAAAATTCTTTGCTTTGCGATCCGAAACCCAAAAGTTTTAGATAGGTCCAGGTTTTTTTCTGTTCATACTTATCGGGGGTGGACCCTACAGTCGTTGAAAGAACCAAACTTGCCTTGCACAAATATGGAGAGTGGCACAGCACTCCGAGCACAAAGCGATTTGAGAAGAAGGTTTTCAACCGGGTATTGAGCCTCACGACTGAACACAGCGAAAAGGACTCAACAGAGAAAATAAAAAGACACACAACCTAAACAAATCAAGACATGCTCGGAACAGACTCAAAACAAGAGTTGAGACAGATAAAACAAAAGACACGACACGCAGACGTGTTACAAAGACAAGAGACCTCTTAGTTCGTGAGGAGCTAGTTTCTTCGGGTATTATTCCCACCCTTTCTAATTTGTGTAATTCTCACATCACTCAGCACTCATGCTCGATTTTTCTCTCAAAACCCTTTTGCTCGCTTTTCTCTCAGCGCACATCTCTCTATTCTTTACTCTCTCATTTTTCATCCCTCCCCAGATATGGTCAGTGGATAAACAAGAGGTTGTGGGTTCATGCCCAACACTGTTAGCTCACAGCTATTTCTTCCGGTGACATCTAGTCAGTGCTCTGGATGAGGGAATGGAGTATCTTGATCCGTTCCGATTCGTGCTTCGCACTAGGTTTGATTCCTCATTGCTTGGAGGGTGAGAGAGCCTTCAGCCCGTTACAGACAGCTCCAGTTGTGCCCTTTCTGGCAGGTAGAGCGTCCTTCTGGCAAGGAATGTTAACCACGGGGTAAAGACAGAACACCTGACTCAACTGTGCCCCTAGTTCATCATTTTGACCATTTTTTTTGTTTTGGTTTTCTACCAAAACAATTTTAACCAAAATGAGAGTTAGATTAACATGCTTGTCCAATTTTTGATTTAAAATCATGCAAGTCAGGATATGAGCACTGAAAAATTTCCTTTTTTGGGTCCAAGAAAATGGTCCAGTTTTGGAAAAGATGGAATAATTTTCGAGAAAATGGTCAACCTCAGTAAAAAATTCTCAAAAACTATTTTTGCAAACAGTCAATGCTCAACGAGCATGGAACTTACTCTTGAGATGCGCAACCTCGGATCCAGAGCAATGGAAAATTGCCCCTTGTTTGAAAGGGCACTGCATGGCAACGGAAAGTTGCTCCTGGTTTGGATGGCACCGCAGCGCGTTGGATGGCAACGGAAAGTTGCCCCTTGTTTGGATAACGCCGCAGTATTTTGTAGTCAGTCCTCATTAGTGATGATCACGACCGAACTCTTGGATACAGAGAAGACGAAGATGGTCAAAACCATTACATGGACACAGTCGCTATGAAAGTATTTGGGGCTGGACTTCAGGATGAAGTTGCCTACGTATCCCAAACATGGGAATCAAGCCTTACGTAGTTCCGATTAAGGTACACTCGTGTATTAACCCTCACCACGCTCTAACTTTTGCCAAGGCCTCCCTTCTGGGTTTTCAACCTTGCGAGCTTTGTTTTTCTTCTTTTCAATTCTTTTTTCAATTTTTATTTTTTTTTCTTGCTTTGTATTCTTTTTTTCTTTTTTTCTTTTTCTTTTCTTGCTCTAACTTCTGCCTGGGTCGCCCTTCCAGGTTTTCGGCCCAGCGAGCCTCACAAAGGGTAAAAGTGTAACAAGTCCATGCCGAATGGTTTTAGGGTTTTGAAGCCATTCGTATCTAAGAGAGTGGCTGTTGTATTGATTTGCAGAAGAATCCATCTTCGGCTCTTCAAGCACATCGGACACTTTTGCCCCTAGTTGGAGGGGTGCTTCTGTTCTAGCTTCGCAAGCTTCTTCTGATGAGGTCTGATCTTCTTGATCTGACTTTCCTTGCCTCTTGTTCGAGGGCTACTTCTGATCTGGCCACACAGGCCTTACATGGTGGTTGACTGTTGAACACTCTGAATCCAAGTTCAAGGTTTGAAAGCAAGGGCTCAAGTCCCAAGGCTGAGAGCAATCCTAAGCTGCACAATCTCAAGAGCGATTCCACACAAGTCTTCGCGGAATTGCGCAAAACATTTTGTTTTTGAAATTTTTTTAAGAAAGCGACGAATCGCTTGCGTTGAAGATAGTGCGGAACCAATCTGGATCAAGCCAGGGTCCTTCTTAGTACTCACGTTAACAAACATGATTTCGATCATTAAGGGCTTAGCACGCCTCTCTTTCTATCAAATGATCAAAGTTTTACAAATCCCGAGGAATTCCTTCCTCTTTGTTTTCACCGCAATGTTCAAAAAGTTTTGAAAAACTTAGGTCAATGCAATGATTTCGAGGTGCAGAAGAGTAAGTGAGGTGCTTTGCCATTTCATTCAAATCCTCTGGCATAACTAGCTCAAAGCAGCAATAAGCACAGAAACATGATAGCCGCAGCCGTTTCATTCAAATTTCCTGGTTGCAACTGGCTCCACAGCAGAGACAGACTCAAAAGAAAACAAAAGGATAATTACAAAACAAAACGGTGTTCGAGGCAACAACCCCGGAATCACCTGACATTCTATACAATGGGACTGACTCGATACAACAAGACAGACCCTTAAGCAAAAAAGACTGACTCAAGATAAAGAGACAAACCCAAAACAAAAACAAAGAACTGACTCAACACCCGAGCCAGAAATTACAAAAATGCATTCGCAGATGCTCAACAGTGCGTGCCAAACGCCACATCTGGAATACACCGAGCGCCGCCCGCAGGTGGTCCAACCCCTGATCACATACTTGCAGTATCCTCAAAGTCCAACAACTCAGCGGTGACAGACTTTGCTGAGGTGGGTGGGAGGATGACCTCATTATCGATCAAATCTTGCACTTCATGACGAAGGCGGAAACAACCGTCAGTACTATGACCGGCTTGCTGGTGGTATGCGCAGTACAAGGTAGCATCATGTGTGAGAGGGAGAATCTTCAGGAGAGGCCGAGGCTCGAGGGGTTTAGGATGCCCCTTTTTAGCCCGGATTTGAAATATCCTAGACAAAGGCATGTGAAGAGCATGAAAGACTCTGTGCCCCGAGGCAGATACTTCGAAGTCTGAGGATTCTTGCTAGACGCACTAGCGAAAGGGTCGGCAGGCACTACCTTGGCATTTTGATCTTTCCCGGATGCAGAGTTGGAAGTGAAAGGAACTGTTCTGGCATGACGGGGCCTATCCCGGTTTTCTGCTTGGCTTGAACTGCCCTCGGCTGGAGTGGGAAAAGCATGATCCACAGTTTTAGTCATGACTGCGAGTACTTGTTGCTTATTCATCCCCCCGGCTTTCAAAGCCTCGACTGCCCACATCAGTTGTTCAACGGGATCAACATATGTTCCCACTTTGTTCTTACCTCTAGTCTCAGCTTGATTGAGGGTTTGGGTTGCTGTTGACATGTCATTGCCATGGCTTGAGACAACCTCAGGTTGGCTGAGCTCGATCACAATTCGCCCCAATAGTGGGGGCTCATGCTGTATAAAATTCCCGGCATATGATGCAACTGGTAGCGAAGCCGACATTCCGTAAGTGAGATCCGCCACAGACCTCTGGAGGTCACCAATCATTCAAATCAACTTGAACGTGGTGGGCTCATGAGCCTGATACAACTGGGGTGTCCAGACCGGGTGCGTGACAGGCGTCCTGGGTGGATGCGGCACTCCAATATTGGTCTCACTTTGCAGGGTGATTCTTTGGTCTAGTGCGGTTGTCATAACCACTATTTCCTCTGAACTTTGGGTCATCATAAGTCCGCTGAACTTGAACGGAGATGATGCAACCGGTGATTGACAGATCCGATATCTGCCTTGCCTCAGCTAAGGAGAACACCAAATCTCTGAACCCAAATCTCTGAACTGAAAGGGAAAACAAGCAGCATTTCAGCCCAAACGGAACAGACACAAGCGTAGCTGAATAACTGTACTCCACTACTAATCACTGTTCCCCAAAATCACTGTCCCAAAACTGAATCTGATACTCGTAGATATAACCGATTCCCCAAAACACTGATACTGATGCCCTCAAGCCTGGTACTACACTTGCAAACTGATATGTGTGTTCCTGTACAGATACACTCTAAAAGCACATAGCAAGTAAAAGAGAGCCCAAACCCCCCTATGTTGGGGTAGGGTTTCCCTGTCCTATTTTGTCAGGAACTAGGGTTTCACTACGCACGCAGCGGTTTCAAACAACCTATAATTGGATAGCAACCTGTCCTAGATTGGAATGGTCACTATGGATTCCGAATATGCACTAGGTCGAATGGTCAAAAGGGTGCCCCGGTAAAACTGGGGTATGTGTTTCCATACTAGCAGAGCCCGTAACCGGTAAGCCTTATGGCACGCAACCTCTGGCAAAACCGCTCAGGAATAGCAGATGGCCAACACGGTGTCTTGGGCGCACCAATGCACATGCAATGCAAAGAGACACATAAGTGTAGTCAAAACAAGATCTCATGAGTTCGAGTCAACCTCTCTAAACTCCCCAGCAGAGTCGCCAGAAACTGTAGACGTCCCGGAATGCCCCGGGAGGATGATGTCCCGTTCTGTTCATTTGTGGGTTGGCTACAGTTCGGACTCAAATTTTCACGGTTCTTAATCTGAACCAAAGAGTCTAAATCCGGCAAATCGTTTTGAGAAAACAGATTTTTAGAAAGAAGTGCCAAACATGGACTGCTTTGCCAGATACAGAGTCGCCACCTAAATGTTTTTTTTATGGGGGAATTTAGGAAACCCTGACTCGTTTGCCTAAGGTCACGTGTCCATCATCACTAAAGTTGCTTCGGCTTGGGAACTTGGGTATGATTGGGGAAGGTCAGCTATGAGCACCCCCTCTCGCCCGATCCGAAGATCGGCCTCTACTAACCATGATATCTCATTTTTTAAAACACATGCGCTCTTATTCCAATTAATTAGCTAGAATTACTATGTGATGCGCACAGCAAAACAATTATAGACTAAATCGCCTAATTTGGAACAAAGCATTGCATATCTGTTTGTTTGGAAAACGATTTGACATTTGCTACTCACAAGTAAGCTAAAACACGGATTTCAATGAGTTGTTCCGACTCAAACAATCCAACCTTCACCCACAGGCATTCAGGCAGTAATATCACATAAGCACGTAGCCGTTAGCATGCTGTCATGTTAACATTCACACTCATGTGAGATGCTAAAGCATAAATACTTACATCATACTCCGTGCCAAAACAATGAACTAGTTAGTAATCATGCATGATCCTAGTTCAAGTTAACAAATGGCTAATGCATCGCATATAGAATGTCACTAAAATAGGCTCGGCTATTCTAAGTATGACATGTGAAATGCAACAACTCGATGCACGTATTCAAGTTTGTATTTGAAATACTATGCGGTTAGCATGATACGCCGAGCCCGGTGCATGCAAGACTGATGAATGAATGCACGCATGCATAGTATAAGGTATGCTAAATTAAATATGCCCTAATACTAACCATCAAAAGCAGGTAAGTAAAAGGGAGAAAGAAGTGGGGGTTGGAAGACATGCACACACGCACCCACACTTATTACAAATTTGCCCTCAGTCGGAGGAACCAAAAGAATACACAAATTAATTAACCGACAAGCTAATTAATTATTACAGATCACCTAACTAGTTAAGCAATAAACAGCCTCGGGAAGAGGGTCCAATGCACGCGTACTCGGGTTTGCTCGGAAATCCGTCGCCATGCACAAGCTACCTCTGTTTTTCCTGCTCTGCTCCTTTGAAAATTGCACAAGTCCCAAGGTATACTCCATGGACACTGTGGAACACCACCGACCAAGGGGAATCACCACCGGCCAAAGGGAGTTGGTCATCGACCAATTATGGAGCTCTCAGCCACAAATATTTGGTCGGCCGGCCAAAGCTTCCTACAGAAACCTGTTTTGACAGCAGCAGAGGGCAAAACATGGCATGACAATGCATTTCAAGCAATGTGTGCACCAACCACACTCCTTATCATGTTCATGACTCAAAGGAGGATGGCTCTCGATTCTCGGACCATCAATCGCGCATTTCAATGCGTGATGGCCAAAGAGGCCAAGTGTGCATTTTGATATAAAATGAAATACAAACCAAACCAACACATAAGGCCCAACCTCTATCATGCTCAATTCAAGAGGCAAGGCATGCATGCCAATGCAATGCAACCTAGGCATGTGAACTAAGTATGCAACATGAGCATAGGCACAAGCAATGCATATTAGGCACACAACCTAAGCAATCAATCATGCAAGGCATGCAATACAAGATGTAATGTGGGCATGCAAGTAGGCAAGGCATGTGACAACATGTTAGGCAACTTGACCAAAGAAATGCATGCCAAATGCAAGTGTGATTCAAGCATGCAAAGCATGCAATAGGCCAAGCATGCAACAACATACAAGGTGGGCATGCAACAACATGCAAACAATGGACTTAAACTAGCTTGGGCAGCTCTCTAATAGGCCCAAAACAGTGGCCAACATGCTAGGGAAATGAAGGCAAAATGACATGCAAACATGCATGCATACATGGTTCAAAACCTAAGCATCGAAGAGCAACTTTTAAGCACACTTAAAAGAGACAAACATGGATATATAACCAACATGTTAAACACTGAAAACATGCTAGAAAAGGTGCCAAATCAAACACACCATGCAAGTAAGGCATGCAACAATGGTCCAAGACCTAAGGCTCACAAAAGAGGTATTGAACTACACTTAGCAAAATCAAACATGGCATGATTTGAACAACCAAAATCAGAGTTTTAGCATGTTGAAACAAAGCCAAAAACACATTGACATGGCATCCTAGGGGCCTAAACATGATGGCATACGCAATGACACATCCAAGGAGCATAAGACAACAACCTTTTAACACATTAAAGGGGCATCAAATGCGAGCATACAAGCACACCACAAGGACTGAAATGGCATGGCAAGTGGTTCCAAACCACTGAAACAAAGCAAGGATGGCATGTTAGAGGGGTCAATGCTTAAGGCATACAAGAGAGGTTACAAGGTAGCTATACAAAGCAAAGCATGGATGACTCAAATGACCAAAAATGGACCTCAAGCATGTCAAAACAAGCACAAAAGCTTCACAAAGCTAAGCCAAAACAAGTGAGCATGGTTGTCCAAAGGCTAGGCACATGTTAAGGCAAATCATGGCATTACAAGACATGTATGCAAGGAAAGCATGGTGTGTCTAAACCAAGTAAAAAAAAGTGCTATATCATGGAAAAATAAGCACAAATAACACTTAATACATGGCCAACATGAACTCAAGAATGGTGCTCACACATGAGGCAAAAATGGCAACTTTTGAAGGTAACAAGGAGAGGGGATGGCCCTCTCCTTCTTAGGACCTCAAACCACCATCCTCACCACTGAAATCCCTCAAGATTTCAGTGGTGAGGAGGCCCAAATAAGTTGGTCCTGGAGCTCACCAAAATAGCACAAAATGGGGCCTAACAAGGCCTAAGAGGGGTCAAACAACCCCAAAGCTCAAAGCAACCTTAAGAAACAATTTTAAGCAGGTAAAAAAAAGACTTTTATATGTTATACACTAAGCTCAAAAATAGATGCAAGGTAGGCAAAAAGACTATGCAAAAATGGGGAATAAAAAGCAAAATTCTTACCCTTGTTGACCCCTTTCAAGAACAGCACTCCAGCTGCTTCCTTAGCTCCAAACCAACTCCAAAACTTCAAGAACAACTCCTTAGTACCTCAGTAGCTAAAGGAAAGTGTAACTCTAGGTGTTTGTGTGCAAAACTAAGCACAAAACACCTTAAGGCAAAAAAAAAAAGGGAGGGAGATAGAGATAGATAGATACACTTATGACCTAACCCTAACTCAAAGCTCCTCTGGACTTTTTTTGTAACCCTAGAGGAGGGGGAAGAGGCCTCCTCTTTATAGAAGATCACTGTTGCAAAGCTTTCCAAACAAGCTAAGCAAGAGTGAAATCCCTCCATACACGTATATGGAGGGGGTGCAAGGTGTATGCCAGCTAGCACAGCTGGCATAAAAATATCTACAAAAGCAGATGCACAGTGATCGGCCAGCCAAAAATGCCAAATTGGCCAAATAAATGGCCGACCGACCAAACATAGTGCCGACTGGCCAAACATTTGGCCGATGGCAACAAAACACAGCTGGTGGCCTCAAGCCATGGCCGGTGATGTGTGGGGATGGCCAACAAGTCATTCCCTGTTCCTCAAAAGCAAAACACAAGTGTTTGGTGCAAAACCAGACACAAAACAGGAAAGTCGAGAGGTCCTGAGGCAAGGCGCGTAGCCGAGACCTCTGAGAACTCAAGACGAACACAAACATGGATAACCACCGAGTGTTCAAACGGTGACGTCCAGGTCTTGAGGACGGTCAAAAATGGGGTGTCTACACCTAGGCATTCCGAGGCCATAATTAAGACATAGTAATGAGGACAAAGACTTAGAAACACACTAAAGCAAGGAAAATTAAGTTAAGTGTTTTCCGAGTATGTATTTCAGTGTGCATCCGTTATCTGTTTGTGCAGGTCACGCGCCATAAGCTGTTTAATCTGTCTGTCTACCTTTGGAGCCAATTGTGAGTAATAACTTTGTAAAGCTATGTTCAATTATAAGTATTTTCAAAATGATATAAGATGATCTGTTTTCTGAAATATTATTTTCTGTATGAATGAATGGTTGTCCAATGTTTCTGAAATTTATTCGTGGCATCATTAGCATCAGATGACATATGTTATATATTCTGTTATGTCCCAATTGTGGGTAAACTGTACGTCTCATGAGCCAACTGTTATGAATCCTTTGTATACGTCCCTTTATGGGTCAACTCTAATTCTCATGAGCCAACTGTACCGTCTCCATGCACGTGAGTCAACTGTATGCCTTTATGACCATCACTTATGGGTTAACTATTTCCACTAGTGCTAATAGGTGTACCACGAATGATTAAAAGCAAATTCTGATTATAAGAATGACTCTGAATCCGTTTCTGTTATGAACTCTGATTTCTGAACATGATTATGAATTCATTTCTAGTAACTTATGAATTCTGTTTCTGTATCGGTTATGGACAACATTCAATAAAACCATTACTTTGTTATTATTCAATGGGCTGTCGCTCACTGTATTATTTATGTATGTAGGTGATCAGGTGCGAGGCCAGACTCAGTGATGATCGCCTGGAACTCCATTTTGTCAGCCACCCTTTGTGCCTCGCTAGGAGGTTCCAGATTATGTCAAGTCTTGTGGTCTTGTTTTGTGAATTATGTTTTTGATTTTGTTCTCTTTTGGTGATTCTCGAACAAATTTTTGTTTTTTAGTATATAGGGTTAATCCCCGTTCTAGTGACGTAAGATTACTGTAATTTTGACGTCACATATGTATATATATATATAAAGGTTTAAATCACCTGTTCCACGTATGTCTGCACAACTTAATGGACGATGTATTTTTGCATATTTACTTCTACAACCCGTTTACATCTGTTATTCTGTTTAGATGCCTTTGGTAATCCCAGGATTACTGGCCGGTTACAACGCTAAACTCATAGGGGCGGGTTTGGGTCATGACAGGATGTGGATTGAGCGGATTGGTGGATGGATGCGAATCGGTTTGGTGGTTTAAAATTTTATAAATTTTCAATATAATTCAACTTGTGCACTTCCTAAAAAGAAATATTACAGTCAATGAATTAAAAAAATATTGCTGTCACTGCATGCCTTATCCAAAAAAAGAAAGTTTGAAACTTTAGAATATTACAGCCACAACATGCCTCATCCACATAAAGTATTGCAATATGTGGTTCTTAAAATATAGCGATCCCAGTTTTGCCACTTCTCTGAGTATGTCGGAGGTCGAGCTGCCCGGTCAGCTCACGGGGATCTAGGGGCAGCGTCCCTTGGCGGGTCCTAGGGCAGTGCCCTGGCGGGGTTGAGAGGCAACACCCCCAAAACAAAAATGCAAAATGCAGTCAAAGTTGCTTGTCTGCTCGAGCGGAGAGAGCAAGCCGCAGGTGCGGATTTTAGGGGAGAGTAGCTTGCACACTGCTAAAAAGGTAGGTGCAGAAGTGAGGTGGGGTGGGTTGGTGAGATCTGAAATTTTTTCCCTTTTATTCTCTCTTTGGGCTGAAGTTGAATCACTTTTGTATATATCTCTCTCTCTCTAAAAACATTTCCTCTCCCTTCTCTCTACATTTCCTACCAAAAACCTCACAAGATCTTTGATTTCTTCAAATCCTTTGGGATTTGGACCTAAGTTTTTCATCAAAGTTGGTTAGCTCCTCGAGGGCTTCGTTGTGTGCGGTGAAGATCAAGTTTGGACACCGTTGATTTTGGGGGTTTTATCTCATTTCTTCTTCAAAACTTGAGGTAGGGATTTTCTTTGAGTTATATATATATATATATATATGTAAGATCTAGATGATTTTAGAAATCATCCTTTGATAGCTTTTGAAAAATTGATTGTTGATTCAAGAAAAAGAGTAATTTTGAAAGTGGGTTTACCACTTGATCCTTTTAAAATAGAAATTGAGGGTTTTGAACTATGTTGATTAAAGAAAGATGTTTTTGGTGAGATTTTTTCAAATGTTTTGGAGATGAATGATTTTGGTAAGAAAACCTAGAAAATAGGAGTTTTAAAAAGATGTTGAGAAATCATGGATGATGTTGTTATATTTATTTTGTATGTCAAAATAAATGGATGTTGGAAAATTTCTTATTTATATTTATATAAATGATGAATTTCATGGAATATGAGAATTGTTGTTCATTTTGGAAATTATTGTTCAAAATGTTGATCTAGTCTTGAAATGACTAATTATTGAGGATACTTGAGAAGAGGGAATTGTGTTATTCCTTGGATGATGAATGAGAATAAAAGTATTTATATTCATCTTGTGTTATTGGCATATCAATTCATTTGATTACATTAAACTTTAAAAGTTGATTAAAAACTTGCATTGAGAAAAAAATGTTGAGAAACAAGTTTCCATGAATTGGTTTTGGGGTAAATACTGTGGTAAGTCTTGACAGGTGGTTTAGATGAAATTGAATAGGTGTCAAGGCTTCCAGTTAATACTGGTAAAAATAACAGATTATAGGTATCGAGCCTTCTAGTCAATGCTGATAAAAATGACAAATTGGTAGTACTTGTATAGTCTACTTGCAGGCACCAACCTAGGGATTACCAGAGTCGTATTTACCGCCCTTCAAATAAATTGTTAAGTTTTGTACAATTGAAATTGCATGATATCATTGAGCATGATTGTTTTCAAAAGATGAAAATGTGATTTATCTTCAAAAAGGGCATAGCATGGCATGTGCATTTCATCTCTTGAGACTTGTATAAAATGTATATACTTTGTTAAGAATTTCCTACTGGGCTTTATGCTCACCCTATGGGATTTTTGTGCAGGAAAAGATGTGGTGATCCCACCCAACTAGGGGCGTAGAAGTATGTGTGTTGGGAGTACAATGCTCTCATTTTGCTGTGACTCTATGTGTAAGCCAAGGGCTGTGTTTGTGTGGGTTTGAATAACCATTTTGTGTAACCAGGCTCAAGCCTTGGAAACTTATAAACCCCTTAGGGGTATTTATTTTTTTATTTACTTGTTGTTGGATTAATGTATTGTTGCATGAAGAACTATTGTATCATGTAATGTAAGTTTGGAGATTTATATTTCGGTTTTTCTTGAAAGAGCCATGATTGTTGTATTATCATTTGGGCTAGAAATTTGGAGCGTTACATAAAATATAAAAAACAATTCAAACCACCAAAACCATGAACAGAGCAGCAATAGAGATTGTATGCCTCTATATTGTTATATCTATGTATGTTTTTAAAAACAAAAACCAACCAGCATATATCATCTTATTTATTTATTATTTTTAGAGTTAGATTTAAAAACCAAAAAATATAGATAAATAATACATTCATTTTTTTCAATTCAAAAAATATATTCAAGTTGAAAATTATTTTTTAATAGAATATATTTAACAGAATATTTAAACTATTTTTCAATAGAATATATTTAACAGAATATTTAAACTCTTTTTCAATTGAAAACAAAACAGAATATCTAAACAAATTGAAAACACAGCCTTACAAATTAGTAGGGGTGCTCGTGGTTTGGCGGTTCAGTTGAGGTCAAATGAATCTCAAATCCGTCATCCGTCCAAAACTAGGTTGATAGGAAAAAAATCAATCCGCAACTGTCCGCTCGTTATCACGCATCCGTTCAAAATGCAACGGATCGGTTCGGTTCGGTTCGGTTGGTTTGGGTGGATCGGTATATTTGCTGCTCAACCCTAAACTAAATAGTTTGAAGAATGGCAAAATTAACTTTTTATGGAGGATGGAAATCAGTCCCGCAAATTTCATTCAGCTTGTTTGGTTTTGGTTTATAGAAAATACTTTTTCTAAAAATTTTATTTATTTATTTTTCATATTTTTTTTTCAATGATTTTTTTTAATATTTTGACCAATTTTTTATTTTTATTTTTAGACATACCTAACATAAATACACTTAAAAAGTATAATATTTGTAAAAATAATCTTTAAAAAAATCACTAAATACCAAATATATATATATAAAAAAAATACTAAAATTTAATATATTTTTCGTATTTTTGTGTATTTATTAATTTTTTAAAATAATTTTTCACAAATATTTTACTATTTAGATACATCTAAGTAAGGTGCATCTAAAAAAGTAAAAAAATTGTTTAAAATTTTAAAAATATTCAATAAAAATAAAAAAAAAATACCAACCAACCAACCAAACCAAGCTTTAAGTCCCATCAAATGAGGTCGGTTATATGAATCCTTCTTCTCTACGCGGCTCTATCAAAGGTCATTTCGTTAGTCAAATTAACTTGATCCATATCTCTATTTACAACGCCAGCCAACATTAATCTAGGCCTACTCGGTCTCCTAACACTTCCATCTATCGTCACTGCATCGTATCTCTTCACTACTGCCTCTGTTGGTCTCCGTTGAATATGACTAAACCATCTCAATCGATTCTCTCTCAACTTATCTTCTATCGGTGCTACTCCTACCCATTCCCGAATACACTCATTCCTAATTATGTCTTATCTAGTCTTGCCACACATCCACCTTAGCATCCTCATCCTGGCCACACTCATCTTATCTACATATTGTTTCTTGGTTGCCCAACACTCTGTCCCATACAACACCGCTGGTCTAATAGCCATTCTATAGAACTTACCTTTTAGTCTAGTAGGTATTCGTTTATTGCACAGTATCCCAGACGCACTTCTCCACTTACACCATCCCGCAATAATCCTATGGGCCACATCCGCATCAATCTCCCCCGCTGTTGTGATAATCGATCCTAAATAACGAAAATGTTCACTTTGAGGCAGTTCTTGGTTCTCAATATTCACTTATGCTCTGCTTTCATTGTTACTGTAACTAAATTTTCACTCCATGTACTTTGTCTTAGTTCTGCTTATCCTGAATCCTTTAGATTCAAGTGCTTTTCTCTAAATCTCAAACTTTGTGTTAACTCCTTCTCTAGTCTCATCCACTAGCACGACATCATCTGCAAAAAGCATACATCATAGTATGCCATCCTGAATATTTCTGGTCAACGCATCCATAACTAAAGAAAAAAGATAAAGACTTAAGGTAGATCCTTGGTGTAACCCTACAGTAATAGAAAATTCATTTGTCTCTCTAGCAGGTGATCCAATAGCGGTTACCACCCCTTCATACATGTCCCTAATCACATCAATGTAACCTTTTGTCACCCATTTCTTCTCTAACACTCACCGTATTATATCTTGAGGAACTCTATCATATGCTTTCTCAAGGTCGATAAACACCAGATGAATGTCTCTTTTCTTTTCTCTATACTTTCCAGACAACTGAATTCAAAAAACTAAAACCAAACACATTGATTATTGTCCCAGCATGATTGGGATGTGGGTTGGCTTTTTAGTTTTTTGATTATTTTAATCTGGGGTTAAAAAATCTCGTTTGAAATAAATTTTTTTTAATCTTTTTTATCTTTTTTGAGAGAAAAAAATAATAATTATAATTTGATTATAATATTTTGTCTAATTAACTTTTCTTAATCCAAACTAGTGCAAAGGCAGAATCGTATTTTCATGAAGGACGAAAAAGCACTGTTCATGTAATTCGCACTTTATGGTGGTGTTTGGGAAGCCAACCTTAGGGGTTTTTTTTAGTTAAAATTCATAAAAAGATAAAATAGGTTAAAATAATTAATAAAATAAAATGTCACATTAAATCCATAATTATTTTATTTTTTCTCTTATAAATATCACATTCAATTACAAAAAAAATCTAACTCGCTTTCCAAACACAAATATTTTAACCTATTAAAATAGCTAAAAACTAAAATAGCCAACTTTCCAAACAAGGCCTATATATGTAGAGAGATAAGGAGTTTGAGAACTGGAACTTTCATCCTCTAGGTGTAATGACCAGTGTGATCTTCATTGGATTCAGCCATTTTCCACAAATAGTGTCAATTGTCGGATATAAAAATATATCGTATTTGATGATAAATAAATCTACCGAAAAAAATGACTTAAACTATTACGCGATCACCATTTATAAGACAAAACACCCCCAACCATACTCGGGGGGTCCTCCAACGCCCAAGTCGTTTCTCTAATATTATCAAAATATTTAATAAACAAATTTATAGAGAAATCGTGTACCTCATCTCATGAAAGTATTGTCTATTTATAATACTTGCCTAACAAGTAGTTTGAATATTCCAAAAAGTCTAATCCCAAACAATCTCCAATTATTTAGAACTCCTATATTGATAGATTTCATTTCTTCAGTGTTTGATGAAAAGTATTTGATGAGAATTTGACAATTATCATACACGTGATAATTTATAATTACACCATATGACTATATCAAAACTCACATAATTCCTATAATTATTTTTATTCACTCTAACCACTAAAAATGGGTGGTACATCTATGTTAAAATTCTTGAGCGTTTCTTAGCCACAAGGCCTGCTGATAGGTTGTGATGGATTTTCCTTTGAAATCTCACAATTCTAAGGTAGCTTATTCAAATTGAGAGGATTTGAGGAATTCATAAATTCATCATAAGCGCTCTATTTTAATGATTCAAATAATTTATTTTGTAAGATCTTCAACAGGGGTGACGCCGTACCAAAAAATCTTGATTTTTTTGTTTTAGGGTAGTTTTTTTTTTTATAACTAATTGATCTTATTAAAAAAATAAGGGACTCCATCATTAAAAATCAAAACCCATTAAGAACTTAGTCATTCTTTATTATATTTCTCTTCTTAACACTTAAATCGAATAAAAGATAAATGATTGAATAGTTACTTGATCACGTATATAAAAAATGATGTGTTTAACACTATTGACAATGAGGTAATTATGTAATAATTAAAAAATGACACCTTGTTGAATACGATTGTAATAGTTTATATTTATTTATTTTTTGTCAAAACAATAACATTTTATTAAAAACTTATTTTACTTGAAGGTTAAAATTCGTGGAGCTAAAATTTTTTGAGTTACCCCATCTACAAAATTTTCTAGAGTCGCCACTATGCCCAATGTATATTATTCAAAAAAAAAAATTATATCGATCCAATAATCATAATATTACCCTACAACAAATTGCACTTTTGGCGACCACTTTTGGAGACTAAAAGATTTTTAGTTGCCAAAAGTGCAATTTTTGGCGACTAAAAATTATTTTTGTCAGCATTGGTTTAGGATATTGTAATGCCCAAAAAATAAACCCATAATATATAATATTAACATGCATTAATAAAAGAAATCAACCATTAACCATTCATCAGAGTATTCTTATTAAAACGCATTACATGTAACATCAAAAGTAAATGCCCTATGGGCTTCCATCTTTCCAAGCCAACACTTGGGCACAAAACGTGAGTACTAACTCAACTACAAATAAAGCCCTTGGCTTGAATGTTTACATGTAATATCAAATTAAGCAAATAGCTGAAGATAAGTCTTCAAGTCCAAATCCTCCCAAGCTAAGTCCTTGGAGGTAGCGAATCACCTGGACCTGAAAATGATGTTCCCATATAGGGTGAGCCACAGCCTAGTAGAAATATACTAAACCAAATATAAGCATTGAATAAAGCAATGTGTAGACACCCCATTTTTGACCGTCCTCAAGACTTGGACGTCACCGTTGGAACACTCGGTGATCATCCTTGTTTGTGTTCGTTTGGAGTTCCCGGAGGTCTCGGCTACACGCCTTGCCTCAGGATCTCCGAACTCGACCGTTTTGTGTCTGGTTTTGCACCAAACACTTGTGTTTTGCCTTGGAGGGGCAGGGAATGCCTTGTGAGGCATCCCCACACACCACCGGCAGTGGCTAGAGGCCACCGGCCAAGGTTTTGTTGCCACCGGCAATGTATATTGCCTGTCGGCACTCTTTGTTGCCGGTCGGCAGTATATTGTGTCAAAATGACACTTTTGGCCAGCCGACTACTGTTCATCTTCTTTTGGTAGATATTTTGTGCCAGCTGTGATAGCTGGCACCCACCTTTGCCCGCCTCCATACACGTGTATGGAGGGATTTCCCTCTTAGGAAGCTTATTTGCTAAGCTTTGCAAGAGTTGTTGCCTATAAGAGAGGGCTCCCTCTCTTGGCATTAGGGTTAGACATTTTTGTTAGAGAACATAAAGAGGAAGCGCTAGTTTTAGGGTTAGGGTTGATACATATCTCCTATCTCTCTTTTTTTTCTCTCTTTGTGTTCTAGGTGTTTTAGTTCTTACTATTGCACACAAGCACATAGTGTTTCACCTTCCCTTGGCTATTAAGGTTCTAAGGGCTTGTTCTTGAGGTCCTTGGCTGGATTTGAGCTCAAGGAAGCAACCAAACCACCATTTGTGAAGAGATTCTTCAAGGGTAAGAAACTAGTCTCTTTTTACCCCACTTTTGCTTTGTATTTTTGCCTATCTTAGAACTGTTTTTGTGCTTAGTGTTTAATACAAAAAAGTTCTATTTTTAAGCCCTTTTGATTGTTTGTTAAGAGTGTTTTGTGGTTTGGAAGGGTTTGACCCCTCTTAGGCCTTGTAAGGCCCCATTTTGTGCCTATTTTGGTGAGCTCCGGGATTTTGGTGTTTGGGTCTCCTCACCACTGAAATCTTGAGGGATTTCAGTGGTGAGGATGATGCCTTGAAGTCCCAAGAAGGAGGGGGCCACCCCCTCTCCTTGTTGTCCTTGAAAAGGGCACTTTTGGCCTCTTGAGGGAGCCTTGTGTTGGAATGTTTATTGGTCATGCCTTGGCTACATTTTATGTTTATATTGCTCTAATATAACATTGTTGAATGTTCGTTTTGGTACACCATGCATGTTTAGCATACCTACCATTTAATGCCTTGTGGTTGCCTTAACATGCCTTAGGTTGTGTGCCTTTGTTTTAGCATGTGTTAGGCTTAGCTTCATGAAGGTTTTATGCTTATTTTTCCATGCTTTAGGTCTGTCCATGGTTGTTTGAGTCGACCCTAGCATGCTTAATATAGCCTCTTTGCATTTTTGGGCTTGTTGGCCTTAAGTGTGTGAATGTGTAGCATGCATTGCTTGCATTACTTCAGTGGTTTAGAACCACTTAGCATGAAATTTCAGTCCCTAAGACATGCTTGTATGCTTTCCTTGCATGCCTCTTTTAATGCTTTGAAAGCTTGTGTTGAATGCTCCATGTTTTGGTCATTTGTGCATGCTTTTGGATTCAAGTCATTTAGATGCCATCTAGGGGGTCTTTTGGGTTTGGTTTTACATGCTAAAACTCTGATTTTAGTTGCTTAAGTCTTGCCATGTTTGGTCTTGTCAAGTATAGTTCAATACTTCATTGGCTTGCTTTGAATGCTTGGGCCATTTGTTGCATGTTTAGCCTATCTTGTTTGCTTGGTTTGGCACCATGTTATAGTATGATTTCAGAGCTTGTGTTGCATGCTGATTGTCCATACTTAGCCTCTTTTAAGTGTACTTAAAGGTTGCTTGTTTATGCTTAAGTGTTGGACCATGCTTGCATGCATGTGTGTGTGTATTTTGGCCTTCATTTCCATGGTTTTGGCCACTGATTTTAGGCCTAATTAGGGTTGTCTAAGTCATGTTTAAGTCCACCTCTTCATTGGTTTGCATTGTCTCATGACTTGCATGTTTGCTTGCATAGGTTGCATGCCTAGTGTGCATTGTTTGTTCACATGCTCATGTTGCATCCCTAGCTAACATGCTTAGGTTGCATTGCATCTTGCATGCATGCCTTGTCCTTTGACTTAGTGATAAGGATTGGGCTTTTGATTGTTTGATTTGCATTTCATTTGACATGAAAGTGCACACTTGGTTTTTGGGCCATCATGCATGGAAATGCTTGATTGATGGTCCGGAAACCAAGGACCGTGTCCCTTTGAGCTTCAAACATGATAATGGGTTTGTTTGGTGCATAAATGGCTTGAATTGCCTTGCCATGCATGGTCTTGTCCTCTGCTGCTGTCAAACAGGTTCTGCAGACACTCATTGCGATCGACTTCATGGAGTGCCGACCGGCAATCAATTGGTGGCCGATGGCCCATTTTGTGCCGATGACCACATACCACTGCCGGTGATAATTCTACTTAGCCGATGGTGTCCCCCAGTGTCCAGGGAAGAAGTTCTGAGACTTTGGAAGTCTTTAGAGGGGCAGAGCAGGGAAAACAGAGGCAGTCTATGCATGGCAGCGCACTTCCGAGCAGGACCCGAGCGCGCATTGCATTGGGCTCCCTTACCGAGGCGATTTACTGTTTTCCTAGCTTAGTTAGTTTGTTAACTAATTAGGTAATTTGTAATATTTAATTAGCTTGCGTAGTTAATTAATTTGTATTATTCTTTCGGTCCCTCCGAGTGAGGGCGAATCTGTAATAAGTGTGGGTGAGTGTGTGTATGTCTTCCAACCCCCACTTCTTTCTTCCCTTTTATTTACCTGCTTATGATGGTAGATTAGGGCATATTTATTTGAGCATACCTTATGCTATGCATGCGTGCATTCATACATTTGTATTGCATGCACCGGGCTCGGTACATCATGCTAACTGCATTGCTATTTCAAATCTAACTTGAATACGTGCATCGAATAAGTGCATTTCACATGCCATGTTTAGGATAGCCGAGCCTGTCTAATCGCATTCTGTATGCAATGCATTAGGTACTTAACATGAAATTAGGGTCATGCATGTTTTGCTAACTAGTTTCTTGTTTTGGCACAGAGTACGATGCAAGTATTTTTATGCTTTAGCATACTGCATGTGTGTGGATGTTAACATGACAGCATGCTTACTATGCGGCTAAATGCTTACGTGTTATAAACTGCCTGAATGCCTGTGGGTGAAGGTTGGATTGTTTGAGTTGGAATAACTCATTGAAATCCGTATTTTAGCCTACTTGCGAGTAGCAATTTCAAACTGTTTTCCAAACAAACGGATATGCAATGCTTATTTCCAAATTAGGCGATCTAGTCTATACTTGTTTGCTGTGCGCATAACATAGTAATTCTAGGCTAATAACCGGAATAAGAACACATAACGTTTTCAAAATCGGATATCATGGTTAGTAGAGGCCGGTCTTCGGACCGGGCGAGAGGGGGTGCTCATAGCTGACCTTCCCCAATCGTACCCAAGCTCCCGAGCCAAGGCAACTTTGGTGATGACGGACACGTGGCCTTTGGCACCGAGTCAGGGTTTCCTAAATTCCCCCATTTTAAAAATATTTAGGTGGCGACTCTGTATCTGGCAAAGCAGTCCATGTTTGGCACTACTTTTCAAAAATCTGTTTTTCTCAAAACGATTTGCCAGAGTTGGACTCTTTGGTTCAGATTACGAACCGCAACAAACAAAAAAGGAGAGTTTGAACTGTAGAGTGAGGCCCAAGGGCGCGTCTACAGTTTCTGGCGACTCTGCTGGGGATTTTAGAGAGCTTGACTCAAACTCGTGATATCCTGTTTTGGCTACACTTATGTGTTTCTTTGCATTGCATGTGCATTGGTGCGCCTAGGAACACAGTGTTTGCCATCTACCATTCCTGAACGGTTTGCCGGAGGCTTGTCTTGTCAAGGCATGACCATAAGGCTGACCGGTTGTGGGCTCTGACAGCATGGGAACACAAACCCCGATTTTGTCGGGGCACCCTTTTTGACCATTCGACCTAGTGCATATCGAAATCCATAGTGACCATTCCAAACTAGGACAGGTTGCTTACCCGATATAGGTTGTTTGAAACCGCTGCGTGCGTAGTGAAACCCTAGCTCCTGACAAAATAGGACAGGGAAACCCTACCCCAACATAGGGGTGTTTTGGCTCTCTTTTACATGCTATGTGCTTTTAGAGTGTATCTCTATAGGAACGTACATGTCAGTTTGCAAGTTTGAGTATCAGGCCTGAGGGCACCAGTATCAGTGTTTCGAGAATCAGTTATATCTGTGGGTATCCGATTCAGTATTTTGAGGCAGTAATGCAGTGATTCTGGGGAATAGTGATCAGTAGTAGAGTACAGTTGTTCAGCTACACCCGTGTTTGACCTGTTTGGGCTGAAATGCTGCTTGTTTTCCCTTTCAGTTCAGAGAGTTGATACAGAATAGCCAGTGTTCCCCCTTTGCTGAGGCAGGACTTATGATGATGCAGAATTCAGAAAAGATCGTGGTTATGACAACTGCGTTGGATCAAGAGATCACCCTACAAAGTGAGACCGGTGTTGATATGCCGCACCCACCCAGGTCGCCCGTTGCGCACCCGGTCTGGGCCCCCCAGTTGTATCAGGCTCGCGAGCCCACTACGTTCAAGCTAATGGGGATGATAGGTGATCTCCAGAGGTCTGTGGCGGATCTCGCTTACAGGATGTCCACTTCGCCACCGGTTGCACCGTATGCCGGGAGTTTTGTACCCCAGGAGCCCTCGCTATTGGGGCGAATTGTGATTGAGCTTAGCCAACCGGAGATGGCCTCCAACCATAATAATGATGCATCAACACCAACCCAAACCCTCAATCAGGTTGAGGCCAGAGGTAAAGACAAAGAAAAGACGGATGCCGACCCCATTGAACAACTGCTGTGGGCAATCGAGGCTTTGAAAGCCGGGGGGATGAACAAGCAACAGATATCTGCGGTGGTGACCAAAGCTGTAGATGATGTTTTCCCCACTCCACCTGAGGGTAGTTCAAGTCAGTCAGAAAACCGGGACAGGCCCCGTCATGCCAGAACAGCTCCTCCCATTCCCAACCCTGCACCCGGGAAGGATCAGAAATCCAAGCCCGCACCTGCCGACCCGTTCGCTAGTGCGTCTAGCAAGAGCACTCAAGCTTCGAAGTACCTGCCCCGAGGGCACAGGGCCTTTCACGCTCTCTACATGCCACTGTCTAGGGCACTTCTAATTTTGGCTAAAAAGGGGCACCTTACACCTCTTGAGCCGCGGCCCCTCTCGCGTCCTCTTCCAGCAGGCCATGACGCCACTCAGTACTGCGTGTACCATCAGCAAATTGGCCACCCCACCGATAATTGCTTTCGCCTCCGTCATGAGGTGCAGGATTTGATTGACAATGAGGTTATCCTCCCGCCCACCTCAGCTAAATCCGTTACTACCCAGTTATTGGATTTTGAGGACACCGATACTGCGAGTATGTAATCAGGATTGGACCGCCTGAGGGCAGCGCCCCGAGTTTTTGATGTGGCGTCTGGCACGCATTTTTGAGCATCTGCGAATGCTAAGTTTGTAAATTCTGGCTTGGGTGTCGAGTCAGTGTTTTGTTTTGAGTCTGTCTCTTTGTCTTGAGTCAGTTCTTTTTGCTTATAGGACTGTCTTGTTGTAGCGAGTCAGTCCTCTTGTATAGAATACCAGGTGATTCCGGGGTCGTTGCCTCGAACACCGTTTTTGTAATTATCCTTTTGCTCTCTTTCTGAGTCTGTCTCTGCCGTGGAGCCAGTTGCATCCGAGAAACCTGAATAGAACAGCTGCGGCTATCATGTTTCCGTACTTATTGTTTGTTTTGGGCTAGTTGTGCCAGAGAATTCGAATGGAGCGACAGCACATTCCACCTGCTCTCTTGTGCCCTGAAAATTATTGCTTTGACCTAAGTTTTTCAAAAAAACCTTTTAAACACTGCGGTGATGAAAATAAAGAGGAAGGAATTCCTCGGGATTTGCAAAACTTTGATCAAATTGAGAGGAAGAAAGGCATGCTAAGCCCTTAATGATTGAAATCACGCTTGTCAGCGTGAGTACTGAGAAGGACCCTGGCTTGATCCAGACTGGTTCCACACTATCTTCAACGCGGGCGATTTGTCACCTTCTTAAAAACTTTTAAAAACAAAATGTTTTGCGCGGTCCTGTGAAGACCTGTGTGGAATCGCTCTTGAGATTGTGCAGCTTAGGATCGCTCTCAGCCTCGAGGTTCAATTCATTTGTTTTCAAGCCTTCAACCCCTTCAGAACGTTCAATGGTCAACCGCCGTGTGAGGCCTGTGTGGCCAGGTCTGAAGCGGCCCTCGAACAAGAGGCAAGAAAAGTCAAGTCAAAAAGATTAGATCTCACCAGAGGAAGCTTGTGAAGCAACCGTGATGGATTCTTCTGCAAAGCATTGCAATAGCCGTTCTCCTAGATACAGAGAGGCTTCAACTTCAAAAACCATTTGGCATGGACTCGTTATACTTTTACCCTTTGAGAGGCTCGCTGGGCCGAAAACTCGGAAGGGCGGCTCAGGCAAAAGTTAGAGCAAGAGAAAAATACAAAAGAAAGCAAAAAAAAGAAGAAAAGAAAAAAAAAAGAGAAAATGCAAAGAAAAAAAAAAGAAAAGAAAAGAAAAGAAAATAGAAAAAATATGAAAGAAAAGAAAAAAAAAAGAAGCTCGCAAGGTCGAAAACCCGCATCGAGCGCCTTGGCAAAAATTAGGGCCTAAAAAATAGTGAAGGTTAAAATACCCGAGTGTACCTTAACCGGAACTACGTAAGTCTTGATTCCCATGTTTGGGATATGTAGGCAACTTCATTCTGAAGTCCAGCCCCCAACGCTTTCATAGCATCTCAGTCCATGTAATGGTTTTGATCACCTGGGCCTCCTCCGAATCCAATGTCTCGGCTGCAATGTCTGGAACTACGTGATCAACTTCCTCCCGAAGTCCAGCCACCGACTCTCATGGTGATTATGTCCATATATTGTTTGTGGCCGTCTCCATCCTCTCCGTGCCTGAGAGCCCGGTCGCGATCAATCATCGGTGAGTATGCTACGGCATCATCCAAACAAGGGGCAACTTTCCGTTGCCATGCGTTGCCGTGAGTTGCCATCCAAACCAGTGGCAACTTTTCGTTGCCATGCACCCCTTCAAGCAAGGGGCAATTTTCCATTACCCCTTGATCCGAGGTTGCGTATCTCGAGGGTAAGTTCCGTGCTTGTTTAGCAGCGGTTGTTTGCAAAAAAAATAGTTTTTGAAAATTTTTACTGAGGTTGACTATTTTCTCGAAAACTATTTCATTTTCCAAAACTGGACCATGTTTGGACCCAAAAAGGAAAATTTTCAGTGCTTACAGCCTGACTTGCGTGATTTTCAAATCAAAAATCGAACAAGTGTGTTAATCTGACGATCGTTTTGGTCAAAACTGTTTTAGAAAGAAAACAAAAAAAATGGTCGAAAAGATGAACTAGGGGCACAGTTGAGTCAGGCATTCTGTCTTTCCCCCGCCGTCAATAAATTTGCCAGAAAGACACCCTATCCACCAGAAGAAATAGCCGTGAGCTAGCCGTATCGGGCATGAACCCGCAAATCCCTATTCGCTCATTAATCACCCTGGGGAGGGATGAAAAATGAGAGAATAAATAATAGAGAGATGTACGATGAGAGGAAAAGTGAGCAAAGGGTTTTTGAGAGAAAAACCGAGCCTGAGGGCCGAGTGACGTGAGAATCACACAAATCAGAAAGGGCGGGAAACATACCCGGAGGAATTGGCTCCTCTAGATCTGAGGTCTTTTGTTTTCTATAAACGCGTCCGTGTGTTGTGTCTTTCGATTTGTTGGTCTCAACTTTAGATTTGAGTTTTTTCCGAGTGCGTCTCGTTGTGTTTAGGTCGTGTGCCTTTTCTTTTCTCCGTTGAGTCTTTCCCGCTATGCTCAGCTCTAGACTCGATACCCTGGTTGAAAACCCTTCTTTTCTTTCAAAAAAAAATCGTTTATGCTCAGAGTGTTGTGCCGTTCTCTACATTCATGCGAAGAAGAAAGAAGAAAATTTGGGGCATCTGAGTGTGTTCCGGTTTCAGTTAGTATCAACTTTTGTGGTCCGTCTTGTCAGATTGGGCTGTTTGTTCAGGATTTGCTGTGCGCAGAATGAACCGAGTATTGTGTTATGAGCTGTATGCAGACTAATCCCCAACAGAGTATGGGCTGTGTGTTCAGTTTGAGCAGTGATTTGTCTGAGTTGTTTGTTGTTAGTTGGTTGGTTATCCGATTAGTACAGTGCGAGTGTTTAATTTCCAGATAACAGATCAATATCATTTACATTTGAGGTGTAATATGATGCAATGCAGTGCAAAGTATGAAATGTACAGATATAACACTCTTTTTCAGACAAAAAGTTTGTTTCATTTCATATCATCGTCTTTTCAAGTACATAAGTTTTGGAAACAAAATCTGTCGGCGGCAGTACAAAGTACTCTATCTACCAAAAAAAGAGAAAAGTACAAAAAGAAGAAAGAAAACAGCGAAAGTCTGTGTCATCCATCAGCGGTCTCACGCCTGGGGATCCGTCCTCGCCCTCTTCCTGGGCACAAGTCCAGGAGCATCATCGGGAGCATCGTCATCTGAGCCCGAGTCTGAGCCGTCTCCGGTCCCCTTCTCCGATGACTCTGCCTCTGCCTCTGACTCCGCCTCCGCCTCCGACTCGTCGTCATCTGGAATTGGCGCCCGAGAGCTACTCCCGACATGAGTACGCCCTCCCCTAGTACGGGGACGTGCAGTGCCTCCTCGCTCTCCTCGAGCAGGAACAGAGGGCCCAGCCGGAGCAGCACCCACCGGAGGAATCTGGAAGGGAGGCTGAAAAGCACAAAAGGCAAATACATCAGAATACTGTGAGTAGTGAATCAGTGCAGAATGCAGTGTATGAATACAGTGTATGGATGCCGTGAGCAGTGAATCAGTGCAAGATGCAGTGTATGAGTACAGTGTATGAACGCCGTGAGCAGTTTATCAGGTGTTGTGTTGTGCATCAGATGGTATGAAACAGTGTATGGATTGGGGCTGCGGTCAGAAGAACATACCGGAATACTGTAGAGGGCCAGGATGTTGAAAGTCCGCTGCAGCATCCCCATCATAGAGGCATTCAGCTCCAAGGACTGCCGGGTGTACTCGGAGGACGCCTGCAAAAGTATTAGCAGCATCAATATTCTGCGGAATATCAAATAAACTGAAATGAGATGCAAATGCAAGATGCAAAATGAAGTAATGCATACCGGAGGCAAGTCGGGAACATCTGCCAACTCATGACCAGCCGGGGGAGGAGCGAAGGGGATCTGATAGGTCGCCCCACCCTGCCCTATGTATGTTAGTAAGGTAGGCAGAGCAGGCCAGCTAAACCCCCGTCCCCTCCGAGCCCCGCTCCTGCCATGGATTCGAGCTCTCCGCGACGCTCCCGCTCCAGCCCCGGCTCCCACTCTCGCTGCCGGCGCCGCTGGCCTCTCCCTCTCAGCTCAGTGACCACCGCTCAAGGGTCGCATGATATAGGTCTGGACATACTCTGAGTAGTCGCCCTCGCCTCTGTGATGCTCTGTACCCCAACCGACGGTGTACTCCCTCATATGCTCAAGGGAAAGCCCCTCCGTGTCCCTCATGTATGAAGGGGGCGGACCCGGAACTATCTGCTCCGGTAAACCCATGGTCTGACGCAAGAAGCGCTCGCCCAGGTACTAGACCCGACAAACCGGGCCCTCCAACAGAATCCGACGATGGGCAGTCTCCTCTGCACCCTCGTAGTGATCCCTCACCACAGCCGGCAACAGAGCCCAGGGCTGCCAGGTGACCTGCAGGTAAATACGCAGTTTGTTATCTATCTATTATCGAAAATACAGTGCGAAGCAAAGCCAAAAATAAACACTAAGGTTGAACATACCTCCGCAGCGGTGATGGTATCGAAGTAGCGACGGAAGAAACTAAAAGACTCCCGCGATCTCCGCTCACACCGCACATCGAAACGATGGGAAAAGGGGATGCCGAGTGGGATCTCCGCCACAGGTACTGGGGCAAGCCTGGGAAAGTAGGCATACACCCATAACTGCAAAACAGATGTCAGTATGACCATCAGATAAGGCAGAATACAGAATAAAGCAGAAATGGCAAAGTCGTGTGTTGTGCAGTGTTTTGTGCAGAGTGTACAGTGTGTGCAGTGTATAGTCAGTGAAAAGCAGAGTATATGTGTGCCGGGTGTGCAGTATACAGTCAGTATGAGGCAGTGTACAGTGTGTGTACAGAGTACAGAAAGCAGAAAGCAGAAATGTAAAAAGGGAAGAAGATGTACCTCCCAAGCCCGCCAGTATCCGCCAAGGAGCTGTCCGCTGAGACGGGAAGAAGAGCTCATGTAGCCGTACAATGTGGCCAAGCTTGCGCCACCCCATTCATAGCGGCGGATCCGCCTGACATCCACCAGTGTGCTCAACAGACATAGAGGCACGGTGTTTGCCCGGTCAGCGAAAAGAGTCATCCCAAGTAGGAACATAATGAAGCCCCGTGCGTACTGGTCTACCTCCTCCGGGGTCATCTCTGGCTCCTCCGTCAAGGGTGGCTGAGTCCAGAAGTGGCCCTCGAACCAAGAGTACCTGACGAACCCTGCTCGAGCAAGGGGAGGCTGAGTGCCGAGCAGGTATAGCTGGGCAGCGTCCCACTCATCCATGTCAGTATCAAAGGGGATCGGATCACCCCCTACCCCAATGCCGGTGAGCATCGAGAAGTCATAAGGGGTCATCGTCATGTCCCCTGCGGTGGAGAAGTGGAAGGAGTTGGTGGTATCCCACCACCTCTCCACAAGAGCAGCAAGCAAGGGCCTGCAAGTGATAAGCCGGGAGAGCCCCCTGCAAAAGATGCCGAAACCAGCCTCGTCGATGATCTGGCGAACCGCCTCTGGCAGCTCTGTGTACCAGTCCCGAGCGACAACATTCCCATACCCGCGGATGGTATGGGAATCCCCCTGTAATAAAAAACAACAATTGCGAGGCAATATTCAAAATGCAGTTCTAAGAAGCATACAGAAATACAGCATGCGTGTGTATTTTCATATTCAAACAGATACCGGGTGCCGGTGTGCTTACAGTGGACTACAACGTGTGATGTGTCAGCGTGTTTGAGTGGTTCAGTGCGAAGACAGCATGCGTGCGTATTTTCAGATTCAAACAGATACCGATTGCCGGTGTGTTTATAGTGGACTACAACATGTGATGTGTCAGCATGTTTGAGTGGTTCAATACAGAAATACAGCATGCGTGTGTATTTTCAAATTAAAGCAAATACCGGGTACCAGTGTGTATGCAGTGAAATACAGTGTGCGCCGTGTGTTCGGGTGATTCAGGGTCAGTGCAGTGTGTGTGCACGTGTAAGTTTCAAAATAGATATCAGTTGTACGTTTGTTTGCGATCAACTACAGTATATAGTATATCGGAGTTAAGCAGTTAAAGAACAGAAGCAGCTATGGTAGTTAAACGTTCTACATTGCAGAAAGTAAACCGGGGAAAGAAAGTTACCTCGGAAGCGCCGAAGGACAGGTGGGAGGTAGGCTCTCGCAGGAGAAGCTTGGGTGCCACGTGCCTCTCGAAGCTCCTGAACTGGCGAAGCCCATCCGGGAGCATCACATGAACCGCAGGCCTGTAGGTCTCTGGGTCGAATGGCCAGATGCGGAGTGGCACAGGATCAGCCCCGAGATCCATCTCGATCTCTGGAGGGGCCCCGCCCTGTGGAAGGTCATCCGCCATCGCAAAGAGAATGAGAAAATGACCGGAGGATGGAAAACCGGGTAAGAATGCGAAGAGTCAACCGAAAAGTCAACCCCGAGAGGGTCGAAAAAGGCCGGGAAGGTCGAAGTGCGGAAAAGGCATGGGTATCGAGAAGAACTCGAGGGAAACAAACCCCAAAAAGCGGAAATCGAGAAAGAAACACCGAAATGAAATTCCGTTCGGTTCAAAACGTTCGAAACGCGAAGGTGAACGCGAATCGAACGTCGAAATCAAGGCTAGAACGCAAGAAAATGCGAGAAGCAAAGGCCGAAAGTACTCTAGAGAGAAGGAGGAGGAATTTTCGAGCAAATAGGTGTGAGAAAAATAGGGCTAGAAGCCCTATTTTAAAAGACCCGTGGCTAAATACCAAAACTGCCCCGACACAGGAATTTTGTGCCGGTCGGCCACACTCTTTGCCGGTCGGCAATGTTTTGTGCCGATGGATTTGTTTTACTGCCGATGGACGGCCGGTGATGTCTCTTGACTGCCGGTGCACATCCGGTGGTCTCCTACAGTGGTTTTGAAGCCTCCTACACCTTTTCTTGGGTTATATGTGTGGTCTAGAGCCTTCATTGCTCAAAACAGTGCAAAACAGTGCGATTCCGACGCTCAATCGACCTCCGTTTTGACTTCGGATCATGTCTTCTGTGCGTGGCACTCGAATTCGTGCAAGGTGTATCCTGCCGTATCCTTTTGGCTTTTACAAAATTCAAAAGTTGCCCCACGTGCATCGCTTTTCGTACCAGTCTGGCGAGACCTTAAACACGCACGGTCTAGGAGACCTTAAATCCTTAGGAGGTGCAAGACCTTCGGTGCATTGATGTGCACGTTTCATTCGTATTGTTTTGCATCCCTTATGATTTGCACTGGCATGCGTGTCTCATTTGCATTGGCATGCGTGCCTCACTTGCATTGTGCATCGCTTTTCGTCCCAGTCTGGCGAGACCTTAAACACGCATGGTCTAGGAGACCTTAAATCCTTGGGAGGTGCAAGACCTTCGGTACATTGATGTGCACGTTTCATTCGCATTGTTTTGCATCCCTTATGATTTGCACTGGCATGCGTGTCTTATTTGCATTGGCATGCGTGCCTCACTTGCATTGTCCATCGCTTTTCGTCCCGGTCTGGCGAGACCTTAAACACGCATGGTCTAGGAGACCTTAAATCCTTGGGAGGTGCAAGACCTTCGGTGCATTGATGTGCACGTTTCATTCGCATTGTTTTGCATCCCTTATGATTTGCACTGGCATGCGTGTCTCATTTTGCATTGGCATGCGTGCCTCACTTGCATTGTGCATCGCTTTTAGCCCTGGTCTGGCGAGACCTTAAACACGCATGGTCTAGGAGACCTTAAATCCTCGGGAGGTGCAAGGCCTTCGGTGCATTTTGCGCACCTCATTGCATTTGGCATGCATCTCTTCACGCTATTTTGCACACCTCATTGCATTTGGCATGCATCGCATCGCGCTATTCCGCGCACCTCACTGTCTTGTGCCCAAGACCGGTCTGGCGAGACCTTAAACCCGCTCAGTTGCATTGTCATGCACCTCAAAAGCCGCGCATGGTCGCGCATTTCAAAAACATACATCTTCATGCATTGTCATGCATTCGTAAAGCCGCGCGTTGCCACGCATTTCAGATTCATGCATTGTCATGCATTCTAAAAGCCGCGCGTCGTCGCGCATTCGAAAATTCATGCATTGTCATGCATTCCAAGCCGCGCGTTGGCGCGCATTTCAAAAATAACATGCATCATCTGCATTCAAAAAAACAAAAACAAAAACATCATGCATCATATGCATTTCAAAAAAAAAAAAAAAACATGCATTGTCTTGCATTTTTCAAACATCATGCATCATTTGCATTTCAAAAAAAAAAAAACAAAAAACAACATGCATTGTCATGCATACATTCTACATCCCGGTCTAGGAGACCTTAAATCCTCTGAAGGTGCAATTCCTTCGGTGTTTGTCGTGCCCGAACGACTTCCGGTGGTCTGGTAAAGCCACCTGCCTGTGTTTGCGGTGAGTTCCTAGGAGACCAACGGGGACGGTAGAAACTAGAGTTTGAACGGCTTATGCCTGGAACGCAAAGGTTCAGGATCTCCGAGGCTAAAGTCTGGTTTAAATACCTAGGGGGTGTACCCTCGGCTTGAAACCTGTATGGAAGCCCCATAGGTTGAGGCAGCATGTCTGCGCCTCAGTTCTGGATACTGAACCAACCTAGTATATCGCCCTATTGGGAGAATAGGGAAAACTGCAATCATAGCCATTGCATCATACTGCATTGTCATGCATTTCATTGTAAATATTGCAGTTACATTCTATCCATTGTATTGTAGATTGCATGCATTCATTGCATCCCTTCCATCTATGGCTTGCGCCTTTCCTTGTTGAGCTTGGTCTGGTATGTGCCCCTACTTTTCACGTCAAAGCACAGTTCTGTATGCGTGCAGTCCTGTAATTAGACGCGGCTTGTATGCGTGCATGCCTTTCCTAAGCGAGATTCGGTTTGGCCTACGCGCCATATCCATTGTACATATTACATTGTAGTGTAATTGTTGCATCCTGCATTAGGATCATTGTTCTTTCCTCAGCGGGTCGTTACCCCACTTGTGTCATTCCACCCAATACTTGTTCTTGTGTCCGTTCGCATTACCCATAGATCAGACATCGTTCTAGGGTAGACGGACTTGTTACTTCCATCAATCTATTTGACATTTGTGTGGTTTTGAACCGCTCATGATTGGATCATGATTCAATTGCATCGCATATTACATTGCATATTATTTGCATTAGATTAGATTCAATTGCATATCATCGCACTATTTTGTGCACTTCATTGCATTTTGCATGCATTTCAATCGCGCTATCCTGCGCACCTCATTTGCACTTGTCAGTGCACTGCGTTGTCACGCAGCTTCCATATTGCATTGTCATGCATGTGGCTAACAATATCATACCTGTTAAGTTTGTTTTCTTTTCAGGCACGATATTGTATGTACGGTTCATTTGAAGCTGGCGCGACCAGACGAGCCGGACATGTATTGTATCCTCCGAGTGAGATGTATTGAGAATTGCATAATTCTCTTACCCCCTTTCTGCATTGTAGTGTAGTTTGGAGTATGCTAGCTTAAAACTGTTGCATGCGTGCTTCGTTACAGTTTTCTTTGCATGATCATAAGGTATGTTTGGCTTCATTCATTGTCTTGCATTTTGCCGCTGCCTACGGGCGCATATCTTATCTGCGGCTTGTATGCCTGTATCTGCGGCTTGTATGCTTGATTGATGGTCCGGAAACCAAGGACCGTGTCCCTTTGAGCTTCAAACATGATAATGGGCTTGTTTGGTGCATAAATGGCTTGAATTGCCTTGCCATGCATGGTCTTGTCCTCTGCTGCTGTCAAACAGGTTCTGCAGACACTCATTGCCGATCAACTTCATGGAGTGCCGACCGGCAATCAATTGGTGGCCGATGGCCCATTTTGTGCCGATGACCACATACCACTGCCGGTGATAATTCTACTTAGCCGATGGTGTCCCCCAGTGTCCAGGGAAGAAGTTCTGAGACTTTGGAAGTCTTCAGAGGGGCAGAGCAGGGAAAACAGAGGCAGTCTATGCATGGCAGCGCACTTCCGAGCAAGACCCGAGCGCGCATTGCATTGGGCTCCCTTACCGAGGCGATTTACTGTTTTTCCTAGCTTAGTTAGTTTGTTAACTAATTAGGTAATTTGTAATATTTAATTAGCTTGCGTAGTTAATTAATTTGTATTATTCTTTCGGTCCCTCCGAGTGAGGGCGAATCTGTAATAAGTGTGGGTGAGTGTGTGTATGTCTTCCAACCCCCACTTCTTTCTTCCCTTTTATTTACCTGCTTATGATGGTAGATTAGGGCATATTTATTTGAGCATACCTTATGCTATGCATGCGTGCATTCATACATTTGTATTGCATGCACCGGGCTCGGTACATCATGCTAACTGCATTGCTATTTCAAATCTAACTTGAATACGTGCATCGAATAAGTGCATTTCACATGCCATGTTTAGGATAGCCGAGCCTGTCTAATCGCATTCTGTATGCAATGCATTAGGTACTTAACATGAAATTAGGGTCATGCATGTTTTGCTAACTAGTTTCTTGTTTTGGCACGGAGTACGATGTAAGTATTTTTATGCTTTAGCATACTGCATGTGTGTGGATGTTAACATGACAGCATGCTTACTATGCAGCTAAATGCTTACGTGTTATAAACTGCCTGAATGCCTGTGGGTGAAGGTTGGATTGTTTGAGTTGGAATAACTCATTGAAATCCATATTTTAGCCTACTTGCGAGTAGCAATTTCAAACTGTTTTCCAAACAAACGGATATGCAATGCTTATTTCCAAATTAGGCGATCTAGTCTATACTTGTTTACTGTGCGCATAACATAGTAATTCTAGGCTAATAACCAGAATAAGAACACATAACGTTTTCAAAATCGGATATCATGGTTAGTAGAGGCCGGTCTTCGGACCGGGCGAGAGGGGTGCTCATAGCTGACCTTCCCCAATCGTACCCAAGCTCCCGAGCCAAGGCAACTTTGGTGATGACGGACACGTGGCCTTTGGCACCGAGTCAGGGTTTCCTAAATTCCCCCATTTTAAAAAATATTTAGGTGGCGACTCTGTATCTGGCAAAGCAGTCCATGTTTGGCACTACTTTTCAAAAATCTGTTTTTCTCAAAACGATTTGCCAGAGTTGGACTATTTGGTTCAGATTACGAACCGCAACAAACAAAAAAGGAGAGTTCGAACTGTAGAGTGAGGCCCAAGGGCGCGTCTACACAATGACATTCAATAGATGGTTAACACAGATATCCATTTTATCAACGTACAGTTTAATGACACGTTTCACTTTCCATTATTTATTCAACTTTCCATTTATATCAATATGGCTCAGAACCTGGCCAACTATAACAGTGAACAAAATATCACATTAACATCACTTCCAATATCAACAAAACAAATGAGACTAAAGCTCATGTCAAAACACTTCATACTTCCCGATTGATACACATTTTAGTGCTGTATCAACAACATATAGAAACACTTCTATAAATCAATAAGCACACATAACAGTGATGCTAATGGAGTCCATCCCCTATCTCCTCCCAAAGAAAATCCGGTTTAGAGGTCCATCCCCTATCTTCCCCTAAACCGTGGAGTACATCCCCTATCTCCTCCCAAACAATATGCATATGCAATGTATCAAACAATTGTCATATACAACACATAATCAATACACGTATTTTCTGTATTAATTCAACAGTCAACATCAATGACTCAACCAATGTGATTAGTTTCAGTTTTCCCTAATCCACATGCAATGTCTACAATAATCACGACTATCCTCCACCGATAGCCCAAAACAGTTATTTCTAAACAGGAAATAAAAGTATCAACAAATATAATTTCCAATATTTCATAAGTGAGTGATTAAACTAACCAACTACACCATTTATTCCATAAGTTTCCAATTCCATGAATTTAACTAAATTCACCAATTTTCCCTAAATTAATTATACAAATTAATTTATTAAATCATCTAGGGTTTTTCCCAAAATTACCAACTACCCCAACATATCAAAATATCAAAGCCTAGAACAAAACCTATAATATGGAGTAGGAAATCCCTACCTCGAAGCAAATAACCTGAATGGAGAAGATGACGAAAATCCAAAGTGCTCCAAATCCAAGATTGTTCAGATTAAAACGAAGCCCTCGACTCCCTCTAACTTTTTAATAAAGGATCTAGGGTAAAAACACACTCTAAGTAGATCAAACCTAAGAGAGAAAGTGTGTAGAGAGAGAGAGAAGTCGGACCTAGGGTTTTGGAATCAAAAAGAGGATGAAAAACTGTTTTAAAACCCGCTGCTGCCTATTTAAATAAAACAGGCTCGCTCGAGCGAAGGATTGGTCGCTTGAGCGACCAGACACAAGAAAGCCTCGCTCGAGCCAACAACCCAGAAGCTCGCTCGAGTGAAGAAAAGCTCGCTCGAGCCAACAACTCAAACCCTCAGTTCTGCAACTAGATGCACGCTCGAGCGAAGGAACGCTCGCTCGAGCGAAGAACGAACCAGCCCGCTCGAGCGAAGAAAAGCTCGCTCGAGCCAAGTAACACTGCTCTCAGGTCTATACCTAGACGCAATCGCTCGCTCGAGCGAAGAAACCCTGGCTCGAGCGAAGAACCAAAAACAGAAGCTCGCTCGAGAGACCAACTCCTCGCTCGAGCGAAGAGCCAAAAATCTGGGCAGCAACCCTTTGCTCCCAAACACTCCCAACATGAAACCAACCTGCTCAAAACATCCTATAACTCAACAATAAGAAATTAAAGGACAACAACAACAATTATATAACAACGGAATCTACGGAACATAAGTCCAGATACAACAACCAAAAGGAAAAGACCGGGGTCGCTATAACCTCCCCCCCTTAAAAGAATTTCGTCCCCAAAATTAAGCATAAGTTTTCGAAAACAGGTTTTTCCTCAAATTTCAACAATATGACATTACAATAATAAACAACGTGACCCAAACCGGTCATCTCATCTCTTATCAAGAGGCATCTCACAATATATATAACAACATATATTTCAACCTGCATCAATATTATGCATTTTCCTTTCAATTTCAACAATTTTCAATATCATATTCAATTTCATGATATAACTCCAATTCTACAATATATTCAACATATAAATGTTACATTAAACTTCCATTATGAGACAAGTTTCAAAATACTAACATTAAACCAAAACATTCTCAATGTTTTCCAACTTAAGACATATATAAAGCTCTTAAGTTCAACAGTATTACAGAATTTAAATACAAGATTACAAATCAGTAAACATGTCTGGATATTTTTCGCGGACTTCCAATTCACGTTCCCAAGTGGCTTCCTCCACTCCGTGATGCTTCCACAGAACTTTTACCAAAGGGATGGTCTTGCCTCGCAAAACTTGATCCCGCCTATCCAAGACCCAAATCGGTCTCTCCTCATACGAGACGTCCTCGTCAACCACTAAATCGGTCCAATCCAACACATGTGATGGATCCGGCTCATACTTCCGAAGCATACTCACATGAAACACGTCATGAACTCCGGATAACTGCGGTGGTAAAGCTAAACGATAGGCAGCCTCACCAATCCTCTCAAGGATCTCAAAAGGGCCAATAAACCGAGGGGACAACTTCCCGCTCTTCCCAAACCTCATTCACCCCCGTCTAGGTGATATCTTCAGAAAGACATGATCACCCACCTCAAATACCAAAGGTCTCCACCTACGGTCGGCATAAGATTTCTATCGACTCTGGGCTGTAACAAGCCTCTTACGGATAAGCTCAACTTTCTCCGTCGTTTCCCTCACCAACTCCGGACCCAACAAAGGTGCATCACCCACCTCGGCCCAACAAACTGGAGACCTACACGGTCGGCCATACAAGGCCCCAAACGGTGCCATACCGATACTAGACTGGAAACTGTTGTTGTAGGCAAACTCTACCAAAGGCAAGTGCCTCTCCCACGACCCACTAAAGTCAAGAACACAACCCCGAAGCATGTCCTCAAGGATCTGAATAGTACGCTCGGACTGTCCGTCGGTCTGAGGATGATAAGCCGTGCTAAAGGTCAACTTAGTGCCCAAGGCACTCTGCAAACTCTGCCACAATCTAGCAGTAAAGCGAGGGTCTCTATCTGAGATGATCGTCACTGGGACCCCGTGCAACCTCACTATGTCCCGAATATACAAGTCGGCAAGATGATCTACCGAATCTCTCACGCGCATAAGAATGAAGTGCGCCGACTTAGTCAACCGGTCTACAACCACCCAAATAGCATCACTACCCCGTTGAGTCCTCGGAAGACCTACAACGAAGTCCATAGTGACATGCTCCCACTTCCACTCGGCAATAGGCAAGGGTTGCAACAAACCCGCTGGCCTCTGATGCTCGGCCTTCACTTGCTGACAAGTAAGGCACTTAGACACGAAAGCTGCCACATCTCTCTTCATACCTCGCCACCAAAACTGGCGACCCAAATCTCGATACATCTTAGTGCCTCCCGGATGCACCGCAAGATGTGAATGATGAAACTCTTGGAGTACCTCCTCTCGGCAAGACTCTGGCACAAACAAACGGTCTCAGTATCTCACACTCAGGTCGGGATACACCGTCACAACCCTTCTCAACTTTTCCACTGGAGATCTTTTCTCGGAGGGATTCTACCTCAAGGTCACCTCTCTGAGCCTCTAACACTCGAGTCACAAGTGTAGGCTGCGCAACAACAGAAAACAAGGCCGCAGCCTCAACGGATTCGCCCAGAAGCAAATCAAACTCCCCTAGTGCCCCCAACATCTCCCACTCTCGGATGGCTATATTAGCTAAGTCACTAACAGATTTCCTGCTAAGGGCATCGGCCACCACATTGGCCTTCCCCGGATGATAATGCAACTCGAAGTCATAATCCTCAATGAACTCCATCCACCTCCTCTGCCTCAAGTTCAAGTCTTTCTGTGTAAACAGATATTTCAGACTCTTATGATCCGAGAATATCTCGAACCTCTCACCATAAAGATAATGCCTCCAAATCTTCAAGGCAAATATCACAGCTGCTAACTCTAGATCATGCGTAGGGTAATTCTTCTCGTGTATTTTCAACTGACGTGAGCCATAGGCAACCACTTTCCCCTCTTGCATCAACACACAACCCAAACCCTCTCGTGAGGCATCACAATAGACTGCATAACCCAATCCTCTCTCTGGAATAATCAAGACTGGAGCGGTGGTCAGTCTAACTTTCAACTCTTGGAACGACTTTTCACAAGTCTCACTCCATACAAATTTGACTCTCTTCCGAGTCAACCTAGTCAAAGGCGAAGCTAACCTGGAGAAGTCCTTCACAAATCGGCGGTAATACCCAGCTAATCCCAGAAAACTGCGGATCTCAAACACACTCTTAGGCTGTGCCCAGTCTTGCACTGCCTCCGTCTTGGATGTATCAACAGACACTCCTTCCCCAGAAACTACATGGCCTAAGAACTTGACTTCTCCTAGCCATCACACTTTCCAAACTTAGCATAAAGCTTATGGGCTCTAAGTAACTCAAGCACCACTCTCAAGTGTTCCTCTCACTCCTCCTCTGAAGGTGAATAAATCAGAATGTCGTCCACAAAGACGACTACGAAACGATCTAAGAACTCCCGGAATATCCGGTTCATCAAATCCATAAACACTGCCGGTGCATTGGTGAGCCCAAATGGCATCACCAGAAACTCATAGTGGCCATACCGCGTACGGAATGCCGTCTTCGGAATATCCTCCTCCCTGACTCTCAACTGGTGATAACCCGATCTCAAGTCTATCTTAGAGAAACAAAAGGAACCTTTTAACTGATCGAACAGATCATCTATACGAGGCATAGGGTACTTATTCTTAACCGTAGCCCGATTCAACTTCCGATAATCGATACAAAGTCTCAAAGCACCACCTTTCTTTTTAGCAAGAAGGGCCGGTGCTCCCCACGGTGAAACACTAGGACGAATATAGCCCTTATCTAGTAACTCCTGGAGCTGAATCTTTAACTCAACTAACTCAGCTGGGGCAAAACGATAAGGTGCCATAGAAATCGGCGCCGTGTCGGGCACTAGATCAATAGAGAACTCAATCTCTCGATGAGGTGGCAAACCAACAAGATCCTCGGGAAAGACGTCCGAGTACTCACAAACCACCCTCGGCAACACAATCTGGGTCTCATCACACTCACTACTCAAAAGGCTAGCAAGTAGACCACTCAATTCACTCCGCCCTCGCGGATCATACCCCGGTGGCAAAACACTACCAACCCAGTCCCCCAGAAAATGAAAACACTCCCCGCTCAAAGTACATAATGTGACCCTCTGGGGGTAGCAATCAATAACTGCCCGGTATGACGATAACCAGTCCATACCCAAAATAACATCAAAGCCCTTCATGGGCATAACTACAAAAGGAAATGGAAGCCTATAATCGGCGACCTCTATATCACAACCCCTAACACCTTGTTTCAGGATCAATTCATCCCCAAGAGGCGACACTACACAAATAGGAGATGCTAACTGTGCTAACTCCAACTCCAAAATAGATGCAAATGCAGCAGACACAAAGGAATGAGATGCACCCGTATCAATCAAAACATTAGCAACCAAGTTGCAAAACAAGAAGGTACCTCTCACAACAGATGGAGCCGGTACAAGATCCTGTGCGATAACAGCATACACGCGCCCAGATGGTCTCTGATCAACCTACTCACCCCTAGGAGCATAAGACTACTGCACAGACTGGGACGATGAAGCCCCCTGATTGGCCCTCGAGGCCTGAACCGACTGAGCTGGCTGATGACTCTGAGTCTGCCTCAAACCAGATGCACCAGGTGTGCCACTCAACTGCGGGCAATACCTTTTCATGTGCCATGCCTGACCGCACTGAAAACAAGAGAGCGGCTGGCCTCTACCCTGACTCTGGCTCTGAGATCGAGCCGAAGAAGATGCTGCTCTCTGTACTCCTCCCCTCTGCGGGCAAACTGGAGACTTATGGCCTAGCTGGCCACACTTGAAACAGGTAATGTCTCCCTGACTGCCTTTCCCAGAACCTGCACTCGGCACTGGAAAGGTCGATCTAGAAAAGCTACTCTGAGACTGTTGAGGAGTGAAACCTCTCTGTCTCCTGCCATCACTCTGGCCATCCTGACTCCTCTTGGAGCCTTTCTGCCCTTCCTCCTCCTCCTGCATCATGATCTCCATATGGGCTGCTGCATCAACCATACGCCCATAGTCCCAAATCATAGTTCCCCCAACTCTCAGCTTGAGGCCACGCCTCAACTTCTTCTCAAACTCAATACAACGGCGTTCCTCAGATGCCACCAACTCAGGTGCAAACCTGGATAAGCTCGTAAATGCAGCCTCAAACTCGGCCACTGAAGAACTCGACTGCTTAAGCTGGCAGAACTGGTCTCTCAGCTTCTCCCTCACAGCTGGAGATAAGAACCTCTCCTGGAAAGCATTCACAAAAGCCTCCCACGTACCTCCGATACGACCCTTGGTGAACTTCCACCACTGACCCGCATCCCCCTTCAGCTGGGAAGATGCCAAGGTCACCTTCAACCCCTCGTCTTCGATGCCAAGCATCTCAAACGTCTTCGTTGTCTACTCGAGCCATTCATCTGCCTTAAGCGGCTCTTTGGGATCACCCACAAATTCGTCCGGATTAGACCGGAAGAACTCCCTCTTCAGAAAAGAAGGTCCTGCATCCGCAACAACAACCTGGGCTTGATTCTCAGCCCTAAGAATGCCAACTGACTCCCTGAATGCCCCTGCTATCTCTCGGGCCAAAGCGCCCATAGCCTGCTGGCCTACTGGCTCGGCCACATTGGCCTGGCCAACACCCTCCTGCTGCTCCGGAATCTCATCCGGTATAGGCACTTCCTGCCTACCCTGCCTACCACGCCTACCACGTCCTCGTCCTCGTCCTGACATCCTAATAAAGGAAACAAAGACGTTAGCACATTAATAAATGTGCCGAAGCTATAACACTCGCGTCCTAATGCATTGGACAACAGTAATTCATTCCACGTAAGCACATAATCACATAAGCACCTACGAATTTCATTCCTGGATAATGACAGTCTCGAGGCGTAACTATAGTTTCGGTTGGAAGCAGCATTGATCAAGTGCCTTTCCAACAGGACTACTAGAAACTCAAGGATCCAATCAATATCCCAGAAACTACATTTCATACCCACATAGTCACATAAACATGTTATCATATAAGCATATAACAGTACACTAAGTCTCTAACAAACGAGACGAACCCATTGTGATACTAATCACTTCCCACGTACCCAAAGTATTCGAACTTGGTACGCTCTGACACCAAGTTATAACGCCCTCAAAAATAAACCCATAATATCTAATATTAACATGCACTAACAAAAGAAATCAACCATTAACCATTCATCAAAGTATTCTTATTAAAACGCATTACATGGAACATCAAAAGTAAATGCCCTATGGGCTTACATCTTTCCAAGCCAACACTTGGGCACAAAACGTGAGTACTAACTCAGCTACAAATAAAGCCCTTGGCTTGAATGTTTACATGTAATATCAAATTAAGCAAATAGCTGAAGATAAGTCTTCAAGTCCAAATCCTCCCAAGCTAAGTCCTTGGCGGTAGCGAATCACCTGGACCTGAAAATGATGTTCCCATATAGGGTGAGCCACAGCCCAGTAGAAATATACTAAACCAAATATAAGCATTGAATAAAGCAATCACATTCAATAGATGGTTAACACAGATATCCATTTTATCAACGTACAGTTTAATGACACGTTTCACTTTCCATTATTTATTTAACTTTCCATTTATATCAATATGGCTCAAAACCTGGCCAACTATAACAGTGAACAAAATATCACATTAACATCACTTCCAATATCAACAAAACAAATGAGACTAAAGCTTATGTCAAAACACTTCATACTTCCCGATTGATACACATTTTAGTACTGTATCAACAACATATAGAAACACTTCTATAAATCAATAAGCACACATAACAGTGATGCTAATGGAGTCCATTCCCTATCTCCTCCCAAAGAAAATCCGGTTTAGAGGTCCATCCCCTATCTTCCCCTAAACCGTGGAGTACATCCCCTATCTCCTCCCAAATAATATGCATATGCAATATATCAAACAATTGTCATATACAACACATAATCAATACACGTATTTTCTGTATTAATTCAACAGTCAACATCAATGACTCAACCAATGTGATTAGTTTCAGTTTTCCCTAATCCACATGCAATGTCTACAACAATCACGACTATCCTCCACCGATAGCCCAAAACAGTTATTTCTAAACAGGAAATAAAAGTATCAACAAATATAATTTCCAATATTTTCATAAGTGAGTGATTAAACTAACCAACTACACCATTTATTCCATAAGTTTCCAATTCCATGAATTTAACTAAATTCACCAATTTTCCCTAAATTAATTATACAAATTAATTTATTAAATCATCTAGGGTTTTTCCCAAAATTACCAACTACCCCCAACATATCAAAATATCAAAGCCTAGAACAAAACCTATAATATGGAGTAGGAAATTCCTACCTCAAAGCAAATAACCCAAATGGAGAAGATGACGAAAATCCAAAGTGCTCCAAATCCAAGATTGTTCAGATTAAAACGAAGCCCTCGACTCCCTCTAACTTTTTAATAAAGGATCTAGGGTAAAAACACACTCTAAGTAGATCAAACCTAAGAGAGAAGGTGTGTAGAGAGAGAGAGAAGTCGGACCTAGGGTTTTGGAATAAAAAAGAGGATGAAAAACTATTTTAAAACCCGCTGCTGCCTATTTAAATAAAACAGGCTCACTCAAGCAAAGGATTGGTCGCTCGAGCGACCAGACACAAGAAAGCCTCGCTCGAGCCAAGGATGCCTCGCTCGAGCCAACAACCCAGAAGCTCGCTCGAGTGAAGAAAAGCTCGCTCGAGCCAACAACTCAAACCCTCAGGTCTGCAACTAGACGCACGCTCGAGCGAAGAAATGCTCGCTCGAGCGAAGAACGAACCAGCTCGCTCGAGCGAAGAAAAGCTCGCTCGAGCCAAGAAACACTGCTCTCAGGTCTATACCTAGACGCAATCGCTCGCTCGAGCGAAGAAACCCTGGCTCGAGCGAAGAACCAAAAACAAAAGCTCGCTCGAGCGACCAACTCCTCGCTCGAGCGAAGAGCCAAAAATCTGGGCAGCAACCCTTTGCTCCCAAACACTCCCAACATGAAACCAACCTGCTCAAAACATCCTATAACTCAACAATAAGAAATTAAAGGACGACAACAACAATTATATAACAACGGAATCTACGGAACATAAGTCTGGATACAACAACCAAAAGGAAAAGACCGAGGTCGCTATAGATATAGCTACTAAAATATTTTAGTCTAGAAATATTACTTATTGGCTACTAAATTTAAATTTAGTCAGCAAAAAATGTGAGACTTTAGGCGACTAAACTTCTAGTAGCTAAAACACAATCACACTTTAGGCGACTAATATATTTAGTAGCTAAAAAAATAATTGGAGGACCCAAAAAAAATTTTGTCGACTAAATATTTAGTCGCTAGATATAAGTAACGTTTTTGGCGACAAACATTTTTAGTCGCTGAAAAGGCGATGTTTAATTTTTTTTTTCAGTACTTTTGGGGACTAAAAAATTAGTTGGCATTTCAGTACATTTGGCGACAATTACCTTTTCCAACAATCCTTCAACGACAAATCTTGCAATAAAAGATTTAGTCACTAAAAACTTTCGACAACTAAAAGATGGCTTTTGGCGACTAAAAATTTAGTCGCCAAAAGTGTAAATTCTTGTAGTAAGAATGGATGTTCATAACAATATATATCATCACAATTAAAAAAGTAATAGCCAATAGTAGCAGTAATATAACCACAAAATAGTCTTTTATACATAAATAATAAAAAGAGAAGTCACTGAAATCCAAATACAACAAACATGACAAAGCACACCAACATGACAACAAATAAAAGGAAAAAATAAAAAAAATAAAAAGAACTCCAAGTCTCCAACAGCACAACAGGCACACAAGCATCACCAACCACTTTCTTTGTTTCCTCCCACTTTCATTCATGTTAAATAAATAAATAAATAAACGAAGATGTAAGAAATGTGTTAAAAAATCAAAAATGAAAATACAAAATTCTTAAAGATGTATGTAAAAAATGATATCAATTATCACATGAGTGTCGCACATGAAGTGCGTCAATTATTGTATACCGATTACATCATTTGAGGTAGGACATGTGTTGACATGAAACTATGAGTTGGAGATGCTATCTAAAATATAGTACCATCGCTTTACTTTTTACACATAGCCAATATTAATTTAAATTGTAACTAATACATATTGTAACATGATTATCCCATTTTCTAAGCTCAATTTTTTAGATAATTGAATGATTGAATCATAATATCTCCAGAAATCTTTTCATTTGCCTAACTCACTAAACTAGAAAGGAACTAAATGCTTGGATTCATCGTTTGGCAGAAAACAAGCTTTATCAAAACAAGCCCATATATGAATTAGTTTAATAAAATAAAAAAAAAATAAAAAAAACCTCCTAAAACACTTGTTTTGTTTCTCACCAATTTTGGTGAAAAACAAAAGTAGTTGTATAAAATATATATATATATATATATATATTCAAAATACTAAACTGTTTATCTAGACACAGAGCATTGATAACAAAAAGACATGTGTTTTCTCTTTCTAAGCTCACTTTCTAGACCAATAATGTGATAACAAGATGATTAGTTGATAATTAAAAACTAAATGAAAGAGTTAGAAAGTAAATCTAATTTTTGGCCATCAATAGCAATTTTTAAATAAAAAAAACACATGTATTCTCTTTTATTTTGGTTTATCCAAATGCAATGATGAGAAATCAAAATTATTTAATTTTTCTTTTCTTTTCTTTTCTCACCTAAGTACTAGAAGAGAAATCATAATCACCTTGTTTAGTTCTAATTTTTTGAATTCAATTTTTTGAAATTTGAAATTTTTATTTTTCATTTTTTTTTTGTTTGTAGTAATTTGTTTAATATTTTAAACAATTTTTTTACTTTTTAGATACAGTTAGTATAAATACAAATAAAAAATATAATATTTTTGAAAAAAATTTAAAAATTCACAAAATACCAAAAAAATAAGGGAAAATTATTTAGAAGTCCTATTAGGGAGACTTGTACTACATTTGGTCCCACAAAAAAACTTATGTTCCCATAAGTCCTATGAGAAGTTTCTTGACATATTTATCCTCAATATTAGTTGTTAATATCATAATTAATAATAAAACCATATATAGGGAAATTGATATAAACGTAACGTAACGTGACACCTACATAAACGTAACGTGACACCTATACGTAACGTGACATCTACATAAACGTAACGTAATGTGACACCTACATAAACGTAACGTGACACCTATATAAACGTAACGTGACATATCTACATAAACGTAACGCAACGTGACACCTATATAAACGTAACGTAACGTGACACCAATATGAACGTAACGTGACACCTACATAAACGTAACGTAACGTGACACCTATATAAACGTAATGTGACATTTACATAAACGTAACGTAATGTGTCACGTTACGTTTCGCAAACTTAATAAGTTTTTATTTTTTTAATCCGTTTGTTTTGAAATAGATATATAATCTTAATATATTTTTATTTTGTATTATTAATTGTAAAATTTAAAAAATTATTTATTTTTTGAATTTTTTTATTTTTTTTATATAAAAAAATCAAAGAAAACATAGACATTTAAACATAGGCATTTATTTGACGACGATGACGACGTTGTTGGCAGCTTCTGTAGAATTGCAATTGAAAAATAAGGAAGTTCATTTCTCAATGCTTGAAAGGACAAATAAAATAAATATTTAACGCTTGCATGAAAAAATAAAAAAAATAGCCTCCAGGTGCCGTCACTTTGGTGCCGGTGGTATTCCCTAAAATTATCTCAGAGTTGATGGAAAACTTGACATTAGAACCATTATCTTGCTTTCCATTCGGATAGGAGAGAGAACGGACTATGACGGCGAAGAAGCAGATTGATATCAATTCGGTGGTTGGGAGTGAGAGAGAGAGAGGGAAGGTGTGAAAATGGGGGGTAAAAAGATTAGGATCTTGTGGAATACATTCTTATGAAAATAGGACTTGAGGCTCTATAAGAAATTACACAGGACTTAGTCTAGCATAAGGTTCTGAAAAAGGACTTATAAATAAGTCTCCCAAAAAATAAACACAGACACAAAAAAAATTTCAATACGTGCTTTTAATATTTTAAGCAAATTTTTTTACTTTTTAGATGTACCTAACCTAAATGTATCTAAAAAGTAAAATATTTGCAAAAAAATATTTTAAAAAATAAATAAATATGCAAGAATAAGAAAATAGTAAAAATATTGCTTAAAATACTAAAAAATTCCCTAAAAAAGTAGAAAAAAACTCAATTTTCCAAAAATTAAATTAAGCTCCGCTCACCTAGCTAGTTTACCAAACATACATTGTTAAGAAAACACACACACATTTATATATACTATATATTTAATTATACATAGAACAAATAAACTTTATTATAGCCTATCCAGTTGAAAAGTTTTATTAACTAAGTTAAACCAGAACGTATAGAAAAGTGATCTATAAGAAAGGAAACCTTTTTATTTACAATATATTTTCTGGCAAAAACTATTACTCACCTGTAACTTGTTTTCTTTGTTAGTAAGGCCAGTCATCCAAATATGCAAAATTCAATATTTAGGGACAGGGATGAACCTTAATCTCTCTGGGATGCTAACATCGTAAGTGCTGTACAAACTCAAACCCCGAAGCAGAGGCATTCCTTCTTTATCCAATTGTAACTGCGTCACATAACACTCGACAATACTTAGAATTTCGAGTTGAGGGAAGCCTTCTGCAGTGCAAGCAAATTTATGTACGTCGTAGTTACATAAGTCAAGAATTGTCAGCTTTTGAAGCTTCTCCAATGACCGCATAGGATCTTCCTTCATTTTCTGTCCATCCAAGGAGAGGTATTTGAGATTCGGTAAGAATTCGTGCATCTCTGTTGGTAGCTTTCCTATTTTCCCATGTAATTTGAATTGAAGGAGGTGCTGGCAGTAAGAAACTCGTTGCAGTGTAGGATTCTGAACAGTGTCCGAACTCGCACCTAGATGTAATGTCTGGAGGCTTCTTAATCTACCAATAGAGTCTAGAGTGAACCCTCGCTTCCATTCAATTCTATGTAAAGCTCGCGAAGATTGATTAAATCCCTTAATGGATTAAATTCCATTTGGTCATCAACCACAATGCAGTTTAGAGTTTGAAGGTTTGTTAGGTTTTCCACTCGGAAAGGCCACTTGAAGCGTCCAATTGAATTTCTCAACTGCTTTGCATTGCATATCTTATCTGGTAACATAATAACTGGGTTAACAAATCCGAAAAATTCCAAGGTTTGTAGGGTTTGCAAGTTACCTATGGATGGTGGAATCTTGTTTATTTTGGAGCCACTTATCCTGAAATACCTCAAGTGAATTAATTTATCTATTGCATCAGGCAAGCTTACATGCTCTGTTTCTTCTTGGGAATGATTGAATATAATTTCCTCAAGATCTAACACTCTCAACAATCTCAAATTTTTGTACAGAAATTGTAACTCCCTTATTTCAGCGGATTCATTTTCCAAGTTGAAGAACAGAAGGGTTCGTAAATGCAAATTTGATGACTGATTAAAGGAAGCAAACCTTTTTCATCCACCACTATGAGAAGCTAGTCTTCAATGTTTGCAGGGAGAGAGTGCGGCATAAACATTTCCGTCATAGATATGAAGAAAATTTAACTCCTTCGACTTTTCAATTGCAAAATCCCGAAGAAGATCATGCACTCAAAATCTTTTAATTCTCATCCAGTTTCCTCGAGCTACTTGAATCAAATTTCTATCATTCATCTCATCTAGATATTCTGCAGCTGTCTCCTCTAAAGTTTCCCCTTCTGCTTGTTGTATGAAACCTTCTACCACTCATAACCGTATAAGTCTCTAGGCATCAATTTCAAAATCTTCAGGAAATAACCCCAAGTAAAGAAAGCACAACTTCAAGTGATGAGGCAAATCGTTGAAACTTAAAGCCAATATTTGTGTAACATGAGTCGAGTCATGGCTTTCAAAGTTGTCACCGTTTACATGCCGCCAGAAGCAGCCCTGTCACTCATCGGGATGCTTTCTTGACAATAGCCCACCCAAGACGACTATGGCCAGGGGTAAGCCACGGCATTTTCTAACCATATCTCTTGTCAAATTCTCCAAGCTTGGAGGGCGATGACTTGTTTTATCATCGACCCCATCATAGTCCGAAAACACTACTATCTTACAAAATAATTCCTAACTTTCTTCTGGTTGTAGAAATGGAAGCTCATGAACATATTTTTTCTTACCAGAGCTCTCGGCAACAAGCTTGATACGAGTGGTGATAATTACTCTACTTCTTTTCTTGTTGTCTGGGAGGGCTCTCCTCAAGCTTGCCCATGCATCTGTATCCCATACATCGTCAATCACTACCAGGTGTCGACTTTCTTTCAACAACTCATGTAAATGGCACTCCAAATCTTCTGTTTCCATCTTTTCCAACATCTCCAATTCATCTTTGCTGGTTGGCATCTTGAAAGATTTTATTGTTCTTCGAAGAAGATTCTGGATGTTGTAATCCTTGGATACAGAAACCCAACCTTTACGTTCAAATTTAGCTCCAACACTGCTAGAGTTGTAAAGTTTTTGAGCTAATGTCATCTTACCCAAACCACCCATGCCCACAATCGAAATCACACGTTGATAGGGAGTTCGTTCGAGAAGTTCAGACATCAGTAACCCGACATCCTCGGTGAACCCCACAACATGTTGGTCGTCTTCATAAGGTGTTGTCCTTCGTAGTTGCTTGAATCTCTCATTCATCTTACTTGATCCCTTCCCAGCAGCTTCGATATTTCTAATCTTGAAAATTTCATGATTTCGATCGATTTTATCGAGTCTATTCTTCTATTCTTGAATCTCCTTGCCTATCCCATACTTGTTTGCTTGTTTGTAGATGCAAAAGTACTTTCTGAGGCAAGCTTTAAACCCTGCCCTTTTGGGTCCAACTTTGAGAATAAACTTGTCAATAATATCCTCGGCTTGGTAAGAAGCATCTCTAATATCGGATACCCATGTGCGTATCCTACTGTCTTGATCTTGTTTTTCTTTTGCATCTTTCAAGAAACACAACATGTGTTCCAATTTGGTTCTCAGATAGTTGACTTCAGCTCTCAGTCCTTGCAAAAAAATTACTTGATCAATGAGAAGACCACCAAGTCTCCGCACTACGGAAGAGACAACAGCATCAACCATCCTTGGCAGTTATGTTCTTTTGTACACTCTGTATACGTATTGAATTTGGGTGGTTTGATCTCAAGAAGGTGGAAAATGTAAGGGCTTAATTACTTCGAACAACAAAGAACTCCTTTGATTGAAGGGCATCTTTGCTATTGCCGATGAGATCCTATCCCAGCGTCAGTATCCTTGACCGCACAAAGTGTCCTCGAATGACAGGATGTGTTGTGTGGTTCACCCTTGTCAAGAAAGAGAAGTTATTGGTTATTGTGAAACCAAGAAAAAGTTTGATGATAAGGTTTTTTTGTCACTTCAAGTGGGCTACAGGTGTAAAAATGGCCCGCGACCTGTGAGTAGTCCAAAATTCGCCTGCGGCTCGAGATGGGCACATTTGGACCCAGGCCCGAGCCCAGCCCGAGCTCCTAGGCCAGGGCCTAGGCCATGGTTTTGAAGTCCGGCCCGGCCCGTGGGCCTACTTAAGGCCCACTTAGGGCCCAGCCCAAAGCCTGGGCCACCCAAGGCCCAGTGTACTTTTTAATGAAAAATAATAAAATTTCGGTAGAAAAAATTTAAAAAAACAAAAAAAATGGTCAAGCCCGCCTAAGTCTGGCCCAAGCCCGAGGCTAGGCCCGAGCTCATTGGGCTGGCCTGCCCAAGGCCCGAATACCCCTGGGCTTGGGCATGGGCTTAATTTTTTGGCTCATGGGCCTACCCAACCCCCAACCCGAATTTTGGCAAGAGCCTGTGAGGCCCGACGTGAGCTCGACTCGGGCCGGACCAGATTTACACCCCTAAGTGGGCCATGAAAAAGGAAAAGAATAAATGTGATATAAACTAATCAAATCTATATATTTTTTTAAATATGTATTTATAATACTGTAAAGTTTTAATTTTGTTAATTTTGTATTTAATTTTTATTCTTTTTTAATTTGAGTTACTTTGATCTAATTTCAAATGGATTGTCTAAAATTAATAAAATGATTGTAATGCCCTCAAAATAATAAACAATCCCATCATTTAACAGTTCTATATTCATGATAGATAATCACATTTCCGTACATACATCAGAGTTAATATTACAAAAGGATATTTCATATAAGTTCCAAATGTTTACAAAAACAATAGAATGCCCTGCGGCTTACATCTTTCCAAATTGTTGCTTGGTTAACAAAAGAAGAGTTCTAACTCTTTTACAAGTAAAGCCTTCGGCTTAGATTTACATTTAAGAACAAATATAAGCAAAACAATAAAATGAAGCCTTTAGCTCCAAAACCTCCCAAGCTATACCCTTGGAGGTGGCATATTGCCTGTACCTGAAAATGGTGTCCCAGGTAGGGTGAGTCAAAACCCAATAGAGATATGCTAAACTAAATATGAGAAATAACTAAAACGTTAGCATCTGATAAATGTTCAACACATGTACATCGCTTTACACCATTTCTATAACCCATCAACATTGACATTCATCTTTCAACCTGGTTTCATTTCTATTTCCAATTCACTTTATTGACATGGTTCATTTATCCAAGTAATTCAAATGAGATTACAACTCATAAAGACAACACTTCAATTCATCAACAATTCAAAATGAGACTACAACTTATTTTATCAACACTTCAATCATCAACATCATTCAGATGTATATATAAGGTTTCGGGACTTTCACCCTAGACACTCCGACCAACTTAATGATCAATGAAGTCCATTCTGTATCTCCTCCCAAACTGTGGAGTACATCCCCTATCTCCTCTCAAACCATGGAGTACATCCCCTATATCCTCCCAAACAAAGATACATATGCAATGATCAATTAATGCACATATTCAAAGTGTTATTCCAACTGTCATATTCAATGACATATTCCAATTGATAAGTTTCAGTTTACCTAATCACCATGCAACTCTAAAACAACCATGGCTATCCTCCACCAATAGTCCAAAATAGTTATTTCTAAACAGATAATTAAATTTATCAAACAGATAAATTAATACATTTTCCACAGGTAAGCGATTTTCAATCCAACTATACCAATTAATTACATTTTCCCCCAATTTCATCATTTCCAACTCAATTATGTATTCCCATAATTAATTTCATTATTTTGACAAATAATTCATTTAATCCCAATTAGGACATTTTCCCTTCTTTCTCAAATAACACTTCTAAGGCTCAATTTCATCAATTGTACACCCATAACCCCATTTCAAAACCTCACATTCACAATGGAGTCCAAAACCGAGAAACCCCTATTTTATAATTTCAAATCAAACCCTAACTTTCCAAAACTTCCAAAATCCCTAGATTTCTACAAATGCCCAACATTTATGTTAAAACACATAAAAAGGAGTAGATTATCCCTACCTTAAATGGAGAACCTCAAAGGAGAAGGTGAAGAAACTTGAAAGTGCTCCACATCAACACTTTTTTGGATCCAAAGATGGCCCAAGCCAAACTCTAACTTTTATACAAAGGAACTAAGGTAGAGAACCACTAGAACAAGGTGTATTTATAGAGAGAAGTGTGTGTAGAGAGAGAGGCTACCAAATTTAGGGTTTGAAGATAAAAAGAGATCAAAAGTGAAGAAGAGAACTGCTGCTGCGATCTAATATATGCGGGGCTCGCTCGAGCGAAGAAGTGGTCGCTCGAGCGACCAGACACAACAAACACCTCGCTCAAGCACAAGAAGTCTCACTCGAGCGCACAATTCAAAGCTTCAGGTCTGCAACCCAGACGCACACTCAAGCTCAAGAGTTCTCGCTCGAGCGAAGGAACACAAAACAGAGAGCTCGCTCGCTCGAGCGACAAATGCCTCACTGGAGCGAAGAATACCAACCTTTAGGTTTTTCCAAGACACAGACGCATGCTCAAGCACAAAAGTGCTTGCTCGAGCGAAGAGACACACCACACAAAGCTCGCTCAAGCGCAAGAACCCTCGCTCGAGCGAATAAGCTAAAACCCAAGGCTCGCTCGAGCGACAAAAGCCTCGCTTGAGCGAAGGAACCAAAATCTGGACAGCAACCATTTGTTCCAACACTCAACCAACCTGTTCCAATCTTACCCAACACATCCCAAAACTCAAATACAAGGAATTAAATGATGGAAACAAGATATGGACAACAACAACCTGCCACGGAACCTAAGTCCGGAACACATTATATGACGAGGGAAAACCGGGATCGCTATAACCTTCCCCCCTTAAAGAATCTCGTCCCCGAAATTAGATATATATAAGTTTCAACATTGTGATCTTTTCAATTCTCAACATGATTACAATACAACCTTTATCAACATGATCCACTACCGATCATTCCATCTCTTCTTAAGAGAACAACTTTACAAATATAGCTCAATATGCATTATCAGCATGCATTCTTTTGAACAAATTCCAATACACATACTCTACAATTCCATAACATATGCAATGTTAGAAACATATTTTCATTTCTACAACACATTCAATAGATACAATGTTAAATTAAACTCATTTCTTTGAAACATATGCAACAATTTCAATGCCTCCATAATCCGAAACATATACAATGTTCTTAGAGTTTATTAACAAAACAAAATTCTTAATATAAGCTCAAACATCCACAAATAGGTCCGGATATTTTTCTCGGACCTCCAATTCACGTTCCCAAGTGGCTTCCTCAACCCCGTGATGTTTCCACAATACTTTGACCAAGGGAATGGTCTTGCCTCACAAGACTTGGTCCCGTCTATCCAAGACCCTCACTGATCTCTCCTCATACGAAGCATCCTCGTCTACTTCTAAGTCGGTCCAATCCAACACATGTGACGGATCTGGCTCATATTTCCAAAGCATACTAACATGAAACACGTCATGCACTCCGGACAACTACGGAGGCAATGCCAAATGATATTCAACCTTCTCAATCCGCTCAAGGATCTCAAAAGGGCCAATAAACCTAGGGGACAACTTCCCACTCTTCCCAAACCTCATCAAACCCCGCCTAGGTGATATTTTCAGAAAGACGTGATCACCCACCTCAAATGACAAAAGTCTCCTCCTACTGTCGGCATAACTCTTTTGGCGACTCTGGGCTGTAACTAGCCTCTTACGGATAAGTGCTACTTTCTCTATCGTTTATCACACCAACTCTGGGCCCAACAAAGGTGCATCACCCACCTCGGCTCAACATACCAGGGATCTACACGGTCGGCCATACAAGGTCTTAAATGGTGCCATGCCAATACTCGATTGGAAGCTGTTGTTATAGGAAAACTCCACTAAGGGTTGGTGTCTCTCCCACGACCTTTTAAAGTCAAGGACACAGCCTCGAAGCATATCCTCAAGTATCTGAATAGTACGCTCGGACTACCCATCAGTCTGAGGATGGTAAGCCATGCTAAAAGTCAATCTAGTGCCCAAGGCACTCTGCAAACTTTGCCATAACCTAGCAGTAAAACGCGGATCTCTATTTGAGACGATCGACACTGGGACCCCGTGCAACCTCACTATGTCCCGAACATACAAGTCGGCAAGATGATCTACCGAATCTCTTACGCGCATAAGAATGAAGTGTGCCGACTTAGTCAACCGATCTACTACCACCCAAATAGCATCACTATCCCGTTGAGTTCTCGAAAGACCCACAACAAAATCCATCGTGACATGCTCTCATTTCCACTTGGCAATAGGCAACGGTTGCAACAAACCTGTTGGCCTCTGATGCTCTGCCTTCACTTGCTGACAAGTAAGGCACTTTGACACAAACACCGCCACATCTTTCTTTCTACCTCTCCACCAAAACTGGTGACTCAGATCCTAATACATCTTTGTACCTCCCGGATGCACCGCAAGGCGTGAATGGTGAAACTTTAGGAGTACTTCCTCTCGGCAAGACTCCGGCACAAAGAAGCGGTCTCAGTACCTCACACTCAGGTCGGGATACATAGTCAGACCGTTCTCAACCTTTCCACCGAAAATCTTTTTCCGGAGGGATTCTATCTCAAAATCACCCCTCTGTGCCTCTAACACTCGATTCACAAGCGTAGGTTGTGCAACTACAGAAAACAAGGTCGCAGACTCGACAGACTCACCCAGAAGTAGGTCGAACTCCCCAAGAGCACCCAACATCTCCCATTCCCATATAGCAATGCAAGCTACATAACAAATGGATTTCCTACTAAGGGCATCGGTCACAACATTAGCCATTTTCGGATGATAATGCAACTTGAAGTCATAATCTTCTATAAACTCCATCCACTTCCTCTGCCTCAAATTCAAGTCCTTTTGCGTAAACAGATACTTCAGACTCTTATGATCCGAGAACACCTTGAATCTCTCACCATAAAGATAGTGCCTCCAAATCTTCAAGGAAAATATCACAGCCGCCAACTCCAAATCATGAGTAGGGTAATTTCTCTCGTGTGTTTTCAACTGCCGCGAGCAATAGGCTACTACTTTTCCCTCTTCCATCAATACACAACCCAAACCCTCTCGTGAGGCATCACAGTATACTGCATAACCCAAACCTCTCTCCGAAATAATCAAGACTGGAGTGGTGGTAAGTCTAACCTTAAGCTCTTGGAATGACTTTTCGCAAGTCTCACTCCATACAAATTTGACCCCTTTCCCCGTCAATCTAGTCAAAGACGAAGCTAGCCTGGAGAAATCATTTACAAACCGACGATAATAACCGGCCAATCCCAGAAAACTGCGGATCTCAAAGACACTCTTAGGCTGTGCCCAATCTTGCACCGCCTCTATCTTGGATGAATCTATGGTCACCCCTTCCCCAGATACCACGTGGCCTAAGAATTTAACCTCTTTCAGCCAAAACTCACACTTTCTAAACTTAGCATACAGCTTATGGGCTCTAAGCAACTCAAGCACCACTTGCAAGTGTTCCTCATGCTCCTCCTCAGAAGGTGAATAAATTAGAATGTCGTCCACAAAGACCACTATGAAGCGATCTAAGAACTCCCAGAAAATCCAGTTCATCAAGTCCATAAACACAGCCGGTGCATTGGCGAGCCCAAAGGGCATCACCAGAAACTCATAATGGTCATACCGCGTACGGAATGCCGTCTTCGGGATATCCTCCTCCCTGACCCTCAACTGATGGTAACCCAATCTCAAGTCTATCTTAGAGAAATAGCAGGATCCTTTCAACTGGTCAAACAGATCATCTACACGAGGCATAGGGTACTTGTTCTTAACTGTAGCCCGATTCAACTTTCGATAGTCAATGCAAAGTCTCAAAGCCCCATATTTCTTTTTAGCAAAGAGGGCTGGTGCTCCCCAAAGCGAAGTGGTGCTCCCCAAAGCGAAGTGCTAGGGCTAATAAAACTCTTATCTAACAACTCTTGGAGTTGAATCTTCAACTCGCTCAACTCGGTTGGGGCAAAACGATATAGTGCCATAGAAATCGGCGCCGTGCCAGGCACTAAGTCAATAGAGAACTCAATCTCTCGATAGGGTGGTAAACTAACAAGATCCTCGGGAAAGACGTCCGAGTACTCACAAACCACTCTGGGCAACTCAGTCTAGGTCTCATCACACTCACTACTCATACAACTAGCGAGAAGACGACTAAGCTCACTCTGCCCTCGCGGATCATACACCGGTGGTAAAACTCTACCAACCCGATCTCCCAAGAAATGAAAATAATCTCGACACAAGGTACATACAGTAACCCTCTGACGATAACAATCTATAACAGCCTGGTATGACGATAACCAGTCCATACCCAAAATCACATCAAACCCTGACATATCCATCAGCACAAAAGAAAAGGGAAGTCGACGATCAGCGACCTCTATATCATAACCCTGACACCCTTGTCTCAAAACCATCTCGCCCCTAATGGGTGATACAACACAAATAGGAGATGCTAACTGTGCTAACTCCAACCCCAAAACAGATGCATATGCAAAAAATAGAAAAGAGTGGGATGCACCCGTATCAATTATCACATTAGCAACCGAGTTGCAAAACAAAAAGGTACCTCTCACTACTAATGGAGCAGGTACATGATCTGGCGCTGTAACAGCATACACGCGCCCCGTAGGCCTCTGATCCACCTGCTCACCTCTCGGAGCATAAGACTACTGCACAAACTAAGCTGAAGAGGCTCCCTAATTGGCCCTCGAGGCTTGAACTGACTGTGCTGGCTGGTGATTCTGTGTCTGCCTTAAACCAGACGCACTAGATGTGCCACTCAATTGCGGGCAAAACCTTTTCAGGTGCCCCGTCTATCCACATTGATAACAAGCGAGCGGCTGACCTCTGCCCTGACTCCGGCTCTGAGGATGAGCTGAAGCCCTCCTCCCCTCTGCTGGCAATCTGGAGACTTGTGGCCCAGCTGACCACATTTGTAACAAGTGATGTTTCCCTGACCGCCTCTCCTAGAACCTGAACTCAGTACTGGAAAAGTAGATCTAGAATATGCTCCCTGGGACTGCTGAGGGTTAGAACCCCTCTACCTTTTACCGTCCCCCTGACCTTCCTGACTCCTCCTGGAGCCCCTCATCCTCTCCTCCTCCACATGCATAATGGTCTCAAGATGGGCCGCAGCCTGCATAAGGCGCCCATACTCCCTAGTCATGGACCCGGCCACTCGAAACATGAGTTTGGTCCTTAATTTCTTCTCAAACTCCAAACAGCGGCGTTCCTCAGTCGCCACTAACACAGGTGCAAACCTGGATAGACTAGTAAAGGTGGCCTCGAACTCCACCACTGGTGTATTCAGCTGCTTGAGCTGACAGAACTGATCCCTCAATTTCTCTCAAATAGTAGGAGGCAAAAACTTCTCCTGAAAGGAGTTAACAAAAGCCTCCCAAGTCTCTCCAATATGCCCCCGAACAAACTTCCACCACTAACGCTTGTCTCCCTTCAACTACAAGGATGCCAAGGTCACTTGCAAACCTCCGTCTTCGATGCCAAGCATCTCAAACGTCTTCGTCATCTGCTCTAGCCACTCATCAGCCTTCAGTGGCTCTTTTGGATCACCCAAAAACTCGTCCAGATTCGACCGGAAAAACTCCATCTTCAGAAAAGATGGCCCTGCTGTAACACGTCCACGAGGGAAAAAACTCACGGGTTACAGTTCGGACTCAATTTGTGTCGCGGTTCTAAATCTGAACCAAAGAGTCCAAATCCGGCAAATCGTTTTGAGAAACAGATTTTTGAAAAGAAGTGCCAAACATTGACTGCTTTGCCAGATACAGAGTCGCCACCTAAATATTTTTAAATTGGGAAATTTAGGAAACCCTGACTCAGTGCCGAAGGCCACGTGTCCGTCATCACCAAAGTTGTCTTGGCTCGGGAGCTTGGGTACGATCGGGGAAGGTCAGCTATGAGCACCCCCTTTCGCCCGGTCTGAAGACCGGCCTCTACTAACCATGATATCCGATTTTGAAAACGTTATGTATTCTTATTCCGGTTATTAGCCTAGAATTACTATGTTATGCGCACAGCAAACAAGTATAGACTAGATCGCCTAATTTGGAAACAAGCATTGCATATCCGTTTGTTTTGAAAAGCGCTTTGGAATTTGCTACTCGCAAGTAGGCTAAAACACGGATTTCAACGAGTTTTTCCAACTCAAGCAATCCAACCTTCACCCACAGGCATTCAAACAGTTTATCTCATATAAGCACTTAGCCACATGGTAAGCATGCTATTATGGCAACACTCACACGCATGCGGTATGCTAAAGCATAACAGCTCACCTAGTAGTCCAAGCCAAAACAGAAACCAGTTAGTAATCAAATGCATGATCCTAGTTCATGTTAAGTGGCTAATGCAACACAGGCAAAGATGCAATCTAGACAGGCTCGGCTATCCTAAACATGGCATGTGAAATACACAGGTAGCATGTATTCAATTTGGAATTTGAAATACAATGCAGTTAGCGTGATGTACCGAGCCCGGTGCATGTAAACAAATGCATGGATGCACGCATGCTACCACAAGGTATGCTAAAATAAACGTGCCCTAATCTACCATCATAAGCAGGTAAATAAAAGGGAAGAAAGAAGTGGGAGTTGGAAGACATGCACACCACTCATCCACACTTATTACAGGTTTGCCCTCGCTCGGAGGGGCTAAAAGAATATACAAATTAATTAACTACGCAAGCTAATTAAACATTACAGATTAATTAAATTAACTAAACAAATTAATTAATCTAATTAAAACAGTAAAGCCCTCAGGAAGCGGGTCATATGCAGCGCATACTCGGGACTTGCTCAGAATCGCACTGCCATGCATAATTTGCCTCTGTTTTCCCTGTTTTGCTCCTCTGAAAACTGCCAAAGTCTCAGGAATGCCTCTCAGGGCACTGGAGGATACTACCGGCTGAGTGGAATAGCCACCGGCAATGAATTGTAGTCATCGGCACAAAATAGATCCACCGGTCATTGATTGGCTGCCGGTCGGCACTAAATACTGCCGGCCGGCAATAAGTTCCTGCAGAACCTGCAACTCACAGCAGCAGAGGACAAAACTTGCATGGCAATACAATTCAAACAATGTATGCACCAATCATGCCCCCTATCATGTTTGCGACTCAAAGGGGTATGTGCCTCGATTCTCGGGCCACCAATCACGCATTTCCAGGCATGATGGCCTAAAGAATCAAGTGTGCACTTTCATGTCGAATGAAATGCAAACCAATCAAACAAAACAAGGCCCAATTCCTATCACCAAGTCAAGGAACAAGGCATGCATGCAAGATGCAATGCAACCTAGGCATGCAAGCTAAGGATGCAACATGGCATGGCAAGGCACTTATGCAAGCATACAAGCAAACATGAGGCAATGCAAACTAATGAAAAGGTGGACTTAAACATGATTTAGGCGACTCTAATTAGGCCTAAAATCAGTGGCCAAAACCAAGGAAATGAAAGCCAAAGTGCACACACACATGCATGCGATTATGGTCCAACACCTTAAGCATAAACAAGGCAACTCTTAAGCACACTTAAAGAGACCAAACAATAGACAATTAGCATGCAACACAAGCTCTGAAATTGCACAAAATAGAGGTGCCAAACCCAACTAATTCAAGCAAGTAAAGCATGCAAATGGCCCAAGTACTTGAGGCAAGCCAAGAGGCTTAAACCAAGGTCAAACCCACCAAGCCTCACAAGGCTAAGGGGACTCAAAATAGGTCAAAGGCAGACCTAAACCACACCCAAGGAATTCCTAGATGGCATCTAAGTGGCTCAAGTACAAAGGCATACATAAATGCACTTTCAAGGGGCATACAACACAAGCTCATAAGGCATTAAAGAGGCATGCAAGGAAAGCATACAAACATGTTAAAGGGACTGAAATAACTTGAAGAATGACTCCAATCCACTAAATCAAAGCAAACAAAGCATGCTATACACTTACATACTTAAGGCCAACAAGCCCAAAAATGCAAAGAGGCTATATAATGCATGCTAGGGTCGACTCAAACAACCTAAGACAGACCTAAAGCATGGCAAAATAAGCATAAAAGCTTCACAAATCTAAGCCTAAAACATGCTAAAACAAAGGCACACAACCTAAGGCATATTAAGGCAATCACAAGGCATTACAAGGTAAGTATGCAAGGCATGCATGGTACACCAAAACCAACTTAAAACCATGTTATATTATGGCAATATAAGCATGAAAAACAATCATGGCATGCTCAACACACACTCAAACATGGGCTCCCTTAAGAGACCAAAAATGGTCCCTTTCAAGGACAACAAGGAGAGGGGGTGGCCCTCCCCTTTTGGAGACTTCAAGGCACCATCCCCACCACTGAAATCCCTCAAGATTTCAGTGGTGAAGAGGCCCAAACACCAAAGTCTCGAAACTTGCACCAAATAGCACAAAAATGGGGCCTTTCAAGGCCTAAGGGTGGTCAAACACACCCAAACCACAAAACACTCTTAACAAACAATCAAGAGGGCCTAAAAAAAGAACTTTTTTATGTTATGCACTAAGCACAAAAATAGTTCTAAGATAGGTAGAAAAGCAATGCAAAAATGGGGAATAAAAGGAAAGTTTCTTACCCTTGAAGACCACCTTCACAAGCAATGCTCCAATAGCCTTCTTTGGCTTTAATCCAGCTCCAAAACACTAAAACAACCCTCCAAAGGTCTCAAGTCCAAGAGATGGTGTGTTGGTGTGTGTTTGTGAGCAAAAGTAGGACAAAACACACACTTATAGAGATAGAATATATATCTAACCCTAACCCTAGAACTCAAGCTTTACAAAAGCTGTCTAAAATGTCTAACAAAAGTCTAACCCTTGGCCAAAGAGAGGAAGCTCTCCTATATAGGCAATTCCCTCTTGTAAGGCTTACAAAACAAGCCATTCAAGGGGGAAATCCCCTCATACACGTGTATGGAGGGGAATGGGGTGGGTGCCAGCTATCACAGCTGGCACAAAATATCTGCTAAAAGCAGATGAACAGTAGTCGGCTGGCCAAAATTGTCATTTTGACAAAATTGATGGCCGGCCGGCCAAAAAGAGTGCCGGCCGGCAATATACATTGCCGGTGGACACAAACAACAGCCGGCGGCTTCTAGTCAGGGCCGGTGATGCGTGGGGATGCCTTACAAGGCATTCCCTGCCCCTCCAAGGCAAAACACAAGTGTTTGGTGCAAAACCAGACACAAAACAGTCGAGTTCGGAGATCCTGAGGCAGGGCGCGTAGCCGAGGATTCCGGGAACTCCAAACGAACACAAACATGGATAATCACCGAGTGTTCAAACGGTGACGTCCAAGTCTTGAGGTCGGTCAAAAATGGGGTGTCTACAGTTGCCCCTCTTTGACAGAACTCGAAAGTCATAACAATGACGGGAGTGAATGTCAAAGCCCAGAGACGACCCATTTTTGACAAGGCCGAAGACTTGGACCAACATGCAAGACAAACAAGGTATGCGCCCGAAGGCAGGGGCAAAATGCAAGACAATGCAAGAAGCCGAGCATAACTTATGATCATGCAAAGAAAGCTGTAACGAAGCACGCATGCAACAGTTTTAAACTAGCATACACCAATCTACACTACAATGCAGAAAGGATGTAGGAGAATTATGCAATTCTCAATACGTCTCACTCGGAGGATACAATACCTGTGCGGCTCGTCCGGTTACACCAGCCTCGAATGAACCGTACATACAATATCGTGCCTGAAAAGAAAACAAACTTACAGGTACAATGTCGTTAGCAGCATGCATGACAATGCAAACGAGACACGCATGCCAATGCAGATAAGACGACGCGCATGCCGACGAAAATGTGACACGCATGCCAATGGAAATGAGGCACACATGCCGATGAAGATGGGGAGGCACACGTGCCGATGCAAATGCGGCACACGTGCCGATGCAAATGAGGAGGCACACGTGCCCATGGAGATGAGGCACACGTGCCGATGAGAATGAGGAGGCACACGTGCCGATGAGAATGGGGCACACGTGCCGATGCAAATGAGGCACACGTGCCGATGAGAATGAGGAGGCACACGTGCCGATGCAAATGAGGAGGCACACGTGCCGATGCAAATGAGGCACACGTGCCGATGAGAATGAGGAGGCACACGTGCCGATGCAAATGAGGCACACGTGCCAATGAGAATGGGGCACACGTGCTGATGCAAATGAGGAGGCACACGTGCCGATGCAAATGAGGCACACGTGCCGATGAGAATGAGGAGGCACACGTGCCGATGCAAATGAGGCACACGTGCCAATGAGAATGGGGCACACGTGCCGATGCAAATGAGGAGGCACACGTGCCGATGCAAATGAGGCACACGTGCCGATGAGAATGAGGAGGCACACGTGCCGATGCAAATGAGACACACGTGTCGATGAGAATGGGGCACACATGCCGATGCAAATGAGGAGGCACACATGCCGATGCAAATGAGGCACACGTGCCGATGAGAATGAGGAGGCACACGTGCCGATGCAAATGAGGCACACGTGCCGATGAGAATGAGGAGGCACACGTGCCGATGCAAATGAGGCACACGTGCCAATGAGAATGGGGCACACGTGCCGATGCAAATGAGGAGGCACACGTGCCGATGCAAATGAGGCACACGTGCCGATGAGAATGAGGAGGCACACGTGCCGATGCAAATAAGGCACACGTGCCGATGAGAATGAGGAGGCACACGTGCCGATGCAAGTGAGGCACACGTGCCCATGAGAATGGGGCACACGTGCCGATGCAAATGAGGCACACGTGCCAATGAGAATGGGGCACACGTGCCGATGCAAATGGGGCACACGTGCCGATGCAATGAGGCACACGTGCCAATGAGAATGGGGCACACGTGCCGATGTAAATGATGAACGATGCAAGTGTGACACGCATGCCACACGGAATGGAAAATGATGCAAATGAAACAAATGAAACAAATGAGACACGCATGCCTCATAAGAATGCAAAATGATGTAAGTGTGACACACATGCCATACGGAATGTAAAATGATGCCAATGAGGTACGCATGCCTCAAAGGATGCAAAATGATGCAAGTGAGGTACGCATGCCTCACGGAGATGTAAAATGATGCCAATGAGGTACGCGTGCCTCAAAGGAATGCAAGATGCTGCCAATGAGGTACGCGTGCCTCAAAGGATGCAAAATGCTGCCAATGAGGTACGCGTGCCTCAAAGGATGCAAAATGCTGCCAATGAGGTACGCGTGCCTCAAAGGATGTAAAATGATGTAAGTGAGGTACGCATGCCTCACGGAGATGTAAAATGATGCCAATGAGGTACGCGTGCCTCAAAGGATGCAAGATGCTGCCAATGAGGTACGCGTGCCTCAAAGGATGCAAAATGCTGCCAATGAGGTACGCGTGCCTCAAAGGATGCAAAATGCTGCCAATGAGGTACGCGTGCCTCAAAGGATGCAAAATGAAGCCAATGAGGTACGCGTGCCTCAAAGGATGCAAAATGAAGCCAATGAGGTACGCGTGCCTCAAAGGATGCAAAATGAAGCCAATGAGGTACGCGTGCCTCAAAGGATGCAAAATGATGCCAATGAGGTACGCGTGCCTCAAAGGATGCAAAATGAAGCCAATGAGGTACGCGTGCCTCAAAGGATGCAAAATGAAGCCAATGAGGTACGCGTGCCTCAAAGGATGCAAAATGATGCAAGTGAGGTACGCGTGCCTCACGGAGATGTAAAATGATACAAGTGTGACACGCATGCCACACAAAATGCAAAACAATGCAAGTGTGACACGCATGCCACACGAAAATGCAAAACAATGCAAGTGTGACACGCATGCCACACGAAATGCAAAACAATGCAAGTGTGACACGCATGCCACACGAAAATGCAAAACAATGCAAGTGTGACACGCATGCCACACGAAAATGCAAAACAATGCAAGTGTGACACGCATGCCACACGAAAATGCAAAACAATGCAAGTGTGCTCGAGTGCGCGACAACGCACGTTTTTTTTTTTTTTTTGAAATGCATGATAATGCAAAACAAGGAGATGCACGACAACACAAATGATGTGTGAGGCAACGACAATACGAATGATGTGCGAGGCGACGTGTGTATTGAGGTGCATGACAATGCATGACAACGCTTGTAATAAAATGCATGACAGTGTATGAGGGATGTGCATGACGGCGCGACGCAACGCACCAGACAACATGATGAATGCATGCACGCACGGGGCAACTTTTGAGTCTTGTAAGAGACAAAAGGATACAAAAGGATACAACATTGCATGAATTTGAGTGCTACGCACAGAAGACACAGTCCGAGGTCAAAACGGAAGCCGGTTGAGCGTCGGAGATGCACTTTTCTTGCACTTTCTTGAGCTATGAAGACCAAAAACTACTCATATTGCCTAAACAAGGCTGTGGGAACACCACCGGCCGGAAGGGGAAGCCACCGGCTGTCCACCGGCTACAAAACAATTCCATCGGCACAATATTCTGCCGGCCGACACAAAATGTTGCCGACCGGCAAAAAGTTCCTGGATCGGGGCAGATTCAACATTTCACCATGGGTGTTTTAAAATAGGGTTCCAAACCCTATTCTATTCATTTCCCTCCGCCGAAAACAAACTCTCTCTCTCTCTCTAGAGTCTCTTTTCTTCCTCGTTTCCTTGTTTCTTCGCGTTCTCGCGCCCTTTTCGTCGTCGGATTCGCGATTACCTTTGCGTTTCGGACATTTTCAACCGAACAAATCTTTGTTTCGGTGCGCCTTTTGCTATTTCCGCTTTTTGGGACTTGTTCCCCTCACTTTCCTCTCCATTTCTGTGCCTTTTCGCATCCCGACCTTTCCGGCCATTTTCCACCCTCCCGGGAGTTGACTTTTCGGTTGACTCTTCGTATTCCGACCCGATTTTCATTCTCCGACCATTTTCTCATCATTCTTGTCATGGCCGACGATATTCCACATGTTGGGACTCCCCGGATCACGAGATGGATCCCGGGGTCGAGCTCCTCCCTTGAGTGAGCGTCCGTTCGACCCGGCGACCTACCGGCCGGCGATCCATGCTACCACCCGACGGACTTCGCAGTTCGGAGTTTCGACAGGGCTCTGGACCCGAGCTCCTCATGCGTGAGCCTACCTCCCACCTGTCCTTCGGCGCTTCCGAGGTAACATTTTTACTCTGTCTTACTTTCTGCAATGTAGAAATTTTAACTGTTAACTGCCATAGCTAGTTTCATTCTTTAACTGCTTAGTTCCGATACACTGATGCACTGTGTACTGTAGTTGTTCGCAAACAAACTCGCAACTGATATCTGTTTAAGAATGACACGTGCACACACACTGTACTAGCCTTGAACCACTCAAACACACGGCACACACCGTATTTCACTGCAAACACCGGCACCCGATACCTGTTTGAATCTGAAAATATGCACGCATGCTAGATTTGCATCGAACCACTCAAACACGCTGACGCATCACACGTTGTAGTTCACTGTAAGCACACCGGCACCCGGTATCTGTTTGAATCTGAAAGTATGCATGCATGCCACATTTGCACTGATTTTGACTGTTTCTTCAAAACTGTACATTTTATATTGCTTCGCAACTACTTGTTCGAAAACAGGGAGATTCCCATACCATCCGCGGGTATGGGAATACTGCCGCTCGTGAGTGGTACGCCGAGCTTCCCGACGCAGTTCGCCATATTGTGGACCAGGCCGGCTTTGGCGCATTCTGCAGAGGACTCTCCAGGCTCACTACATGCAGACCTCTCCTCGCCGCTCTGGTGGAGAGGTGGTGGGACACCACCGATTCATTCCATTTCTCCACGGCAGGGGACATGACGATGACCCCTTATGACTTCTCGGTGCTCACAGGCATCGGGGTAGGGGGTGATCCGATCCCCTTTGACATTGATATGGATGAGTGGACCGCGGCTCAGGTCTACTTGCTCGGCGCGGCACCGCCTCTTGCGCGTCCCGGCTTTGTTCGATACTCCTGGTTCGAGGTGCAGTTCAGGGTCCAGCCCCTCCTTGTCGATGCAGCCCCGATGACCCCAGAGGCCGTGGAGAGATACGCACGCGGCTTCCTTATGTTCCTGTTTGGGACGACCATCTTCGCCGACCGGGCGAACACAGTGCCTCTCTGCCTGCTCAGCGCACTGGTGGATGTCAGGGACATTTTACATTATGACTGGGGTGGCGCCGCTCTGGCCACCCTTTATGGATATATGAGTTCAGCCTCCCGCGGCAGCGGACAGTTGCTCGGGGGTTACTGGCGTGCTTGGGAGGTACATTTCTTTTTCTGCCTTTCATTTCAGTTCTATATTTTCTGTACTCTACACACTGCACACACTGTAGTCTGCTTTACACTTGCTGTATACTGTACACACGGCACACACATACTCTGCTTTACACTGACTGTACACTGCTCACACTGTACACTCTGCACAATACACTGCACAATACACGGCTCTGCTATTTCTGCTTTTATTCTGTATTTTGCTTTATCTGATAAATGCACTGGTATTTATCTTGCAGTTGTGGGTTTATGCCTACTTTCCTAGGCTTGCTCCCGTACCCGATGCAGAGACCCCTCTGGTTGTCCCTTTTTCGCGCCGTTTCGACGGGAGGTGCGTGCGGAGGCCCCGAGAGACCTTTAGCTTCTTCCGCCGCTACTTCGACACCATCACCCCCGCGGAGGTATGTTTTACTTGCAGTGTAATTAAGCTTCGCCTTTCCACTGCATATTTCAATAATAGTAGATAACAAATTGTATTTCATTTTCAGATCGTCTGGCAGCCTTGGGCTCCTTTGCCAGCCGTGGCGCGGGATCGGTTTGCCGGCGCCGATGAGACCTCGCGCTACCGGATTTTGCTGGAGGGCCCGGTCTGTCGGGCTTGGTACCTGGGTGAGCGTTTCCTACGCCAGACCCTAGGGTTACCGGAGCAGATAGTCCCGGTGCACCCTCCTGAGCATATGAGGGATACCGAGCGATTCACTGCCGAGCAGATGGCGGACTACACCATTGGCTGGGAGGCAGACGGCTTCAGAGGCGAGGGCGATTACTCGGAGTACGTCCGGACCTTCATCATGCGACCTCTGAGCGGCGGCCGCCGAGTAGAGAGAGAGGGACCAGCGGCGCCAGCGGCTGGAGTGGGAGCAGGGCCGGAGGGGGAGCGCCGAGGAGGGCTCGAGTTCGTGGCAGAGGTGGAGTTCAGCGGGGACGGGGGACCGGTTGGCCTGCTCTGCCCGCTTCACTGACTTTCAGAGGGCAGGGTGGGGCGACCTACCAGATCCCCTTTGCTCCTCCGCCGGCTGATCATGAGTTTGTCGGTGTCCCCGACTTGCCTCCGGTATGTATTACTTCATTCTTGTACAGTTATTTCATTTCAGTTTATTTTGATATTCCACAGAATACTGATGCATCTGATGCTTTTGCAGGCGTCTTCTGAGTATACCCGGCAGTCATTGGAGATGAATGCCTCCATGATGGGGATGCTACAGCGGACATTCGACCTCCTAGCCCTTTACAGCATTCCGGTATGTTCTTTCTGACCACAGCCTCAAACCATACATAAACTGCTTTACATAATCTGATGCATAACACAACATCTGATAAACTGCTCACGGCATCTGATACACGATACTTACACACTGCACCCTGCACTGATTCACTGCTCACAGTATACATACACTGTATTCACACACCGTATTCTGTACTAATAAACTGCCCACGGCACCCGCACACTGTACTCATACATTGCATTCTGCACTGATAAACTGCTCACGGCATTCACACACTATACTCATACATTGCATTCTGCACTGATAAACTGCTCACGGCATTCACCGACTGTACTCATACACTGCATTCTGCACGGATTCACTGCTCCATATATCCTGATGCATTTGCCTTTATGCTTTTCAGCCTCCCTTCCAGATTCCTCCGGTGGGTGGCGCTCCAGCTGGACCTCCCATTTCTACCCGGGATGGCAGAGTATATCCCCGCACCAGAGGAGGGCGCACTCACGTCGGGAGCAGCTCGCGGGCTCCAGTTCCGGATGATGAGTCTGAGGCAGAGACAGAGGCGGAGGAGACCGGTGATGGCTCGGACTCGAGCTCAGACGGCGATGCCCCTGGTGATGCTCCTGGTGATGATGCTCCTGGACCTTCGTCCAGGAAGAGGACTAGGACAGATTGATAGCCCCGGGGCCATTTTGACATTTGATACAGATTTTTGCTGCTGTTTTTTTTTTTGTAGTTAGGTTACCTTGTACTACCGCAGGCAGATTTTGTTTCCAAAACTTATGTACTTGAAAAGATTATGAAATGAAACAAACTTTTTTGTCCGAAAAAGAGTGTTATATCTGCGCATTTCATACCTTGCACTGTATTGCATCATATTACACCTCAAATGTAAATGATATTGATCTGTTGTCTGAAAATTAAGCACTTGCACTATAATAATCAGATAACCAACCAGCTAACAGCAAGCAACTCATACAAACTACTGCTCAACCTGGGCACACAGCCCATACTCTACTGGGGATTGATCTGCATACAGCATGACAGCCCATGACACAGCACTCGGTTCATTCCGCACACAGCAAGCCCTGAACAAACAGCCCCAATCTGACAAGACGGACCACAAAAGCTGACATGGTTGCAGTTGAAACACATTCGGATGTCCTAAATTTTCCTTTTTCTTCTCTTGCTTCGCACGATTGTAGAGAATGGCACAGCATTCTGAGCACAAACGATTTTTTGAAACAAAAAAGGGTTTTCAATCGGGGTATCGAGCCTACCACAGAACACAGCGGAGGGACTCAAACAAAGGAACAAAAGGCACACGACCTAAACACAACGAGACACACTCGGAAAAGACTCAAAGCCAAAATCGAGACCGACAAATCAAAAGACACAACACACGGACATGTTTACAAAAAGACCTCAAATCTCGAGGAGCCAATTCCGCCGGGTATTATTTCCCACCCTTTCTGATTTGTAATACTCACATCACTCGGCCCTCAGGCTCAATTTTTCTCTCAAAACCATCTTCTTACTTCTCTCTCTGCTTACACCTCTCTATTCTTTATTCTCTCATTTTTCATCCCTCCCCAGAGTGATTGATGGATGAATAGGAAGTCACAGGTTCACACCCATCACTGTTAGCTCACGGCTATTTCTCCCAGTGGATAGAGTGCCTTTCTGGCAAGTATGTTGACGGGGGAAGGACAGAAGACCTGACTCAATTGTGCCCCTAGTTCGTCACTTTGACCATTTTTTTTGTTTTCTTCCTAAAACAAGTTTTGACCAAAATGAGAGTTGGATTAACATACTTGTTCGATTTTTGATTTGAAAATCATGCAAATCAGGCTGTAAGCACTGAAAATTTTCCTTTCTAGGTCCGAGAAAATGGTCCGGTCTTGGAAAATGAAATAGTTTTCGAGAAAATAGTCAACTTCAGTAAAAATTTTCAAAAACTATTTTTGCAAACAATCAACGCTCGACGAGCACGGAACTTACCCTCGAGATGCGCAACCTCGGATCGGAGGCAATGGGAAATTGCCCCTTGCTTAAAAAGGGGGGGCCACATGGCAACGGAAAGTTGCCCCTGGTTTGGACGACAACTCAGGGCAACTTATGGCACTAAATGGCAACGGAAAGTTGCCCCTTGTTTGGATGATGCCGCAGCATGCTGTAAGCCAGTCCTTGTTGATGACGATCGGACCCTCGGACGCGGAGGAGACGAAGGCGGTTTGAATCAATATATGGACACAGTCACCTGGAAGGTGTTGGTGGTTGGATTTCAAGAGGAAGTTAATCACGTAGTTCCAGGTTGCTGCAATCGAGACATCAGCTTCGGAGGAGGCAAAAGTGATCAAAACCATGACATGGACTGAGACGCTATGGAAGCGTTGGGGGCTGGACTTCAGGATGAAGTTGCCTACGTATCCCAAACATGGGAATCAAGCCTCACGTAGTTCCGGTTAAGGTACACTCGGGTATTTTAACCTTCACTGTTTAGGCTCTAACTTTTGCCAAGGTGCCCAATGCGGGTTTTCGACCTTGCGAGCTATGTTTTTCTTTTCTTTTTTCTTTTCTTTTGTATTTTCATTCTTTTTCCTTTCTTTTCTTTTGCTATTTTTCTCTCTCTTGCTTCTTTTATTTCTCTTTCTTTTTTTTTTCTTTGCTCTAACTTTTGCCTGGGTCGCCCTTCCGGGTTTTCGGCCTAGCAAGCCTCTCAAAGGGTAAAAGTGTAGCAAGCCCATGCCAAATGGTTTTGAGATTGAAGCCTTTCTGTGTCCAGGAGAATGACCGTTGTGCTGATTTGCAGAAAAGTCCATCACGGTTGCTTCACGAGCCTTGCCGGGTGGGATCTGATCTCCTTGATCTGACTTTGATGCCTCTTGCTCGAGGGCTGCCTCAAAATGGGCCACACAGGCATTTCATGGCACTGTTGAACGTTTTGAACGGATTCCAGTTTGCAATAGATAAATTGAATCTTGAGGCTGAGAGCGATCCTGGGCTGCACAATCTCAAGAGCAATTCCACACAAGTCTTCACAGGACCGCGCAAAACATTTTGTTTTTGAAAGTTTTTAAGAAAGCGACAAATCGCTCGCGCTGAAGATAGTGTGGAACCAGTCTGGATCAAACCAGGATCCTTCTCAGTACTCACGCCGACAAGCATGATTTCATTCATAAAAAAAAACTTAGCATGCCTATCTTTCTCTCAAAATGATCAAAATTTTTACAAAACCCGAGGAATTACTTCCTCATCGTTTTCATCACCGCAGTGTTCGAAAAGGGGTTTTATGAAAAGCTTAGGTCATTACAACGATGTTTAAGGCACAAGAGAGTAGGTAGAATGTACTGTCGTTCCATTCACATCCCTTGGCACAACTAACTCCTACTGAAAGCAAGCATGAAAATGAGATGGCCACAGCTGCTTCATTCGGATTTGTGGGTATAACTGGCTCCTCGGCAGAGACAGACTCAAAAGCCAAAAGCGAGTAATTACAAGACAAAACGGTGTCCGGGGCAACAACCCCGAAATCACCTGGTATACTATACAAGAGGGACTGACTCATTACAACAAGACAGACCCTGTAAGCAAAAAGACTGACTCAGTGAAAAGAGACAGACTCAAAACAAAAGAAAAGACTTGCCCTAATACCCAAGCCAGAGCTTACAAAATTAGCAACCGCAAATGCTCAAAAATGCGTGCCAAACGCCACATTCAAAAATATGTCAAGTACCGCCCGCAGGCGGTTCACTTCCTGATTACATACTTGCACTATCGGTATCCTCAAAATCCAAGAACTCTGTAGTGACTGACTTGGCCGAGGTAGGCGGGAGGATAACCTCGTTGTCAATCAAATCCTGCACCTCATGACGGAGGCGAAAGCAGTTATCGGTAGCATGACCAGTCTGCTGGTGGTACGCGCAGTACGCAGTAGCGTCATGTGTGGCAGGGAGATTCTTCGGTAGGGGTCGGGGCTCAAGAGGTGTAAGATGCCCCTTTTTGGCCAAAATCAAAAGTGCCCTAGACAAAGGCATGTAGAGAGGATGGAAGACTCGGCGCCCTCGAGGCAGGTACTTTGGAGCCTGAGCACTCTTGCTAGATGCACTAGCGAACGGATCGGCGGGTGCGGCCTTGGATTTCTGATCCTTTCCGGATGCAGGGTTGGGAGCGGGAAGAACTGTTTTGGCATGACGGGGCCTATCCCGGTTCTCTGATTGACTGGAACTGCCCTCAGGCGGAGTGGGGAAAGCATCCTCCACAGCTTTTGTCACAACTGCAGATATCTGTTGCTTGTTCATCCCCGGCTTTCAAAGCCTCTACTGCCCACAGCAGTTGTTCGATAGGGTCGGCATCTGCCTTCATCTTGTTTTTTTTCTCTGGCCTCAGGCCTGATCAGGGGTTTGAGTTGACGTTGACATGTCATTGTTATAACTGGAGGCCATCTCCGGTTGACTAAGTTCAATAACAATTCCGCCCAACAACGGGGGCTCCTGGGGTACAAAGCTCCCGGCATACAGTGCGGCTGGCGGTGAAGCTGACATTCCATAGGTGAGATCCGCCACGGATCTTTGAAGATCACCTATCATTCCCATTAGTTCAAATGTAGTAGGCTCGCGAGCCTGATATAGTTGAGGGGCCCAAACTGGGCGCGCAGCCGGCGATCTGGGTGGATGCGGCATATCAACAGTAGTCTCACTGTGTAGGGTGATTCCTTGATCCAACGCGGCCGCCATGACCACGAACTCTTCTGAATTCTGCGTCATGCTAAGTCCTGCCTCAGCAAGGAGAAGACACTAGCTATTCTCGATCAACTCTCTGAATCTCTGAACTGAAACGGAAAACAGGCAGCATTTCAGCCCTAAACAGATCAAACACGGATGTAGTCGATCAACTGCATTCTACTACTGATCACTGTTCCTCAGAATCACTGTTCAAAACTGAACTGATACCCGCAGACATAACTGATTCTCAACAACACTGATACTGGTGCCCTCGGGCCTGATACCCAATCTTGCGAACTGACATATATGTTCCTGTAGAGATAAACTCTAAAAGCACATAGTACGTAAAAGAGAACCAAATACACCCCTATGTTGGGGTAGGGTTTTCCTGTCCTATTTTGTCAGGAGCTAGGGTTTCACTACGCACACGGCGGTTTCAAACAACCTATCATCGGGTAAGCAACCTGTCCTAATTTGGAATGGTCACTATGGATTCCGAATATGCACTAGGTCGAATGGTCGAAAAGGGTGCCCCGGTAAAACCGGGGTTTGTATTCCCATGCTGTCAGAGCCCATAACCGGTCAGCCTTACGGTCATGTCTTGACAAGACAAGCCTCCGGCAAACCGTTCAGGAATGGCAGATGGCAAACACGGTGTCCTAGGCACACCAATGCACATGCAATGCAAAGAGACACATAAATGAAATCAAAACGGGATATCACGAGTTCGAGTCAAGCTCTCTAAACTCCCCAGCAGAGTCGCCAGAAACTGTAACACGTCCGCGAGGGAAAAACTCACGGGTTACAGTTCGGACTCAATTTGTGTCGCGGTTCTAAATCTGAACCAAAGAGTCCAAATCTGGCAAATCGTTTTGAGAAACAGATTTTTGAAAAGAAGTGCCAAACATGGACTGCTTTGCCAGATACAGAGTCGCCACCTAAATATTTTTTAAAATGGGAAATTTAGGAAACCCTGACTCGGTGCCGAAGGCCACGTGTCCGTCATCACCAAAGTTGTCTTGGCTCGGGAGCTTGGGTACGATCGGGGAAGGTCAGCTATGAGCACCCCCTTTCGCCCGGTCCGAAGACCGGCCTCTACTAACCATGATATCCGATTTTGAAAACGTTATGTATTCTTATTCCGGTTATTAGCCTAGAATTACTATGTTATGCGCACAACAAACAAGTATAGACTAGATCGCCTAATTTGGAAACAAGCATTGCATATCCGTTTGTTTTGAAAAGCGCTTTGGAATTTGCTACTCGCAAGTAGGCTAAAACACGGATTTCAACAAGTTTTTCCAACTCAAGCAATCCAACCTTCACCCACAGGCATTCAAACAGTTTATCTCATATAAGCACTTAGCCACATGGTAAGCATGCTGTTATGGCAACATTCACACGCATGCGGTATGCTAAAGCATAACAGTTCACAGTACTCCAAGCCAAAACAGAAACTTAGCAAACAATGCATGATCCTAGTTCATGTTAAGTGGCTAATGCAACACAGGCAAAGATGCAATCTAGACAGGCTCGGCTATCCTAAACATGGCATGTGAAATACACAGGTAGCATGTATTCAATTTGGAATTTGAAATACAATGCAGTTAGCGTGATGTACCGAGCCCGGTGCATGTAAACAAATGCATGGATGCACGCATGCTACCATAAGGTATGCTAAAATAAACGTGCCCTAATCTACCATCATAAGCAGGTAAATAAAAGGGAAGAAAGAAGTGGGGGTTGGAAGACATGCACACCACTCACCCACACTTATTACAGATTTGCCCTCGCTCGGAGGGGCTAAAAGAATATACAAATTAATTAACTACGCAAGCTAATTAAATATTACAGATTAATTAAATTAACTAAACAAATTAATTAATCTAATTAAAACAGTAAAGCCCTCAGAAGCGGGTCATATGCAGCGCATGCTCGGGACTTGCTCGGAATCGCACTGCCATGCATAACTTGCCTCTGTTTTCCCTGTTTTGCTCCTCTGAAAACTGCCAAAGTCTCAGGAATGCCTCTCAGGGCACTGGAGGATACTACCGGCTGAGTGGAATAGCCACCGGCAATGAATTGTAGTCATAGGCACAAAATAGATCCACCGGCCATCGATTGACTGCCGGTCGGCAATAAGTTCCTGCAGAACCTGCAACTCACAGCAGCAGAGGACAAAACTTGCATGGCAATACAATTCAAACAATGTATGCACCAATCATGCCCCCTATTATTTTTGCGACTCAAAGGGGGTATGTGCCTCGATTCTCGGGCCACCAATCACGCATTTCCAGGCATGATGGCCTAAAGAATCAAGTGTGCACTTCCATGTCGAATGAAATGCAAACCAATCAAACAAAACAAGGCCCAAGTCCTATCACCAAGTCAAGGAACAAGGCATGCATGCAAGATGCAATGCAACCTAGGCATGCAAGCTAAGGATGCAACATGGCATGGCAAGGCACTTATGCAAGCATACAAGCAAACATGAGGCAATGCAAACTAATGAAAAGGTGGACTTAACCATGATTTAGGCGACTCTAATTAGGCCTAAAATCAGTGGCCAAAACCAAGGAAATGAAAGCCAAAGTGCACACACACATGCATGCGATTATGGTCCAACACCTTAAGCATAAACAAGGCAACTCTTAAGCACACTTAAAGAGACCAAACAATAGACAATTAGCATGCAACACAAGCTCTGAAATTGCACAAAATAGAGGTGCCAAACCCAACTAATTCAAGCAAGTAAAGCATGCAAATGGCCTATGTACTTGAGGCAAGCCAAGAGGCTTAAACCAAGGTCAAACCCACTAAGCCTCACAAGGCTAAGGGGACTCAAAATAGGTCAAAGGCAGACCTAAACCACACCCAAGGAATTCCTAGATGGCATCTAAGTGGCTCAAGTACAAAGGCATACATAAATGCACTTTCAAGGGGCATACAACACAAGCTCATAAGGCATTAAAGAGGCATGCAAGGCAAGCATACAAACATGTTAAAGGGACTGAAATAACATGAAGAATGACTCCAATCCACTAAATCAAAGCAAACAAAGCATGCTATACACTTACATACTTAAGGCCAACAAGCCCAAAAATGCAAAGAGGCTATTTAATGCATGCTAGGGTCGACTCAAACAACCTAAGACAGACCTAAAGCATGGCAAAATAAGCATAAAAGCTTCACAAATCTAAGCCTAAAACATGCTAAAACAAAGGCACACAACCTAAGGCATATTAAGGCAATCACAAGGCATTACAAGGTAAGTATGCAAGGCATGCATGGTACACCAAAACCAACTTAAAACCATGTTATATTATGGCAATATAAGCATGAAAAACAATCATGGCATGCTCAACACACACTCAAACATGGGCTCCCTTAAGAGACCAAAAATGGTCCCTTTCAAGGACAACAAGGAGAGGGGTGGCCCTCCCCTTTTGGAGACTTCAAGGCACCATCCCCACCACTGAAATCCCTCAAGATTTCAGTGGTGAAGAGGCCCAAACACCAAAGTCTCGAAACTTGCACAAAATAGCACAAAAATGGGGCCTTTCAAGGCCTAAGGGTGGTCAAACACACCCAAACCACAAAACACTCTTAACAAACAATCAAGAGGGCCTAAAAATAGAACTTTTTTATGTTATGCACTAAGCACAAAAACAGTTCTAAGATAGGTAGAAAAGCAATGCAAAAATGGGGAATAAAAGGGAAGTTTCTTACCCTTGAAGACCACCTTCACAAGCAATGCTCCAATAGCCTTCTTTGGCTTTAATCCAGCTCCAAAACACTAAAACAACCCTCCAAAGATCTCAAGTCCAAGAGATGGTGTGTTGGTGTGTGTTTGTGAGCAAAAGTAGGACAAAACACACACTTATAGAGATAGAATATATATCTAACCCTAACCCTAGAACTCAAGCTTTACAAAAGCTGTCTAAAATGTCTAACAAAAGTCTAACCCTTGGCCAAAGAGAGGAATCTCTCCTATATAGGCAATTCCCTCTTGTAAGGCTTACAAAACAAGCCATTCAAGAGGGAAATCCCCCCATACACGTGTATGGAGGGGAATGGGGTGGGTGCCAGCTATCACAGCTGGCACAAAATATCTGCTAAAAGCAGATGAACAGTAGTCGGCTGGCCAAAATTGTCATTTTGACAAAATTGATGGCCGGTCGGCCAAAAAGAGTGCCGGCCGGCAATATACATTGCCGGTGGACACAAACAACAGCCAGCGGCCTCTAGTTAGGGCCGGTGATGCATGGGGATGCCTCACAAGGCATTCCCTGCCCCTCCAAGGCAAAACACAAGTGTTTGGTGCAAAACCAGACACAAAACAGTCGAGTTCGGAGATCCTGAGGCAGGGCGCGTAGCCGAGGACTCCGGGAACTCCAAACGAACACAAACATGGATAATCACCGAGTGTTCAAACGGTGACGTCCAAGTCTTGAGGTCGATCAAAAATGGGGTGTCTACACCTGCCTTAGCTACATGGGCTTGGACTTGATTCTTAGCCCTGAGAATGTCCAGGATTCCCTCAATGCTCCTACCATCTTGTGGGCTAAGGCGCCCATGGCCTGCTGATCTTCTAGCTCGGCCACGTTGGCCTGACCAACTCCCTCCTCTTGTGCCGGAATTTCATCCGGTATAGGCATCTCCTGCCTCCTAGAACTACCATGCCTACCACCACATCCTGGTCCTAACATCCTAATAAAGGCAACAAAAGGATTAGCACATTCACAAATGTGCCGAAGCTATTTCACTCGCGTCCTAATACATTGGACAATTGTAAGTCACTCCACATAAGCACATAATCACATAAGCACTTACGAATTTCATTTTCAGATAATGACCGTCTCGTGGCATTGCTAGAGTTCCAGTTAGAAACGGCAATGATCAACTGCCTTTCCAACAGGACTCCCAGAAACCCATAGTCCCGATCAACATCCTAGAAACTAAATTCCACACCCATATAGTCACATAAACATGTTATCACATAAGCACATAACATCATACATAAGTCTCTAACAAGCGAGACAAACCCATTGTGGTACTAACCACTTCCCACGTACCCAAAGTATTCAAACCCGGTACGCTTTGATACCAAGTTGTAACGCCCTCAAAATAATACACAATGCCATCATTTAACAATTCTATATTCTTGATAGATAATCACATTTTCGTACATACATCAAAGTTAATATTACAAAAGGATATTTCATATAAGTTCCAAATGTTTACAAAAATAATAGAATGCCCTATGGCTTACATCTTTCCATGTTGTTACTTGGTTACACAAAAGAAGAGTTCTAACTCTTTTACAAGTAAAGCCCTCGGCTTAGATTTACATTTAAGTACAAATATAGGCAAAACAACAAAATGAAGCCTTCAGCTCCAAAACCTCCCAAGCTATACCCTTGGAGGTCACATATCGCCTGTACCTGAAAATGGTGTCCCAAGTAAGGTGAGCCAAAGCCCAGTAGAGATATGCTAAACCAAATATGAGAAATAACTAAAACATTAGCATTTAATAAATGTTCAACACATGTACATCGCTTTACATCATTTCTATAACCCATCAACATTGATATTCATCTTTTAACTCGGTTTCATTTCTATTTCCAATTCACTTTATTGACATGGTTCATTTATCCAAGTAATTCAAATGAGATTACAACTCATAAAGACAACACTTCAATTCATCAACAATTCAAAGTGAGACTACAACTCATATTATCAACACTTCAATCATCAACATCATTCAGGTGTATATAAGGTTTCGGGACTTTTACCCTGGACACTTCGGCCAACTTAATTATCAATGGAGTCCATCCCCTATCTCCTCCCAAACTGTGGAGTACATCCCCGCTCTCCTCTCAAACAAAGATACATATGCAATGTATTTAAACACTTTATCATATACAATGATCAATTAATGCACATATTCAATGTGTTATTCCAACTGTCATATTCAATGACATATTCCAATTGATTAGTTTCAGTTTACCTAATCATCATACAACTCTACAACAACCATGGCTATCCTCCACCGATAGCCCAAAACAGTTATTTCTAAACAGATGATTAAATTCATCAAACAGATAAATTAATATATTTTCCACAGGTAAGCGATTTTCAATCCAATTATACCAATTAATTACATTTTCCCCCAATTTCATCATTTCCAACTCAATTATGTATTCCCATAATTAATTTCATTATTTTGACAAATAATTCATTTAATCCCAATTAGGGCATTTTTCCTTCTTTCTCAATAACACTTCTAAGGCTCAATTTCATCAATTGTACACCCATAACCCCATTTCAAAACCTCACATTCACAATGGAGTCCAAAACCGAGAAACCCCTCTTTTATAATTTCAAATCAAACCCTAACTTTCCAAAACTTCCAAAATCCCTACATTTCTACAAATGCCCAACATTTATGTTAAAACTCATAAAAAGGAGTAGATTATCCCTATCTTAAATGGAGAAGCTCAAAGGAGAAGGTGAAGAAACTTGAAAGTGCTCCAAATCAACACTTTTTCGGATCCAAAGTTGGCCCAAGCCAAACTCTAACTTTTATACAAAGGGACTAAGGTAGAGAACCACTAGAACAAGGTGTATTTGTAGAGAGCAGTGTGTGTAGAAAGAGAGGCTGCCGAATTTAGGGTTTGAAGATGAAAAGATATCAAAAAGTGAAAAAGAGAACTGCCGCTGCGATCTGATATATGCGCGTCTCGCTCGAGCGAAGAAGTGGCCGCTCGAGCGACCAGACACAACAAGCACCTCACTCGAGCGCAAGAAGCCTCGCTCGAGTGCACAATTCAAAGTTTCAGGTCTGCAACCCAGAAGCACGCTCGAACACAAGAGTTCTCGCTCGAGCAAAGGAACACAAAACATAGAGCTTGCTCGCTCGAGTGACAAAAGCCTCGCTCGAGCGAAGAATACCAACCTTCAGGTTTTTCCAAGACGCAGACGCACAATCAAGCGCAAGAGTGCTCACTTGAGCGAAGAGACATACCACACAAAGCTCGCTCGAGCGAAGAAGCTAAAACCCAAGGCTCGCTCGAGCGACAAAAGCCTCGCTCGAGCGAAGGAACCAAAATCTAGAAAGCAACCATTTGTTCCAACACCCAACCAACCTGTTCCAATCTTACCCAACACATCCCAAAACTCAAATACAAGGAATTAAAGGATGGAAATAAGATATAGACAACAACAACCAACCACGGAACCTAAGTTCGGAACACATCATATGACGGGAGAAAACCGGGATCGCTATAATGATAATAAATATGCTTTGGTCTTTAAAGTTATTAATTTTGTCAATTTCATCTTGAAATATTAATGACAAAAATAAAATATAATTTTATAATATTAAGAGACAGAATTAATAATATTGAAATTTTAGATATTAAAATGACACAAAACGTATAAATCATAGTTGAAATTTATAATTTCTTTGATAACTATCTAACTGACTGTTTGAAATTGGACTATTGTATTCAAATTAAAAAATTCATAGACAAAATTGAAAAAATTAAAATTTAAAGAATTAAAGTAACATAAAATTCATACTTTAAGAATGATAAATATATGAGAAAATATCATTTTACTATCTAAAGTATCATTTTAAAAATTAATTTAACCCCTATTCTTTAATAATATCAATTTTATACCTAAATAATTTGATTTTGCATCGATTTTGCCCCTATCGTTAGCTACCATTTATAATCAAACAGAAGATCTGATATTACCCTAAATATTTGTTTGAAATTTTATTTGCTGACGTAACACTTTTTTAGATGCACCTTATTTAGATGTATCTGAAAAGTAAAATATTTGTAAAAAAAAATTAAAATTAATAAATACACAAGAATATAAAAAATATACTAAATTCTCATTTATTTTTTTATTTACATTTTTTCTATTTAGTGAATTTTCTAAAGATTTTGTTCACAAATATTATACTTTTTAAGTGTATTTATGTTAGGTGTATCTAAAAATTAAAAAAATTGCTTAGAATATTAAAAAAAATAGTGAAAATAAAAAAAACGAAAAACAAAAATTTCAATTTTTTGAAAAGTGAATCCTGAAAATAAAAACCAAACAATCAGATTCGTCCCTTACCAACAAACAAGGAAGGAGTTTTCCAATTAAGAAAAAATAATTAATATATTACACACTCAAAAAAGGAGTTTTACAATTAAAAAATAATAACAAATCACACCCTCAAAAATATTTCATCGTACACTGTTTTCTATTAAAATATTTTAAATTCTTCACCATAAAATATAAAATAATTTATATAATTCAAATTTCGTAAGATTTTTTTCCCCCTCTCACCATAGCCATTACTACTCAACGTATATATCAAACCTCATTATTTTCATACATAGTAAATGTTAATAGGGTTTCTTTAAGGTTCAAACTCTCAACTCAAGGTTTTTTTTTTTTTAATTTTTAATTTTTTTTGTTAATGAAAATACTAAGTGTCATTATGTGTTACATTTTAATTAGTTCATAATTAAATTCATGGAGTTTTATATTAAACCCTTAAATTATGCAACCATAATTACCATTTCAAATTACTTCCTTAATTTATGTTTACCATACCAAATTTATTTTCAAAATTGCTTCCCTAAGATTGCATTGATGCATGATTTTGATGCATTCATACGTACATATGGAAAATAATTAATTCTTTAACTTAAAATTTAAACAATGAATTTGATAAATTCATGCATACACATATGAAAAATAATTAATCCATTACTTAAAATTTAAACATTATTGATTTTTTAACATGACATGGGTTATTTACCTTAAAAAAAATTAAAAAAAAAAAAAAAAAAAACATGGCCTAGGAGGACTGGAGAGATGTTGTTGGGCCTTATGGTCCCACTTTTGGACCCTATTTTGATAATTTGAAACATTCATACTTTAGGATTCGTCGAGTTCATTATCCTTATAAAAATCAAATCGATTAGATAACGACAACCATGTGTTTGTATCAGTTTTGCATGGAAAAAAAATGGATGGTACGAAAATAAGCAGTTCATACAAAATTAATCCAAAAATGTAATTTTCACTATCTAATCAACTTGATTTTTTGTAGGGATAATATACATAACAAACCCTAAAATATGAATGGTTCGGATCATCAAAACGGTGCCCAAAAATTGGCCCATTGAATGTTTAATCTTATATTATAACCCCCAAACTAGCTCATAGCAGTCACGAATAAGGATGGCCACGAGGTGGGTTTGTCATCCCCCGCCCCCGCTTTCAAACCCCACCCCTGCCCCACCTCCTCTTCGGGTGAAATTTTTCAATCCCATCCCTGCCCCTGCAGATACCGACCACATTTTAAGTAGCCAAAAAAAATTGAGAATCATTTAAATCCTTAACACAGTAAATAATTTCTCTTTTTTCTATATATATAAAAGTGAGATTTTTAGGATTATTATTTATTTATATTTAAATAGAATCACAGACTTTTAGTATTCATTTCTTATATCTAATTATATATATATTATTATCATATCAGATTAGGTTTGGATTTGGGAAGGCGACCTCCGCCCCCACCCTACTCCCCTTGCTAGTGACCAAAATATAATCCACCTCCGCCCCACATAAGTGTCGGGTCAAGTAAAATCCGCCCCATTCGAACTGGTATGGACGGGCCTTGCGGATCGAACTAAAATGGCTATTCCTAGTCACAAATCAATAAATTAAGATATAATTTATACATAATGTTTAAATTTATTATTATCAAATATTGTTACTAACTAACTGCTAATTTTTTGGATTAAGTGTAAGGTGGTGTTTGATAAAGTTGAAAACTGAATACTGAAAATTAAGTATTAAAAACTGAATGCTGAATTTTTTAAGTTAAAAAATTATAGAGACTCCGGTTTGAATTCGACCTGTTGATGTTTTGGATCCCAGTTTCATTGCCTTTTTATGGTTATTCATGTCTTGCTTCTCCTCTTTGCTTGTTGGAGGTAGTTCTTGGAGTATCTTGGTTGCATTGGAAACATGTTGGAGACTTGTTTCGCAAATAGTTGCTGCCCAGAAATTTTCTTTGATGTTCGAGTGGCACTTCTTGTGCTCGAGCGATAGTCACCTATCTGTAAAACTTCTGTGAGTTTGCATTCCACGCTCGAGCGGCACTTCTTGCGCTCGAGCGGTCACATTTTTTGTGTCTGGACGCTCAAGCGTCACTTCTTCCACTCGAGCAGACCGTGCGTCTTTAAAAGGTCGTAGCACGCTGAAAAAGTCACTTTTTGCTTTTCTCTCTCCTCTCTCTTCCTTTCCACCATTGTTAGGGTTTCTTGGACCTAAAAGTTTGGGTTTCATCTAGTTACACCCATTTCCTACCCCTAGTCCTATAGATCAAAACATAAAGGGTCACGAGGGCTTTCTTTTGATCTGAGCAGATCGTGTTTTCGTCGCCGGTGGATTTTCAGCTTTTCTCCTCTTCGCTTCAAGAGGTAGGGATTCTTGAGCTTCTCTTCAATACCTCTTTATAGATAGACTTGTGATATTTTCACTGCATTTAAAAGTATAGTTGGTGGTTGATTTTGTTAAAAAGCATATGGGTGAATTTGGGTTTAAAATGGTGAGTTTGTGGGTTTGTGTATAATTGGCTGTGGGTTACAAAACATGTTTAGAATGTAAATTGGAAAGGTTGGGTATATCGTTTATTGACTTGGAATATCGAAGAGAAGCTTAATGTTGAATAGAAATGGGGTTGTGATGTGGTAGCGTATGAATAGATGAGGTTTTGGGTTATTGTTGGTGGATGTATCATTGTGGTGTTCGTTGGGATTTTTGGGAAGTAAGGCTTTACTGTCAAAACAAAATGGAATAAGTTACTTTTTATAAACATTGACAGTTTATGATGAATGGGATGGTGGAATTTCCTATGGGCGTATCTATTAGTTCGGATTGTGTGATTGTTGTCAGGCATTTTGTAACGACCCCAAATGCGTATAACAAGTCATCCTTATTTAACTAGGGGATAATGTGTTTTAATTTAATTATATCTATTGGAATTGAAGAATTATCTGTTGAGTTATGACTTTAAAATTAGAATTGACGACCTTTTCGGGTTCAGAAATCAAAATTGAGTACTTGGGTATGTTAATGGGAATTTTTAGAACTATTTGGGAAAATTAATTGGAATTCTAATTTGTCTGATTTGTTAATGTACGTATAGGTGATTAACTTTATACTGTAAATTGAGGGCCTGAGAAGGTTCAGAACCCGGAACAGAGGACATATTTATGATCAGCATAATTTTTAGAGTCATCTGGAAAGTTTAATTGCAATTCGATTTTGCGCGATTCGTAAGGGCGTGTTTGGCCCTCCCTATTGTGAAAGCTTATGCGTTGGTTATATATATATATATATGAATATGTTAAGTGAGTTGGAACTTATCATTTTTGAAAATCCTAAGTGATTCGTGATTAGATCAAGATTAAAATATTCCAAATCCCAATTATCCAAAACACTCAATCTAAAATCAACAAGCACTTACGAGAGTGATTTTAGATTGTTTGTTTTTCAGAATAAATAATAAATCGACACAAACGATTTTTACGTGGAAAAACCACAATTGAAGAGCCTTCAATTGTAATAAAAAACCACGGGAGAACCGCCACTAATCAATCCACTACTGAAGAAAAAAAGATTACAAAGATAATACACAAATTACCCAACTCAGTCAATTTGTCTTCGAATCTTCTGTAACTCTTTCACCACGCCTTCGTCTCGGAACTGATCAATCCTGAAGTTGAATCCACAACTTCACTTGTCGAATTAACGACTACGTATAGAATCAAATGCCTTTTGAAACTCTATATTTTAATCTTCGGAATCCACCGAAGAGAACTCTCTTGAATATAAAGTATCAAACTCCTTGATGTATGAATATCAACTCAAAAGATTAGAACTCTCTCAAGAACATCAAGGAAAACTCACAAAAAACTCAGAAGAAAACTCCAAACAAAACCCTAGGACTCTTGAATAAGATCTAGGAAAAGTGGAGTCTAAAAACAACCTAAACAGGTATAAATAGAAATCCTGTGTCCGCGATCTCTGCTCGAGCGCTCAACAGCCCGCTCGAGCGGCTACAACAAAATACGCGTGTGACAACACAGTGGTCCGCTCGAGCACTTAAGATCCCGCTCCAGTGTGAAATTACACACTCCAGTACTTTTACAGACCTGTCAAAATACTGAGAGACCACAAACTCCACTCGAGCGCCAATGGCCCCGCTCGAGCGGGAAAAACAAAAACACAGAAAAAATTACAACTTTAACAACACAAAGTTTTGTATCCAGAATTGACAATAAAGGGACCTAACAATCTCCCCCTTTGTCAATTCCCGGACAAAACCTTTCTAAACAATTTTCCTTAAACACACGCACTAGACAAGATTAAAAACAAGGGAAAAAAACTCTAAAATCAAACAATCTTGCCATGAACAATCCACCCATCCCACTTCATCCAACATACACCTGTGTAATAACAACCAACACACCAAAACAAAACAAAACGATGGAATAGCATAAGAAGTGATATAAATATAAAAGGATATCCACAATAAAAACAAAGCAACCGTCCAATAAATACCCAAATATCAACAAAATATCCAAATACCAATGTCCAAAAATGTCCAATGTCTGTCTCAAGTATCACCATGTACAAAAACTTTCCCCCTTTTTGGCCGGGAAGCACAAAGATGATGGAGCAAGAAAACACAAAGATCATGCATCAGGAGGAGGTGGTGGCTGCTGAATCTGAAGTAGGGAAATGATGTGCTCCAGCTGAGTGTTAGTCTGGAGTGCAGTCTACCCCAACTAACCAAGGCGGCCATCAAACACATCAAAGCATGCACCCAGAAAGTCTAACCGCCGGGTCATAGCCTCCTCGAAATGCTGAAGCTGATCATGAAGAGCTTGAGGTGGAACAGCAGCCTCCTCACCACCTGCAGCAGCAGCATCAAACTCGGCCTCCTCAGCTAGTCCAGCGGCTACACCTACAGAAGTACCGGCTCGAGAGGACTCCCCCTTAACATGAGCCCGACTTTGAGACACGGTCTTTTTAGTGAATGGTCGGGAGGGGAAAGTAAACTCATCATCTTCTAACACTAGGACCTCAAGACCGGATAAAAGATGGTTTATCATACAACCATACGGAAGGCCTAGTTGTTTATTCCCAAAAACACCTATCATCTTTTTAATAATCAGGGTGGCGAGATCTATGGACATGTGACGGGCGATACAAAACAAAACAAATCCTTGTTCTTGATTAATTTCTGATGAGTGAGTGGTCACAAGGATGTTGGCACAAACAATAAGATTAAACAGTCTAAACTTCGGAAGGAGTTCAAACTGTTTAATCAATGCACCCGTAGGCCAAGGATAGGAAGCACCACATAAGGTCTCAACCACATTATTGAAATCACAGGTAGGACGGACTGGAAACGGATAATGTTCAGGAAAAACTCTCTCAATCTTAAGAAGCTTGCGAATGAGATCTGGTGTGACAAAAATAGATTTTGGCCGAACCCAGGTAGTGAAAGAAGGCTCAATATCACTAATTCCCTCAATATTACAGTAAAATTCTCGAACACAATCGAGATTCTGACGACTAGAAAAAGATAACACCAATTCACCACCTAGAGGGTCGAACGAAGGACGGATGTGGATGGACTCGAAAGTATTAGGTTGAACATTCCGTTCTAGGTGAACTGTTCGAGCCTCAAAAGATTTATGGAATAATTTGGCCTGTTTAGCTGACTGAAACCTAACAGGATTAAAGGCAGGACGAGACACTATCGCCTTTCGGCGCTTAGGGGCAGACATAATGAGGGGAGACACAACTACAACCCAACAACCCATCAAATCCAAAAACCAAACCAAACAAAGACCAAAGCAAACCATTAGTAACAAGTATAAATAACAGAAGAAGTAAATCAACAATCATAATGCATAAGAGTGAGGACAGGAAGCAGGGCAAGCATTGGCAAAGATTGGCATAGCATTATGATGCAATTCATAACCACAATACACAACATGATAGACAAAGTGCAAGGCATGAGTGTTAAAACACTAGGAAGCACTAATGAGAAACCAAAACATTGCAAAACAGACCCAAAATACAAACCCACAATCAAGCCCATCTAACTCAAAACCAAATAAAACATGAAGACATGAGAACATATAGAAATTACCAAAGATAAATCCTAGTGCTACTGACACAACAAACACATACACACAAAAAAAAAAAAAAAAAAAAAAAAAAAAAAAAAAAAACATGAAGACCACTATAAAAAAAAACAATATGACTCAGTGAAGGTGTGTGAGAGAAGGGAACAAAAAACGAGACACAAAACACCAACAAAAAACCGAAATCCAACCCCCATTGTAGCCTAAATTACAGAAAAAATAGAGAAAAAGAAAGGGAAAAAGCTTACCAAAGACCAAATCGGCGAGGAAGACGAAAGAGGAGGGTGGAATCGAGCCCAACACTTGCACAATACAAACCCTAAGTCTGAGAGATATGAAAAGAGGGAAAAAAATGACCTGAAGAGTCGAGAGAGGGACTTTTATACAGATTTGGTCCGCTCGAGCGTACGTAGTACCGCTCGAGCGTAAGTCAATGCAAGCTGAATCCAGCTCGAGCGCAAAGAAAGAAGCTCAAGCACAAAAACCCCTCTCTCAGAACTGTAAAACCAAGAACAAAATGCTGCAAGGATGAAAAATACGCTCCAGCGTATAAAAGTCCCCTCGAGCGGAAAACCTTTTTTTTTAATTTTTTTTTAAACAAAAACACCTAGGATGTCCTGTAACAAGCAAGGTGTCCAAGTGAAAGACTATACCACAAGAATAAAAGAATCCATCAATCATGAGTCCTGAAAATTTGTGAAAAGATTTGAAACACCAGATCATGAATAAAACAGATAGAATTAAATCAAAGCCATAAGCATCATAAGAATGCATAACTCAGAAACACACATGAGAGCTCACAAAACAATGTGTGCGTGTGCAATCCTTGAGAGCCACAAAGCTAGAGTTAATCCTCATAGTGATCGGATGGCTGGACCTCCGACAAGAGTAACTGACCATCACAGAGAAAAGTCAAACCACCAGGAATCACGGGGTATTTGTTGAGTAAATGCGGAGGTTCCCCCTCAAGCAATGATCCTTTTTTTCTGTGAACTTTTCTTTCTTGTGGGCACTCACCGGTGGCATACACGCTCAAGAGTATGGAGACCAAACCAAAGAAGAATGAAATCATAAGGATGGCCTGGTTGGTGCCTCTGAGGTAGCCTTTTCCTAATGCCCGGATGTCAATGAATTGAGGGAGAAACCATGGAAGTGAAATAAAGATGGTAGACGGTTAAGAGACTCAACATCACCCATGATATTCTAGTATAGGTCAATTCCTGTGAAAAAGTACAAGAAACACTGTCAGTGGTCCATAGAGAACTTTGATCACTTGTGCGGAAACCCCTGCAACAGTTTATCTCAAGGTTGTGTACAGAATGAGATCATGAAGTAAATGAGTATGGGCATTCAGAATGAGCTATGAACAAAGAAGAATGAGATCTTGTAAGCAACATGAGTAGTGTTCATCTAAAATTTTGATGCAAAGATATCAGGACTCAATAACAATGAGATTATCACATCCAAGAACAGTAAGCCAACCACTCACACTCACCTCACATGAAAAAATATGAAACAACCTAGTTACTGAGCATTACACCCAAGGTCTTTCTAAGAAACTCAAATCGAAGAAGATCAAGGGGTTTTGTAAAAATATCAGCTTTTTGATGCTCAGTAGGTACATGTTCCAAAACAACAAGGCCTTCATCCACTAACTCTCGAATAAAATGATGACGGATGTCAATATGTTTGGTGCGAGAGTGCTGGACAGGATTTTTTGAAATGTTTATGGCACTTGTGTTATCACAAAAAAGAGTGAGTGTGTTCTATTCTATTCCATAATCATGATGCATTTGCTTCATCCACAGCATTTGTGCACAACAACTCCCTGCAGCAATGTACTCAGCCTCAGCAGTTGAAAGAGAGATGGCATTTTGCTTTTTACTATGCCAAGAAACCAGATTATTCCCAAGGTAAAAACACCCCCCAGATGTACTTTTCCTATCATCAACACACCCTGCCCAGTCGGCATCAGAAAAACCAGTAATTTCAGCTGTAGTATCAGTGGAAAACCAAACCCCATACCCCAAGGTCCCATTAACATATTTGATGATGCGTTTTACCGTAAGAAGGTGAGACTCTTTAGGACTAGCTTGGTAACGGGCACAAACACCGACACTGAAAGAAATATCAGGACGACTGGCTGTGAGATACAAAAGACTCCCTATCATACTCCTATAAAGGGTAGGATCAACATCAATACCAGAAGAATCTTTGGAAAGGTGAAGACTGGTGCTCATGGGAGTGCGTGCATGTTTGGCAGACTCAAGACCAAACTTAGACACAAGATTTTTAGCATACTTAGACTGAGAAACAAACATACCCGAAGGAGACTGTTTAATTTGAAGACCCAAAAAATAAGACAACTCTCCATCATGCTCATCTCAAACTCATGTGTCATGCAATCCGAAAAATATTTCACAAGATGTTCAGCAGTGGATCCAAACACAATATCATCAACATATATCTGAGCAACAAGAATATGAGACTTAGTATGTTTCACAAATAAAGTCTTATTCACACACTACCCCTTTGAAAATCATTATCAAGAAGAAAGGTAGTAAGTCTATCATACCAAGCCCGAGGGGCTTGTTTCAACCCATACAAAGCCTTGTCTAACTTGTAGACATGATTAGGACATTTAGGGTCCTCAAACCCTTTTGGTTGCTCAACATATGCCTCTTCTTTCAAGTACCCATTCAGAAAGGAACTTTTCACATCCATTTGAAACAACTTAAAGCCAAGAAAACAAGTAACACCAAGTAAAATACGAATCGATTTGAGACATGCAACTGGGGCAAACGTCTCATCATAGTCAACACCCTCTACTTATGTGTAGCCTTGAGCAACCAACCTAGCTTTATTTCTAACAACAGTACCATTCTCATCATATTTATTTTTAAAGATCCACTTGGTACCTATCACATTCATATCTCTAGGTCTGGGAACAAGAGTCCAAACTTTGTTACGTTCAAATTGACCTAATTCTTCATGCATAGCATTGACCCAACTATCATCTAGCAAGGCCTCTTTAAAACTCTTAGGTTCAATTAATGAAACATAACACATATGTGATACCTCATCCCGAATCTGTCTTCGGGTTTTCATTCGATCCGAAATACTTCCAATCACCTGTTAAGCTGGATGATTCAGTTTCACCCTTGCTGATGGTTTAAGTTCAGGACTTGCGGTGACAGAAGCAACAGGAGTGATGTCCCTTTGAGCACTCTTTGGACTTGAACTTACTTGTGAGGATGGTGCTGTAACAATTTCTTGTGATTAGACTGCAGCTTCTCCTTGATTTTGTGGTTCAGCATCCAAGATTGGAGACTCACCATTGTCATCCTCATTGGTTGCTGGTGTAGGTGAACCTGTGTCATCTATAACCACATTGATAGATTCCATTAAAGATGAAGTTCGCAGGTTATAGACTCGAAAAGCCCTACTGTTGGTTGAATACCCTAGAAAAATACCTTCATCACTTCGGGAGTCAAATTTGCCCAAGGGATCTCTATCCTTGAAGATGTAACACTTACTCCCAAAAGTTTTGAAGTATTTTACATTAGGTTTCAAACCCTTCCACAATTCATAAGGAGTTTGTAAAGTGTCGGGCCTTAAATACACGCGATTTATGACATAAACAGCAGTATTTAGGGCTTCGGCCCAAAACTTTGGAGGAAGACTCTTACTAAGGAGCATGACCCTAGCCATTTCTTGAACAACTCTGTTCTTCCTCTCAACCACTCCATTTTGTTGTGGAGTAATAGGTGCAAAAAATTCATGCTCAATTCCATGCATATCACAAAAATCCGAAAACGAACTATTTTCAAATTCATGACCATGATCAGTTCGGATTCTTATGATACGCCCAATGGAAACACCCTGTTCATTTTGGATTTTAAGGACTAAGATTTTTTCCTTAAAAAGTTTACCCATGAAAACCGAGTAAAATCATCAACAATTAGAAAAATGTATCTTTTACCTCCAATGCATTCAATGCGAGTAGGACCCATTAAATCCATGTGAACCAATTCAAGAGGACGTTTGGTTGTAAAGCTGTTCACCTTTTTATGAGGGGCACGGGTTTGCTTTCCAAGTTGACATGGTCCACACAGATGGCTCAAATTCTTACCCATTTTAGGTACTCCTCTCACAGGCTCTTTGTTGGCTATCTTAGTTAGGTCTTTGAAATTCATGTGACCTAATCTTTGATGCCACAGATTAATGTTACTTATGATGGCTGAGTGACAAGTGAGATCATTAGTAGTAAGAATCCCATAGCAGTTATCAGATGTGTGAACCCCATGTAAGACAGTATTTCCCTTTGTATCCAAAATTTCACATTTATTTTTTGAAAACAATACTTCATGATGGGAATCACACATTTGACTAATGCTCAAAAGATTTGCTTTAAGACCATCAACAAGTAAGGCATTATCCAGCTTGGGAAGACCAGCAACACTTATAGAGCCCTTACCAATGACTCTAGAAGTGCCGCCATCTCCAAAGGTAACAATTCCTCCTTCATATTTTTCAAGGCAAGTAAAGTAGGATTTATTACCGGACATATGACGAGAGCACCCACTATCAAGATACCATATGTGTGAGTCACGTGCTTTTAGAGCAGTGTGAACAACTAAACAAGTCAAATCATCTTGGTGTTCCGCTTAGACATGCAAGGTTGTCTCCTAACCCAAAAAGTATTCGAATTTCTACCCTTTTAAGACACCTTACCAAACAATTCAAAATAGTAAGGACGAATGTGGCCATACCTACCACAGCGATGACAAATAAAAACATGTTTTACCTCCCTTTTGTTGATCTTACCTTCTTTCGGTAGATGAAGAGAGGAATCATCATGGTCTACCTTCAATTTTCCCTTTGCTTGAATCTTCAGGTTATGTGAGGTAGAGGCCTGTCCCTTGTGAGCAGTCGCACCATAGCCTAGCCCACTTTTGTCAGAACCCATTTGTTGAGACCCGAGTATGTCTTCTAGAGATCTGGAACCTTTGTTCCACATGGCAATTATTGCTCTAGCGATACGGAGTTCTTCATCTTTCTAAGGGACTATCTCTTCCAAGGCAGCTTGTGACAACTCAAGACTTTCAAGCTTTTCTTCATATGTGGAATACACTTTCAGAAGTTCATTCCTTTCAGTTTCACAGGATAGAAGTTTTCCACATAAGTCTTGCCTGTCACTTGAGATCTTGATGACATTCTGTTTTGCTCCAACAAGTTTTTCTTTTAGTCGGACATTCTCGCTCTATCATGTTTTGAGATTGAGAGAGAGTTGGTCGTTGATTTTGGACAAATTCAGAGATTTCTCATACAGCTTTTCGTAGGCTTGTTGTAGTTCATCGCCATTGATCTCATCATTGTCTTCAGATGTTTCATCATCCTCTTTTTGCTCTTCATTCTCCTTGACCTCATCCAATCTAGCAAACAAGGTAGAAAAGTTGCTGGATGGAGGTGAAGGTGAATCTCCTCTTTCATGGAATTGGCTCAGAATTTCCCATGCATCTTTAGCCTTTGTGCAGTGAACAACTCGTTGCTGTTCTTCATTAGAAATTGCTCCACGAATAGTGATCAGGGCTCTCTGATTGCCCAGATTATCTGCACTTTCTGTATCTTCTTCAATGGCTTGCCAACCTTCTGGTTCAAAAGCTCTCAGAAAAGCCCTCATTCTGATTTTCTAATACAGGTAGTTGGTCCCATCAAAGGTGGGAGCATGATGCAAGTTCTGACCACGAGCTAATTCCGAAGGCTTTGGAAGAGGTTGAGTAAAAGTGGTCCAAAATGCCATGAAAGCATTATCCCCGTCTTCACCGGATTCAGGTTCTTCAGGTTCTTGCTCCGACCCGCTTTCATCATCCCAAGTCACAGTGTAGACTTTCTTTCAATTCTTTTTCGAAGGGAATTCAAGGGCAATATGACCAAACCCTTGACATTCATAGCACTTGACCCTTTGCCCCTTTACAATCTTCTTTTCAGTTTTTTGAGCAAATTTTGGTGGAAAAGTTTTGGGTTTTTCATTACTCTTATTTTTTGAAATAGGGTCTCTGAAATTAGGCTTCTTTTTCTTCAAAATTTTTTTAAACTGTTTTGTAAGCATAGCCGTCATCTCAGACTCTAAATCAAATTCAGTCTCCGGAGTTTTTACAGTCCCATGAGCACTAGTGAAAGCCACACTATCTTTTTGTTTTTTTCTTTGAAATTTGGTGGGCTTCATAAGTCTGCAAGTTTCCAACCAATTGATCAAGCTTGAGAGTATCAACATTCTGAGCCTCCTCAATGGCTGTCACCTTTGATTGGAACCTCTCGGGAAGGGACCTCAAAATTTTTCCAACAACTTTAGCTTCCGGGATTTTTTCACTGAGTGTGAAACAGGAATTCACGATATCACTGAGTTTTGCATAGAAATCATCAAACGTCTCATCGTCACGCATAAAAAGGTTTTCAAAGGCGGAGGTGAGACGTTGAAGTTTTGACCTTTTGACAAAAGTAGTACCCTCGTGAATCGTTTCAAGAATGTCCCAAGCCTCTTTTGCTACCTCACACGTGCAGATTCGACGAAATTCTTCAGATGTGACAGAGCAAAACAAGGAATTGAGAGCCTTACTGTTCCAACTCAAGTTTTGGTAATCAGTTGTGTCCCATTTATCAAGGGGTTTAGGAATATCAACACCATCAATGGTGACAATAGGTTCAATCCACCCATAGATTACGCAGTGCCAAACTTTCTCATCGATGGATTTTAAAAACGCTCTCATCCGAGCTTTCCAATAAGAATAGTTTGTACCGTCAAGTAAAGGGGGTCTATGAGTTGAGTTACCTTCACGAATAGAATCCATAATACTAGTCACACAAAATCACACTGCTATGGTTTTGATGAAAACAAAGAGTGACCCGCTTTGATACCAATTGAAAATCCTAAGTGATTCGTGATTAGATGAAGATTAAAATATTCCAAATCCCAATTATCCAAAACACTCAATCTAAAATCAACAAGCACTTACGAAAGTGATTTTAGATTGTTTGTTTTTTGGAATAAACAATAAATCGACACAAACGATTTTTACGTGGAAATATCACAATTGAGGAGCCTTCAATTGTAATCAAAAACCACGGGCGAACCGCCACTAATCAATCCACCACTGAAGAAAGAAAGATTACAAAGATAATACACAAATTACCCAACTCAGTCAATTTGTCTTCGAATCTTCTGTAACTCTTTCACCACGGCTTCGTCTCGGAACTGTTCAATCCTGAAGTTGAATCCACAACTGCACTTGTCGAATTAACGCCTTTTGAATATAGAATCAAACGCCTTTTGAAACTCTACGTTTTAATCTTCGGAATCCACCGAAGAGAACTCTCTTGAATATGAAGTATCAAGCTCCTTGATGTATGAATATTACCTCATAAGATTAGAACTCTCTCAAGAACATCAATGAAAACTCACAAAAAACTCAGAAGAAAACTCCAAACAAAACCCTAGGACTCTAGAATAAGATCTAGGAAAAGTGGAGTCTAAAAACAACCTAAACAGGTATAAATAGAAATCCTGTGTCCGCGATCTCCGCTCGAGCGCTCAACAGCCCGCTCGAGTGGCTTCAACAAAATACGTGTGTGACAACACAGTGGTTCGTTCGAGCGCTTGAGATCCCTGCTCGAGCGCGAAATTACACACTCCAGTACATTTACAGACCTGTCAAAATACTGAGAGACCGCAAACTCCGCTCGAACGCCAATGCCCCGCTCGAGCGGGAAGAACAAAAACACAGAAAAAATTACAACTTTAACAACACAAAGTTTTGTATCCGGAATTGACAATAAAGGGACCTAACAATTTTGAAGTCAACAAAATATATGGGGGAGGGAGAGAACCGAGAGAAGAGAGGGAAAAGGAGAGAGAGAGCTCACCACTCATGGAAGCTTGAAGACAAACCTTGAGAGATTGAAGGGAGAGGAAGGAGATTAACCATGGAAACTTGGGGAAAAACATGGATTTGGCTTAAGGTATGTGACTTTAATTATCATCTTTGTGGATAACTCTCCTACCACAAAGAATCAAGGATTAAATGGAAGATTTTATATGTAAATAAATTAGAGTTGCTTGATTCAAGAGTGAATTTATTATATTTGCTCATCTTGTGGTTAATTATATATAATTGAAGATATATGTGAATATGGAAGGAGAAGTCTTGGGAAAGAAAGAAATGAAGAGATTGATCTTCCTTACTTGAAGATTCATTGTATCTTTGATGTTTTAATTTAGAAAACAATCACAATCTCATGTTTTTCATTAGTTTTACATGTTTTGAATGATTTAAATTGAAAACAAGCTTTGGAAAATGGAAGAATCAAGTGTTGGAGCAAGAAAAAAACCATTTTCGGATTGTTTGATTCTGCCCAGACCGCACGAGCGGCCACGGGCACTGCATGAGTGGAGCATGAAGAAAAAAAAGAGGTTTCCATTCTGCTTTTGGGTGCTCGAGCGGCCGGGGTTCTCCGCTCGAGCGGAATTGGGCCGCACGAGCAGTCCAATTGGGCGCACGTTCGGCCAACCCTGTTTCAGCTTTTACCTTGTAACTTTGAACAAGCATATCTTTTGCATCCGGACTCCGTTTTGAGTGATTCTTGAGCCTAAAATCAAGCCCCTGAAGTCTAGTTTCCAATGAAGGTAGTGTCACTCCCAAATTCTAAATACAGAAATAGTTATACTCAAATTAGTGACGACTGTTCACTTTCTATTTACTGGGTTTGTACCGTTTCTTCGTCTGAACCTTTCTCCAATCGATTCCTCGTATTTTCTGAGGCATGGATTATAACCTACTAAGGACTAAGGAGTTTAGAACTGATATCACTAATTGATTAAAGAGTAAAGTAAGGAATCGGGTATAATCTTATGATACTATGTGTATTGTGTTCATAGGTCAAGACGAGGACATCGTCCCACTGCTACCAGAACCTATCACTATGAGTAATAGTAGTGTAACGTTACGTTTCACTTACTTTCTACGATTATGATTTATGTATTGTTGGCTGTGAATGGCCTATTCCATCGATAGTGTGCTTGGATTAAATTAATAGATATGTTTGAATAATGGCATCGATACGGACCCAAGGTCGTTCAGAACCTATGATATGAATGCAAAGGTCTAACATCATTATGTAATTCGCGTTAGAATGTGAATTGCTTTGTCCTTATTAGGCATACCGGAATGACACATGTGCCTCTGTTAATAGTTATTGTTATTATTCTGTTATACGCAAGACAACTGTGGTCACTTGTAGTAAACCATGGGGTAAATTATGTACACTATTGTGTGATGATATTCTTATGAATCTGGGGTTATTCTGTTCTATTTATTCGTTCTGTTTATGCCATGATCTAATATGAATTGTTCGGTCTTTAAGACCTATTAATTTCTGGTATGGAACAAAGTGTTGTACGAAACTAAGTGCTACAGTGTGAGTCACCTCTAGAATCTGTGCGAGACACCTCTTGAGTCCATACATATATGAACTGGGCTTAATGCCACTCTGTTTAAGGGCTTAATGCCACTCTATTTAAGGGCTTAATGCCACTTTGTTTAAGGGCTTAATGCCACTCTGTTCAAGGGCTTAAAGCCAATCTGGGCCTATGGCCATTCTATATGATCTGTTAGGCTAGAGGCTATTCTGTATAATCTGTTAGGCCAGAGGCCATTCTGTATTTATGGTATGGAACAAAGTGTTGTACGGAACTAAGTGCTACAGTGTGAGTCACCTCTAGAATCCGTGCGAGACATCTCTTGAGTCCATACATGCATGAACTGGGCTCAAGGTCGTTTTGCAATCTAGGCTTGAAGCCGTTCTATATTATATATGGGCCCAAGGCCGTTCTGTATTATTTATGGGCCTAAGGCCGTTCTGCATTATATATCGGCCCGAGGCCGTTCTGTCATACATATGGACCTGAGGCCATTTTAAAAGATGATTATGAATAAGATCTATGTATGGTTTGTTATGCACATTTACATTCTCTAAGTCTATGCTCATTTAACTCACCTCCTTACGTTGCTATTATTCACTGAGCCTTGCTCACTCCGCTTTTATGTATATTTATGTAGGTGAGCCATCGGGGGATTGACACTAGAATTGTATTGAGGTCTACCTGTCTGCCAAGCCGCCTGGGGTACGTCTCCATGTTGAGGCCTTAATTTTAATATTCTAGGAGTTGTGTATTTTATTTTTGGAGTCTTATTTATGTGTGTGTGAGATCTATATAATTATGTGATTGTTTATGTAACTCTGGAAATGTATTTAAATGCTTAAATCTAATTAAACCATCATGTATGCACAAGCTCAATGGATATTGTCTCTAATTATTATTGCTTCCGCTTAAGGCCTCGTATGTGGTTAAATATTATCTTTTAAATTCTGTTTGAGGCCTATGTATGGGCCGGTCATGGACCAAACCTTTAGAGGGGGTTTGCGTCGTGACAGGTGGTATCAGAGCACGAGTTATGATCTCACACACATGTCCATTGAGCATTAGAGTGTCTAGAATGCATTTAAGTTACATGTATCTAGTAATGACATGGTATGATATACATTTTGAAAGATGTATGTGAGCTTCTGTAGTAAGTTAAGTATTAAGATTTAGAATAAGAATTCTTATGGACTTAAAGTAATAGAAGGAAATCCATGTGTTGTTTCATAGACTGAGTTTTGTGACTAAAGAGGATTTGATTGTTGTTATGAAATGAGAATGAGTTTATGTAATGAGTATGACATTGAGGCTAAAACAATTAAAGATGTGGAATATTGATGTTCTTAGGACGTTAAAATTGGTTAGTATAAGCATGTTTGTGGAAACGTGATGTGAATAAATTCTAAATGTAGTTTCGATATGGATTACATATGAAAGTAACCATGAGGAATTTGGGGAAACTGAGGTTGTGGTTGATTATGGTGTAGCACGTCCGCGGTGGGACCTCGGCTACAGTTCGGACTCGATTTGTGTCGCGGTTCTAAATCTGAACCAAAGAGTCCGAATCCGGCAAATCGTTTTGAAGAAAAACAGATTTTTGAAAAACATGGACTGCTTTGCCAGATTACAGAGTCGCCACCTAAATATTTTTTAAAAAATGGGAAATTTAGGAAACCCTGACTCGGTGCCGAAGGCCACGTGTCCGTCATCACCAAAGTGACTTGGCTCGGGAGCTTGGGTACGATCGGGGAAGGTCAGCTATGAGCACCCCCTTTCGCCCGGTCCGAAGACCGGCCTCTACTAACCGTGATATCCGTTTTTGAAAACTTTATGCGTTCTTATTCCAGTTATTAGCCTAGAATTACTATGTGATGCGCACAACACAAAAGTATAGACTAGATTGCCTAATTTGGAAATACACATTGCGTATCCGTTTTGTCTCGAAAAACGTGTTGGTTTTTGTGCTACTCGCGAGTAGGCTAAAATTCGGATTTCAACGAGTTGTTCCAACTCAGGCAATCCAACCTCCACCCACAGGCATTCAAACAGTAATATCACATATAAGCATTTAGCCGCATGGCAATCCTATTGTCATGGCGAACATTCATACGCATGCGATATGCTAAAGCAATAAAAACTTACATCGTACTCCGTGCCAAAACAGTAAACTAGTTAGCAAACATGCATGACCTAGTTCAATGTTAAGTGGCTAATGTAACACATACAGGAGTGTAATCTAAACAGGCTCGGCTAACCCTAAACATGGCGCGTGAGATGCAACAACTATCACGTATTCAATTTTGAATTGAAATTACGATGCAGTTTGCATGATGTGCCGAGCCCGATGCATGTAAACAAATGCATGAATGCACGCATGCATTGCATAAGGTATGCTAAATTAGACGTGCCCTAATCTACCATCGTAAGCAGGTAAATAAAAGGGGTAGAAAGAAATGGAGGTTGGGAGACATACATGCCCACGCACCCACACTTATTACATTTTTGCCCTCACTCGGAGGGACCGAATAAATAAATAATACAGACCCGAAAGAAATAAACGAATAAATTAATTATTACAAAATTCTGAATATTAAAATTAAAGCAAATAACTAAAAGAAATGGGGCCTCAGCCCTGCCTCGGGATGTGCGAGTGATGCGTGCTCGATCCGTCTTGCCCGGGAAAGCCGCACCCTAACACTGCTGCCTCTGTTTTTACTGCTCTGCCTCTCCAAAAATTCTCAACATTCTGTAACATCCTCCAAATAGTCTGAAATACCCCACCGGCTGGATAGAGTGATCGTCGGCTGATCCATTTGATCACCGGCTGCTTCTGATGTTTATCGGCCGTGATCCATTTGATCACTATATACTGCCGGCCGGCAGAAAATTCCTGCAGATGACAGATTTTGACAGCAGCAGCAGACAGCAATGCAAGGCATGGTTTTTTGGGCATATGTCAGCATGTCCAATGCCTCCTATCATATTTAGGGACTCAAGGAGGCATGGCTCTTGATTCTAGGGCTACCAATTATGCATTTGATGCATGATAGCCTAAGGGACCAAGATTGCTATTTTGGTGTAAAATGCATGCAACACAAACAAATGAAGACTAAGTCCCTATCATGTGGAGGTCAAGGGCCTTAGTGACATGAGGATTGAGATAAGTTTTCACCACTTAAAGTGTGAACTCCTCTCAATCTTCATGCTTGGTTTGACAACCCCAAACCAAGCCATGGAATGCAACTCATGCAAGCATGCATCAATAATGTAATATGGCATGAAGATGCAAAGCATGTCAAATGCTATATGACTAATACAATAAGCATGCAAAATGCTAGAATACACTAAGTATGCGAACATGCACAAGGCCAATTCCTAAGCATACAAGAGCATACCTCTAAAGCATGAACTAAGCCACATATACTAACATATAGACATGACTAATGGACTGAAATAGGGTCTAGTATGATGCCAAATCAATAGATCAAAACAAGCTAAACATGCTAGAGCTCCATACAAGCAAGGCTTACAAGCCTAACATGCAAAATACACACACTAAGCATACCAAAAGTGTCAAGAACAGTGGCTCACAGCCCCTCTTCATGACAAATAGATGCTAATATATTCATGAGATCAAGCTAGAACATACAAAGAAACATGGCTCAAAGGCATGACATACTTCTAAGCATAATAGAGCACTTCAAAGCAAACATGAGAGGCATGCAAGAGGCCACAAATCAACTAAAAACAGAGATCCAACATGACCTAAAACACATAATAAAGCTCTGAAATGAAGCTAAAACAAGCATGCATACATGTTATGCTATGAGCCTAAAACAAAGGCATATAAAGGACCAAGGGGAGAGGGGTGTCTCTCCCTTAAATGAGGCTCGAAAATAACTCCCTCACCACTGAAAACCCACTGGTTTTCAGTGGTGAGAAGGCCAAAGAACAACAAGCAAGCAAGGCCTCCAAGAAAAGGCACAAAAGGGCCAAAACAAAGCCTAAAAGAGTGAGGCTTCACTCAAATGGACAAATGACCTTAATGAATGTTCTTGAGCAAGTAAAAACAAGACTTTTTTATCTTAAACACAAACTCAAAAACACAAAGTAAAGAGGGTAAAAAAAGGTTGCAAGAATGGGGAATATAAAGTGATGTTCTTACCCTTGAAGATCCCTTGAAGATCAAATGGTGCAGCCCCTCCCTAGTGCTCAAAACCAGTCCAAAACCAACACAAATAACCTTCCAAGCCTCTCAAACTCAAGCTAAGGTGTAATGGTGTGTGTAAAAGAGCAAAACTAGGACAAAATCACACTTTTTGGCCTTAGATCACACATACAAAGGGAGGGAGATCTTGATATAGATATATGACAGAGGTATATGTATATAAGCTCTGGTTTTGACTCTCAAGAAGCTAACCCTAAACCAAGAGGAGAAGCTCCCCTCTTATAGGCATTTGCAAAGCTTGTCAAACAAGCTTGGAAGGAGTGCATCCCCTCCATACACGTGTATGGAGGGGAGAAAAAGCTACAAAGTTGTCTGAAAATATCTCAGAAAGCAAGTGCACAGTAGTCGGCAGGGCAAAATGGTCATTTCGCCAAAAAGAGTGCCGACCGGCACAAAATAGTGCCGACCGGCACAATATAGTGCCGATGGCAACTCTAGCCAGCCGGTGGCCTCTAGCCCCAGCCGGTGGTGTGTAGGGATGCCTCACAAAGCATTCCCTGCCCTCCCAAGGCAAAACACAAGTGTTTGGTGCAAAACCAAACACAAACGGTCGGGTCCGGAGGTCCTGAGGCACGGCGCGCGCAGCCGAGAACTCCGGGAACTCCGAACGAACACAAACATGGATAATCACCGAGTGTTCCAACGATGACGTCCAAGTCTTGAGGACGGTCAAAAATGGGGTGTCTACAGTTGCCCCTCTTTGACAGAACTCGAAAGTCATAACAATGACGTGAGTGAATGTCAAAGCCCAGAGACGACCCATTTTTGACAAGGCCGAAGACTTGGACAAACATGCAAGACAAACAAGGTATGCGCCCGAAGGCAGGGGCAAAATGCAACTGAACATGCAAGAAGCCGAGCATGACTTATGATCATGCAAAGAAAGCTGTAATGAAGCACACATGCGACAGTTATAAGCTAGCATACCAAACTACATTATAATGCGGAAAGGATGTAAGAGAATTATGGAATTCTCAATACGTCTCACTCGGGAGATACAATACCTGTGCGGCTCGTCCGGTTACACCGGCCTCAAGTGAGCCGTACATACAATATCGTGCCTGCAAAGAAAGCAAACTTAACAGGTATGATACTGTTAGCAATATGCATGACATATGCAATCGAAAGTGCGCGACAATGCATGTAGTGCGTACCACAAGATAGTAGACTTGAACACATGTAAGTGAAGCAATGCACACGTGCACGCAATGTGTATAGAAATTGGAATTGAACACATATAGTAAAGCAAAGCACGCATACAATGCAATGTGTATAGGAGACTGTAATTGAACACATGTCAGTAAAGCAAGGCACGCATACAATGCAATGTGTATTATAAAGGAAACTTGAACACATGTAAGTAAAGCAAAGCACGCATACAATGCAATGTGTATAATAAAGGAAACTTGAACACATGTAAGTAAAGCAATGCACGCATACAATGCAATGTGTATAAAGGAACTTGAACACATATCAGTAAAGCAAAGCACGCATACAATGCAATGTGTATATGAAAGGAAACTTGAACACATGTAAGTAAAGCAAAGCACGCATACAATGCAATGTGTATATAAAAGGAAACTTGAACACATGTAAGTAAAGCAAAGCACGCATACAATGCAATGTGTATATAAAAGGAAACTTGAACACATGTAAGTAAAGCAAAGCACGCATACAATGCAATGTGTATATAAAAGGAAACTTGAACACATGTAAGTAAAGCAAAGCACGCATACAATGCAATGTGTATATAAAAGGAAACTTGAACACATGTAAGTAAAGCAAAGCACGCATACAATGCAATGTGTATAAAAGATTGTAATTGAACATGATAAGACATGATGTCGAAATGCAACGTACTGCAACACAGTATAATTGAAACAATTTCTTTTGAAATTCGCAAGATATAAAAGGATACGGGAAGGGACATCCTTCGCATGTTCCGAGCATCGCTCACAAAAGTAATGGCTTGAAGTCAACTTGAAGATTCATTTGCATTCTGACGGTGCATCTTCTTGTATTGTCTTGAATAATGAAGGTGCCAAACCTCCTAATTGACCCAAACAAGGGCGCAAAAGGTACGATGACCGAAAGGGGGGAGTTACCGGTGTCAAACCCAGCACTTTGCTACCCTGCTATTCTTCTGCTTCATTTTCCTTTTTACTAGGAGTTTAAGCACATTGCACTGCCTTAGGCAGGTTTTATTTCTCAAAAGCGCGTGTTTTTACAAAACACATGATGGAAATGAAACGACTGTTTGTTCAAAAAGTGTTATATTTGCACGTTCTGTGCATCGCATCGCAAGGCATAACAATGTGACTGAAATTGAACCAGTGCTTTTTTGAAAATCGAAGCATCGCATCGTAATAATCAGGTAGTAAACCAATTACAACTCGATAAGCAAAAATAGGGTGACTCAGCAAACTAGCCAAATGCGAGTACACCTTGACAAACAATTACAAAGACTCAACGAGAGTGAGATACAACTCGATAAGCAAATATGCAACAACTCGATAAACAAATGGGCGCGCCCTCGTAAGAATTGATCACTGGAGGGCGTCGAAAGTAATGGGACTTCCCAAATTCTTAGCATAAACAGCTCAAAGGGCAAGGGGGAGACTCACCGGCCAAGCCAAACTTCCACCGGCCGTGATAAATGGCCATCGGCCTAGATGGTGATCCATCGGCCAAAAAAGATGGCCGGTCGGCACTATAAGTGGCCGGTCGGCACTAAATTGTCAACACCAGCAGAATGTTGACAGCTGTCCTTCCCTCAACCTTATCCTTTTCAAAAAGGTTTCAACTTCGTGGTTCTCTTCATTTTCACACTGATTTGCTCCAAATGGAAGAGTTTCTTGCCCAAAATCTCACGACTTGGATTAACAACTTGAATGGCTCGGAAAAGCTTAATTTCCGGGCTTTCGGCATAAACGCACTATTCACTTTGCGCCGTACCCCGCTGCATTTTCCATTCCTCCATGCCGCGGCAAGGTTTTGGAACCCGGTAACACATGTCTTTAGCTTTAGCGGACAAGAGGTGTGTCCCACTTTTGAAGATTTCCGAACTCTAATGGAATCTGAGCGCGATGAGGAGATCCTGCCCCAGCTTCGTTTTGGCCATGCTCAAGCCTTGGGAGAAATGTGCGGGCTTTCAATGCCCGACGCTCGTTCTCTAATTTGTAACGGGACATTAGATGTTCCGAGCTTGGTTTGTCGCTTTTCTGAGACTGGTGATCGTGGCGACCATCACTGGCAAGGTTTTCGGCGACATGCCCTTTGTTTATGCTTGCTATCCCATTTTCTGTTTATCTCTGGTTCTGGAGGGCCCAGTGTCCGGTTGATTGAGGTCGCCCAAGGCCTGAAAGGGGGCAAAAGCTGTATCGCCATGATTCTGGCTGAGACACTGTTGGGCTTAGATGCCTTTTATCGTCGAGAGACGATCAGACTAGCAGGGAGTCCACTATTACTGCAGGTAGGGTTTCCCATCCCATCTCGCATATATATGCTCACGTCACTCGGCTCTCGAGCTCGGTTTTTCTCACAAAAACCCTTTCTCACTTTTCTCTCATCATACACCTCTCTATTCTTTATTCTCTCATCCTTCATCCCTCCCCAGGTGTGGTTGATGGATAAACTGCAGGTTGTGGACTCTTGTCCGGCATATTCAGCTCGTGGCTACTTCTTCAGGCAACGCCTAGTTGACGCCCTTGATGAGGGTTGGTGGTTTGAATGGATGTGCAACTTGTCCGCAGATCGCATTGCTTGGCGGTGCCCTTGGCTCAATCTTCCGGTGATGAGTTACAGCATGACCCGTCAACCCGGGGTCCAATTGATTGGCTTGACTCACTGTGTCTTCTATTTCCCATTCCGTATCTTGCGCCAGTTTGGTCATGAGCAGACTTGTCCGCCGGAAGGGATAGAGTACCCGGTTACATTCCCGATTCGAGGCGCACAACTGGCCCGGTATGCCACAGCATGGAGGACGAGAGAACTCCTGGCTCCTGCTCCCGCTTTCAGTTGCACTTTATCTGATGAGTGCTTGGATTGGCTTAATGAAGAGGCACAGATTGGGCCCAGCTTGGCATCAGAGACTTCAGCTAGCTCTGGGAGGGGGCGCAGGGACATTTGACTTGACTATGCCCCGGGTTTATTGCTTTATTAGTACTTTCAAGTTTTCTTTATGAATGTAATAAAAGCAACTACAATTGTATGCTAGAGCAAGAGAACTCTATTTGAAATCAATGAAATTGAAGGTTGTGGTACTGAAAATTTTCCGTTTTGGTCCAGAAATGGTCTTAGTTGTAAAAAGATTTATTTGAACAAAGTCAACTTTTATTAAAACTTTTCAAAACCATTTTCGATATGGATCAGAACTGGACACGCCTGAAATTTGTCACTGAGATGCACGACCCCAGATTCCTGCAATTGGAAAATTGCCCCTAGTTTGAATAGTACCGCGACACTTCATGGCAACGGAAAGTTGCCCCTAGCCTGAATAGCACCGTACCGGAGATTGCAATGAATGCTGATGAACAAAGATGACCAAGATGATCAAACGGACAAAGCTGATCGGGGAAAATGTTTATGGCTGAACTTCAGGATGAAGCTGCCTACGTATCCCAAGGATGGGAATCAAGCCTTACGTAGTTCAGGCTTGGGTTCACTCGAGTATTTTCACTCTCCTTTTGCGCTCTAACTTTTGCCAAGGTCGCCCTTTGCGGGTTTTCAACCTTGCGAGCTCAGTTTTTATATTTTCTAATTTTTTGTGCTCTGAATTTTGCCTAGGTCGCCCTTTCGGGTTTTCGGCCTAGCGAGCCTCTCAGGGATAATATTTCTTCAACTTGTCCATGTTGATCGGTTGGGAGAACTCCAGGCCATCTAGGTCCATCAGAACCACAGCTCCACCTGACCAGATAGACTTGATGATATAGGGGCCAGTCCAATTGGGTCTGAACTTGCCCCTTGGGTCGTGGATGGGGGCTCGGTTGTCTTTGAGTACCAAATCTCCTTCCTTCAAGTTCCTGGACTTAACCTTCTTGTTGAAAGCCCGGGCAATTCTGCGCTGATACCCTTGGACATGGTACAGTGCTTTCAGTCTTCTTTCATCAAAGAGCATGAGTTCCTCAAATCTGCTCTGCTGCCAATCTGCCTCGGCTATCTGACACTCAGCCAATACTCGTAGAGACGGAACCTCAATCTCTATAGGTAGAACGGCCTCCATCCCATAAACCAAGGAATACGGCGTCGCCCCGGTAGAAGTTCTAATCGACGTTCGGTTAGCCCCACAGAGCAAACGGCAAGCTTATCCGGCCAGTCCCGATAGGTTTCCACCATCTTCTGTAGTATATGTGTTTATGTTTTTGTTAGCGGCTTCAACTGCTCCGTTGGTCTGTGGCCGATATGTGGATGACTTATGAAAAGCCACTTATACTTCTCCAACAGATCAATCACCTCCTTCTTGAAGTGAGAACCATTGTCCGAAATGATCTCATTCGGGACTCCATAACGGCAGATAATGTTGTTTCTGATAAACTTCGCGACATGTGAAGCCTTCACAACACGGCATAGGATTGGGCCTCGACCCATTTCGTGAAATAATCTATTGCTACCAAGATGAACTCATGGCCATTCGACCCTTTAGGAGTGACAGCTCCAATCACATCGATCCCCCAAACTGAAAATGGCCATGGCGACGTCATGTTGTACAGCTTTGACGGCGGGATGTTCATACGGTTGGCGTGAATCTGGCATTTGTGGCATCGCCGAACAAAGTCGATACAATCTTCCTCCATGGTAGACCAGTAGTAACCCTGTCTGAGGATCTTCCGTGCCAGCATCACCCCATTCATATGTGCCCCACATTCTCCTCCATGGATGGCCTCCATCAGGCGCTTCGACTCTTCGACTTCCACACACAGCTTGTGCATTCCCAGATGACCTCTTTTGTACAATTTATCCCCGCAGATGATAAACTGAACAGCCATTCTTCTAATTGCCCTTTTGTCCTTGGCATTCGCCCCTGGTGGATATGCCTCCTTTTCCAAGAAGTTCCATATGTCGTAATACCAAGGGTTGTTATCCTGTACTTCATCTATAGCGGAGATTGACTCGTAGGCAGGCGCAAATTTCTGGTCAATAATGACTGGACGCATCCGGACCCCAGATGGGATGTCTATCATGGAAGATAGAGTTGCTAGCGAATCTGCGAACCTGTTGTTCTCTCTTACCAGGTGAGTGAAATTGAGCTTTTCAAACCGCGGAATTAACAAATCCAAGGTCTGGTGGTAAATTATCATCTTTTCCTCTTTTACTTTCCAATCTCCCTTAGCTTGAGATACAACTAAATTCGAATCCCCAATGACGTCCAATCGCTTGCCCCTACTAGGGCAGCCTCTAGACCGGCAATACATGCCTCATACTCCGCCTCATTGTTCGAGACTTTGAATCTAAGCTTGACTAAAGGGATACGAGAATCATCAGGCGCTATCAGCAACACCCCTATCCCATACCCGTGTTGATTTGACGCTCCGTCAAAGTACATTGTCCATATCATGCTTCATGCATGGCTCTCATAGCCACATACTCCTTCATCCCCACTAACTCCTTGAGATGCTCCCTACTCTCTTCCTCTTTCTACATCTTGAGCCACTCTCTATCTGCAACTCAACCTCCATCACACTACCATCGTATGTGTGTTTCATGTTTATCTCGGACAGTCGTAACAACAGACTCAGATCTCTCATCCCCTTCAACCGGGTGGTCGGCAAGGAACTCGCTACCGCTCTTCCTTTACTACTGACTTGCGCGTCACATATTGAGATCAAATTCGGAGAGCAACAGCAGCCAACGAGCTAGCCTACCCGTAAGTGCTGGTTTCTCGAGAATATTTGATGGGATCAAGTCGTGAAACCAACATTACAGAGTAGCTAACAGGTAGTGCCGCAGCTTCCTGGTAGCCCATACCAAGGCCAGCAAGCCTTCTCAACGGAGTGTAGCGGGTCTCGTACTCCAGCATCTTCTTGCTCAGATAGTAAATGGCCCTTTCCACTTTATCTTCCGACTCTTGTGCGAGCATTGCAGCCCATTGTAGTTTCAGTTACTGACAGATACAGTATCAACGGTTTTCCAGGCTTTGGTGGTGACAACACGGTGGATTCTGTAGATATTCTTTAATCTGCTCAAATGCAGCTTGGCATCGGCCGTCCCATTGGAACTTCTTTCCTTTCTTCAGGAGACCAAAAAGTGGTTCACAAGTTAAGGTTAGTTTAGAGATAAACCGCCTTATGAATTGCACTTTACCCAGAAAGCCTCGCACCTCCTTTTCAGTCATTGGTGGTGGCATTTCTAAGATGGCCTTGATTTTGGAAGGGTCGACTTCGATGCCCCTCTGTGTAATCAGAAATCCTAGCATTTTCCCCGCTGTAACACCGAACGTACATTTCTGAGGATTCAACCGCAGCCGAAATTCCCTGATCCTTTGGAAAAACTTTTGTAAAGCGGCGTAGTGGCCCTCTCTTTCTTTGGACTTGACAATCATGTCGTCCACATACACCTCAACCTCTTTATGGATCATGTCATGCAATATTGTTGTTGCAGCCCGTTGATATGTAGCCCCGGCGTTCTTCAACCCAAATGGCATTACTCTGTAGCAATATGTACCCCACGGGGTGGTGAAAGCAGTCTTCTCCCGGTCCTCGGGTGCCATTACTATCTGATTATAGCCTGAAAAGCCATCCATGAACGAGAGCAAAGCATGCCCCGCTGTGAAATCTACCAACTCGTCGATATGCGGCAAGGGAAAGTCATCCTTCGGACTGGCTCTGTTCAGATCCCTAAAGTCCACACATACCCGGATTCTGCCATCCTTCTTCGGCACTGGAACAATGTTGGCCAACCAAGTCGGGTATTCGGATACCAGCAGGAAGCCTGCGTCAATCTGCTTGGTGACCTCTTCTTTGATCTTAATGGCCCAATCAGGGCGGATCCTTCTGAGCTTCTGCTTAACAGGTCGGGCCTCGGGGTCAAGAGGGATCCGGTGCTGTACAATCTCGGGATCGATTCCAGGCATGTCTTCGTAGGACCACGCGAAAACATCTTTGAAATCTTTTAATAAAGCGACTAAGCGCTCGCGTTCCTCCGAAGACAACGTGGACCCGATCTGGACCAGCCGCGGGTCCTTCTCAGTACCAATGTTCACGGTAATGATTTCATCCATTAAGGGTTTAACAAACCTCTCCTGCTCTTGTTCAATTAGTCGTTGCAAAACCGGAGGAATTTCATCCTCGTCGTTTTCATCAAAATTTTGAAAGTCCTGATTTAAGCAATAAACCAAAGGCACAGAAAAGTACTCGGAAACCACAGTTACCTCATTCTCATTAGATACTTCCGAACCGTCCAATTCTTCTGTTACAACAGACTCAAAAGAGAAAGAAAAAGACGACCTGGACAGGACTGTGGCATCCGGGTTGTCACCCCCAGGAATACCGAACTCAGACTCAGACGAGCTGGAATCTGATTCCGACTCACAAGACTTGGTGGAATCAGATTCCGGCTCACTACCTGATCCGGTGCTGCTAGATAAAAATCCCTCCTCATATTGCCAGATGAGGGAAGGTGCGATGGATGCATCCAAAATAGCTGTTGGTAGGCCCGCAGCCGTTTCATCTCCAATCATAGACACCGAGGAGTTATCCCCCAAGCACAACTGGTCGATCGAAGGATCTGAAAGTAGACATGCCAGTGCTACCCCTATTTCAAACTCTGTGTCCGCAGACTCTGCTTCCTTGCTATGCTCGTCTCAACCGCTGGGTCTGTCTGCTTTTCAACAACATCATCCCCAGATTGTAGTCAAAGAAAATTTCAAACCCGGACGCGCTTCTTCTCTTCGTTCCATCCCTCGTGACTCAAAGCAAATTCTCCCTCCTCCCGCTGCGTCAGTTCCTCCGCCTCATCATTTTCATTTTCCACTTCCCTCCTTCCAGTCTTCCCCTCCCGTCCTCTTGGGCCTTGATGCCATCATCATTCAAAGGGTTTTCCCATCTGTTTCGCCTTGGCTCTTGCAGCCGTCTCTTTTCCTTTTCTTACCCAGTCTTCCTTGGTGGGCGTATACCCAGGCCAGGTATGGGGGTTGTGCGGCCTCGGCCAACGCTGCGACCTTTACGGCCGCTCTCCCTAATCCCATCCCGGGGATGTATTGGAGCTTATTCATGAGATACACTGCTTGGGCACTGACATATATCTCTTCATTTGTAGCCATAACATTCCGTACGACCTGAGCCTCGGCCAAGGTAAAACCCGATATGAACACATCTTCCATGCCATGCTCGATTTCTAGAACAGGCGTGGACACCTCCGGTGGCGGGTGGATTGACGAATTCCCAAAGACGATGGCTACTCCCTTCCCGTAGGGGTATTTCACCATTTGATGCAAAGTAGATGATACCGCCTTCACCTGATGCAGCCACGGCCGTCCTAAAAGCAAATTGAAGGTTGCAGGGACCTCTAGGACATGGAAATCTATCTCGTGCTGCCCCGGCCCAACCTTTGTCTGAACTTTAACTGTTCCCATTACTTCTCTACTTGTATTGTCATATGCCCGGATGACCTGGGCTGTTGGTACAAAATCTGCGGTTTTCAAGCCAATTGCATATGCCGTCCTTGCTGGGCAGACATTAATGGCGGACCCTGTATCAACGAGCACCACTGGTATCCACTTATTCTTACACTCCACGGAGATGTAGAGGGGTTTATTATGATTCGCGCCCTCGGGCGGAAGTTCTCTATCGGAAAAGGTCAGCATCGGGTACCTCCCCCCGGGAAGACCAATCCCACCAGCTGCTCTGGCGTGGTTTCTATCGAAAGCTTTGCTTTGTCCATGGCTGATAGAACAGCCTCTCTATGTACTCGCGAGGCCATGAGCAGCCCCAAATAGAGATGTCCGCCTGTATCTTTTTCAGTTGTTTGAGTACAGCTTCTTCTTCAAGCTGCTTCTCTTTTTGCTTCTCAGCTTCTCTGTCCTTTCCTGAGGCTTCCGGTTGATCTAAGTGTGGGGGTTTAAAATACCGCCCACTCCGTGTCATGTGGTCAACCTCTCCGAGGTACCAAGTGTTATCAGGTTGGTTATTCCCCCAATCTTCGTCGGTGTGAGCAAGACATAAATCTTCGTCTTCCCACCACATTCCATTAGCGGCCGACAGGCACCTGTCCGGCTCTGGTACAGCTGTTCTTGCGCTCGCAGCACCTTCCATCCACATACCTGAGGTATTCTCGGTTCCCATGCACACAGCGGTTTCAACTCCCACAGGGGCCTTTGCTTTCCTGGTTCTCTCGGAATCTTCAAAACTTGCTTGTTCTGGCATGACTGACTGTTCCATCATCTCCGCACTCAAAATGTTCCAATCTCGGACGAAATTCTCGACACCGGTGCCCCCCGGCGATGTGTTCTGCTCTTCGACCCTCCCGGCCGTTACTGACATTCCTGTCCTTACCGGGCCCTGCTCTGCCTGAAATTCTCCTATCACATCAGGTTGATCGTCCAACCACCCGGTAACTTCGGCTGAATTCTCATAATCAAACCATGCGACTGTCGCATCCTCTGGGTCCTGGTCATTGTAAAACTGGAGTTCGGCAAAGTCCTCCCCCACAGCTGTTACATTATCTGTTCCCTGTCCCAAATTATCTCCGTGAATCACGCACAATTCTCCCTCTGTTGGCAATTCTACTCCGGGCCCATCTTGGCCTACTGATGAAATGTAGTCTCCCGGACTATATGTTTTCTTGATACAAATTCCAAATCCCGCAGATTCTGGCCCAACAATCCTCCTTTCCTTTGGGATTTCCTCTCTCCTGTTCTCGATGGTCACCACCGCTGGTTTCGGTTGGGTTTCGAAGACGTCCAACATGCACAAGGCGGTGCAATCAGGAAGAAATACTTCTGGTTTAGGGAGGTGGGTAGGTGTGATATAAATACTAGGGTCGTAGAACACGTCCCCAATATGGATGAAATTGAGTCTTTTGGGCGGTGGAGCTTGGTTATGTGTGGGGAGAGGGTTTGTGGTAACATTGGGTTTTTCAGGAGGCAGGATCACCCCATTATCAATGAGATCTTGAATCTCATGACGTAACCGATAACACTGGTCGGTGTCGTGGCCGTGCTGTTGGTGGAACGCACAGTACTTGGCCGGGTTGTGGTTAGGGGGAAGTTTTTCTGGTAAGGGCCGCGGCTCCAGGGGCTTCAGATGCCCTTTCTTGATCAGAACCCCCAGAGCTTTGGATAGAGGCATATATAGTGGGGCGAAGGTTCTGGTGTTTCTGGGTGGGTATTTGGTTGTTTGTGGGTTGCTTCCGGACGCGCCGGAAAATGGCGCAGCTGCCGTATTTCTTTGAGGGGGATTGGCGGTGACCATGCTTACTTCGGTGGCTCTCGTAGTAGTGGTGCCACTCGGGCCTGCATTGCTACCACGGTTGAAAGTTCGTCGGGGTTGCTCCCGGTCGTTGTCAATCAAGCCTTGCTTTAAGGCGTCCTCAATCTGCACCCCCATTTCGTGAAGGTCAGAAAAAGTAGGGAAGGGAAGAACTATCATCTTTTGCATCAACTTCGGCTGAAGATTGCGCACGATCATCCGAATCTGGTCTTTGTCCGTAGGCCTCAAGGCCATCATCGAAGCCTTGGCCCTCCACCTGGTTACAAACTCTGAAAAACTCTCCTTAGGCTCTTGCCTAGTCGTCTCGAGATCACGGGTCGTAATCTCAATCTGCGTATTATACGAATACTGTGCGATGAAGGCCTCAGCCATTTCGTCCCAATTTCTCTTGACGTCATCTTCCAACTTGGCATACCAAATGGCCGCCACACCTGATAGGGTCCGGCCAAACAAAGACAACTTCTGAAGCCTACTGAGGCCCATTGGCCTTAGGACATCTGAAAACAATCTCAAGTGCACCATGGGGTCCCCGGACCCGTCAAACCGATCAATATGAGGCATTTTGAATCTGTCGGGCAGCGTCACAGCTGCATCAGTGTAACCGTCTTCAATATCAGGGATAGTCTTGACCCCCTGTGATCTCTTGAACAGCTTTTCAAGCTTGCTCAACTTCAGTGCGGTAGGATCAGTCTCGAACTCAAAGGGAGAGTCCGGTAGGTTGGTAGGTGTTTTTGATAGCTGAGGTTGGATCTGAGGTAGGGTTGGAGGTGGGGGTGGTCCTGTGGGCAATTCTGTATTAGTTTGAACATCGGCTGTCTCCCCGACGTTAGGAACTCCTGGCGGGGGAGGAACTGGATGCGAAGCAGACGCTCCGGTCTGCTGCTCTAACCTGGCAATTGTCTCTGCCTGTTCCCTCACAACTGTGGCCTGTTGCCTGGCGAAATCTGCCTGACGGACGGCATCCTGCTGCATTGCTTTCATGCTTTCCTGAAGGTGGCGCACCATCTCTTCTAAACTAGCCATACTGCCTTGCTCTGACTGAGTTATCGGTGTATATTCTCTTTCTGTGTCGGAGCTGTGGGAGGTCCTGATCCCTACTGTACACAGGTGGGGTAGACAAAGCCCTTGTACTGAATGCTGAACTGGTGCCTTTTGCCTGACTGACCTCCGTTTAGTAACCGGGGGTAGTGAATAATACACTGGTTGTCCGTCTATCAGATCCTCAGATCGATGGAGTCGGCGACCTCTAGTCCAGAGTGCTTGGGGAGTATCTACTGGGTCAGAAGCAATCGTGCTCAACTACCTAGTAAATAAAAAAACGTATAAATAACAGAAAATCGGACAGCATAACGGCATAAAAAAAAACACACAACACACGGCTGGGATTATAATATATAGCCATAACCCGGGTACACTGTTTCTCAAACACTGATCAATGTTTCTGAATTTCTGACCCAAAGTCTAAATCGGATATCCACAGACGACTGATTCTCAACAACACTGATACTGATGCCCTCGGGCCGGATACCCAAACTTGTAAACTGATATATGCGTTCCCTGCAGAGATACACTCTAAAAGCACATAGCATGTAAGAGGGAGCCAATACACCCCTATGTTGGGGTAGGGTTTCCCTGTCCTATTTTGTCAGGAGCTAGGGTTCCACTACGCACACAGCGGTTTCAAACAACCTATATCGGGTAAAGCAACCTGTCCTAGTTTGGAATGGTCACTATGGATTCCGAATATGCACTAGGTCGAATGGTCAAAAAGGGTGCCCCGGTAAAACCGGGGTTTGTGTTCCCATACTGGCAGAGCCCGCAACCGGTCAGCCTTATGGACATGCCTTGACAAGACAAGCCTCCGGCAAACCGTTCAGGAATAGCAGATGGCCAACACGGTGTCCTAGGCGCACCAATGCACATGCAATGCAAAGAAACACATAAGCGTAGTCAAAACAGGATATCACGAGTTCGAGTCAAGCTCTCAAAACTCCCCAGCAGAGTCGCCAGAAACTGTAGCACGTCCGCGGTGGGACCTCGGCTACAGTTCGGACTCGATTTGTGTCGCGGTTCTAAATCTGAACCAAAGAGTCCGAATCCGGCAAATCGTTTTGAAGAAAAACAGATTTTTGAAAAAGTAGTGCCAAACATGGACTGCTTTGCCAGATTACAGAGTCGCCACCTAAATATTTTTAAAAATGGGAAATTTAGGAAACCCTGACTCGGTGCCGAAGGCCACGTGTCCGTCATCACCAAAGTGACTTGGCTCGGGAGCTTGGGTACGATCGGGGAGGTCAGCTATGAGCACCCCCTTTCGCCCGGTCCGAAGACCGGCCTCTACTAACCGTGATATCCGTTTTTGAAAACTTTATGCGTTCTTATTCCAGTTATTAGCCTAGAATTACTATGTGATGCGCACAACACAAAAAGTATACTAGATTGCCTAATTTGGAAATACACATTGCGTATCCGTTTTGTCTCGAAAAACGTGTTGGTTTTTGTGCTACTCGCGAGTAGGCTAAAATTCGGATTTCAACGAGTTGTTCCAACTCAGGCAATCCAACCTCCACCCACAGGCATTCAAACAGTAATATCACATATAAGCATTTAGCCGCATGGCAATCCTATTGTCATGGCGAACATTCACACGCATGCGATATGCTAAAGCAATAAAAACTTACATCGTACTCCGTGCCAAAACAGTAACTAGTTAGCAAACATGCATGACCTAGTTCAATGTTAAGTGGCTAATGTAACACATACAGGAGTGTAATCTAAACAGGCTCGGCTAACCCTAAACATGGCGCGTGAGATGCAACAACTATCACGTATTCAATTTTGAATTGAAATTACGATGCAGTTTGCATGATGTGCCGAGCCCGATGCATGTAAACAAATGCATGAATGCACGCATGCATTGCATAAGGTATGCTAAATTAGACGTGCCCTAATCTACCATCGTAAGCAGGTAAATAAAAGGGGTAGAAAGAAATGGAGGTTGGGAGACATACATGCCCACGCACCCACACTTATTACATTTTTGCCCTCACTCGGAGGGACCGAATAAATAAATAATACAGACCCGAAAGAAATAAACGAATAAATTAATTATTACAAAATTCTGAATATTAAAGCAAATAACTAAAAGAAATGGGGCCTCAGCCCTGCCTCGGGATGTGCGAGTGATGCGTGCTCGATCCGTCTTGCCCGGGAAAGCCGCACCCTAACACTGCTGCCTCTGTTTTTACTGCTCTGCCTCTCCAAAAATTCTCAACATTCTGTAACATCCTCCAAATAGTCTGAAATACCCCACCGGCTGGATAGAGTGATCGTCGGCTGATCCATTTGATCACCGCTGCTTCTGATGTTTATCGGCACAAAAATAGTGCCGGTCGGCACTATATACTGCCGGCCGGCAGAAAATTCCTGCAGAGGACAGATTTTGACAGCAGCAGCAGACAGCAATGCAAGGCATGGTTTTTTGGGCATATGTCAGCATGTCCAATGCCTCCTATCATATTTAGGGACTCAAGGAGGCATGGCTCTTGATTCTAGGGCTACCAATTATGCATTTGATGCATGATAGCCTAAGGGACCAAGATTGCTATTTTGGTGTAAAATGCATGCAACACAAACAAATGAAGACTAAGTCCCTATCATGTGGAGGTCAAGGGCCTTAGTGACATGAGGATTGAGATAAGTTTTCACCACTTAAAGTGTGAAACTCCTCTCAATCTTCATGCTTGGTTTGACAACCCCAAACCAAGCCATGGAATGCAACTCATGCAAGCATGCATCAATAATGTAATATGGCATGAAGATGCAAAGCATGTCAAATGCTATATGACTAATACAATAAGCATGCAAAATGCTAGAATACACTAAGTATGCGAACATGCACAAGGCCAATTCCTAAGCATACAAGAGCATACCTCTAAAGCATGAACTAAGCCACATATACTAACATATAGACATGACTAATGGACTGAAATAGGGTCTAGTATGATGCCAAATCAATAGATCAAAACAAGCTAAACATGCTAGAGCTCCATACAAGCAAGGCTTACAAGCCTAACATGCAAAATACACACACTAAGCATACCAAAAGTGTCAAGAACAGTGGCTCACAGCCCCTTTTCATGACAAATAGATGCTAATATATTCATGAGATCAAGCTAGAATACAAAGAAACATGGCTCAAAGGCATGACATACTTCTAAGCATAATAGAGCACTTCAAAGCAAACATGAGAGGCATGCAAGAGGCCACGAAATCAACTAAAAACAGAGATCCAACATGACCTAAAACACATAATAAAGCTCTGAAATGAAGCTAAACAAGCATGCATACATGTTATGCTATGAGCCTAAAACAAAGGCATATAAAGGACCAAGGGGAGAGGGGTGTCTCTCCCTTAAATGAGGCTCGAAAATAACTCCCTCACCACTGAAAACCACTGGTTTTCAGTGGTGAGAAGGCCAAAGAACAACAAGCAAGCAAGGCCTCCAAGAAAAGGCACAAAAGGGCCAAAACAAAGCCTAAAAGAGTGAGGCTTCACTCAAATGGACAAATGACCTTAATGAATGTTCTTGAGCAAGTAAAAACAAGACTTTTTTATCTTAAACACAAACTCAAAAACACAAAGTAAAGAGGGTAAAAAAAGGTTGCAAGAATGGGGAATATAAAGTGATGTTCTTACCCTTGAAGATCCCTTGAAGATCAAATGGTGCGCCCCCTCCCTAGTGCTCAAAACCAGTCCAAAACCAACACAAATAACCTTCCAAGCCTCTCAAACTCAAGCTAAGGTGTAATGGTGTGTGTAAAAGAGCAAAACTAGGACAAAATCACACTTTTTGGCCTTAGATCACACATACAAAGGGAGGGAGATCTTGATATAGATATATGACAGAGGTATATGTATATAAGCTCTGGTTTTGACTCTCAAGAAGCTAACCCTAAACCAAGAGGAGAAGCTCCCCTCTTATAGGCATTTGCAAAGCTTGTCAAACAAGCTTGGAAGGAGTGCATCCCCTCCATACACGTGTATGGAGGGGAGAAAAAGCTACAAAGTTGTCTGAAAATATCTCAGAAAGCAAGTGCACAGTAGTCGGCAGGGCAAAATGGTCATTTCGCCAAAAGAGTGCCGACCGGCACAAAATAGTGCCGACCGGCACAATATAGTGCCGATGGCAACTCTAGCCAGCCGGTGCCTCTAGCCCCAGCCGGTGGTGTGTAGGGATGCCTCACAAGCATTCCCTGCCCTCCCAAGGCAAAACACAAGTGTTTGGTGCAAAACCAAACACAAACGGTCGGGTCCGGAGGTCCTGAGGCACGGCGCGCGCCCCGAACTCCGGGAACTCCGAACGAACACAAACATGGATAATCACCGAGTGTTCCACGATGACGTCCAAGTCTTGAGGACGGTCAAAAATGGGGTGTTATCACATATAAGCATTTAGCCGCATGGCAATCCTATTGTCATGGCGAACATTCACACGCATGCGATATGCTAAAGTGTAAAACTCATAGTACTCCGCCAAAACAAGAACTAGTTAGCAAACATGCATGACCTAGTTCAATGTTAAGAATGGCTAATGAACACATGGAGATGTACTAAAAAGGCTTGGTATACTAAACATGCGTGAGATGCAACAACTATCACGTATTCAATTTGAATTGAAATTACATGCAGTTGTATGATGGCCGAGCCCAGTGATGAAACAATGATGAATGCACCATGCATAGCATAAGGTTGCTAAATGAATGCCCTAAACTACCATCGTAAGCAGGTATAATAAAAGGGGTAGAAAGAAATGGAGGTTGGAGACATCATCCACCACACCACCTTATTACAAATTGCCCTCACTCGAGGAGGACCGAATAAATAAATAATACAGACCCGAAAGAAATAAACGAATAAATTAATTATTACATAACAAATTAATTAACTAATCCTAGTTAACTAATTATTACAAAACGAATTGAAATAGCTAACGCATTAACTATTAAATTACAGACCAAAGCAAAAGCTAGCTATCTAAGCATGGCAGCTAAGGAAAGCAATAAAACAGGAGCCTTAAAGCAAGAAGGATGCAAGCACGTCCGGTCGCCTCATTCGGAAATCCAACGCGATGCCCCAATTCGCCTGTGTTTGTAACTGCTACTCAGGAACTTGCACCAAGCTCCAGAAAGATGAAACTCCACCTTGGGAATTCAATGGGAGGTAGCCGACCACTATTGGTGTCCCCAAATGCCTGCCGACCACTTGTTGTTGTTGAAAACCAAGAAAAGTGGTCGGCTAGCTAGTTTTTCTGGCTGGCCGACCAGTTGTTGCTGCTGGACTGCACTTTGCTGCAACAGAGAGCAAGAAAGGGCATGGCAATGTATTTGCAGTATATGTGTGCACAACCACCCTCCCTATCATGTCATGAACTCGAGGGAGTGTAGGTTCTCGACCCTTGGTCCACCAATCGCGAATTTCCATGCATGATGGCCGAGAGGCGAAGTTGCATAATTCAATGTAAAATGAATGCACAAGTAAACACATAAAGCTTAAAACTCTATCATGGATGATCAAAAGCGTCGGCCACCGGGAATTAAGGCACGTTTCATCACTTGAAGTATGAAACGCCCCTCTTTTCCCGTGTTTGGACTAACACCTATTCCAAACACGATGCAACACATAACATGGCAAACATGCAATGTGACTTAAACATGCAAATATGCAACTATATGGCATACTCAATGCAATATGATCATGGCATACTCAATGCAATGTGATCATGGCATACTCAATGCAACAATGGACTTAAACCAAAATGGATAGGCCATAGCCATGCCTAAATCAATGGCCATTGGGATAAAATGATGGCACAAAATACAAAGCATGCATGCACAATGCATTGGCCAATACAAGAGGCCCAAGAGCACAACTCTCAAGATTGCTCAAAGAATGATAAATGCAGAAGTGTAGCAACACTATGTGCACTGAAATGAAGCAAGAAATGATGCCAAATCATTTAAACAACATAAGTATGGCATGCAAGAGTCCTAAGGCATGAAAACTAGCAAAGAGCAACACAAAGGAGGCATGCAATACATGGCACAAAAGCATGAACCAAGCATGGACAGAACTTAATTAGGTCTAAACAAGGACCTAAACATGCTGAGATGAAGGCGCAAATACCTAGGCAAGATGGCATACATGCTAAGCCATAAGTAAGGCAATAATGCACAACACTTAAACACATTCAAAGCATGAATGAAGTGGGAAAATAAGCATGCTACATGCTCTGAAATGAAGGATTAAATGATGCCAAATCATCTAAACAACACAAATGAAGCATGCCATGGTGCTCAAAGCATGAAGCAAGCAAGAGCATTTACACTACAGCTATACAAAGCATGAGGCATAAGGCTAAGGCAACCCAAAACAGTCCTAGAACATGTCACAATGAGTCTAAAACTTGCATGGAAGTAAGCCAAAACATGCTAGCATGAGGGGCATGAGGCATGATGAATGCAAGACAAATAAGGTGGATTACACTACACCTATTAAGACCAAGCATGGGGTGACTCAAGCAACAAAAATCAGAGTTATATCATGGTGTAATAACCCCAAATAAACACTGAAATCATGGCTCGCAAGCAAAGGCATGAAGGCATACACAATGGCTCATGTTAAGGCATAAAACACTAACTCTCCAACGCATGGAATAAGTGAAAGAAGCAAGTGTATGGCCACACTACATGGACTAAAATAACATTACTAATGATGCCAAATCATTGAAATAAGCCAAGTAATGCATGCTAGAGGATTCAATGCACAAAGCCTACAAGCTAGATTGAACCAAGGCTATACAAAGCAAGTCATGCATGACCAATACAACACAAATTAGACCTTAAACATGCTAAAACATGAACAAAATCTTCTCAGAGTTAAGCCAAAAGCATGCTAAAATGACTTGTTACAACATGAGGCATGTTAGGCTAACTCAAGGAAACGCACTACAAGTGCAAGGAGCATGCAAAGGCCAACCAAACCAAACCTAAACAGAGGTATGACATGGTAAAATAAGCCCAAAAACATGCTGAAATGGACACAACATAGGCTAGAATGACATGCTACTTCATGGAGCATATAAAGCTAGTGTGTGTGATTTACATTACAAGTGTATAAGCCATGCATGGAGTGACCAAGGCAAGTAAAAACAGTGGTATGCCACAATAAAATAACCACAAATGCATGCTAAGAATAAGCTAACACAAGCTTAGCAAAGGTGCTCAAACATGAGGCATATGAAGTTAGTATTGAAGACAACAAGGAGAGGGGATGACCCTCTCCTTCTTGGGACCTTAAAACACCATCCCCACCACTGAAAGGGATTTCAGTGGTGAGAAGGCCAAAATAAGGTGGTCCCGAAGCTCATAAAAAGACACAAAAACAAGGCCAAACAAGGCCTACAAAAGGGTAAACAACCCCAAACACAAAAGTGATCTTAAACAAACTTTTTAAGCATGCAAAAACAGAACTTTTATCAGTTATAAGTTAATCTTAAAACAGCATGCAAGATAGGAAAAAAGCTTAAGCAAGAGAGGGGGATTTAAAGGTCAAAAGCTCACCCTTGAAGACCACCTTTACTATTGTAACTCCAGCAACCTTTTTGAACTTAAACCAGTCCAAGAACACCAAAAACAACCTCAAGGAGCCTCAGCAACACAAGCAAGGTGTTTGAGTGTGTGCTTGTGCACAAAACTAAGACAAATCTACACTTTTGAGCACAAAAAATGGAGCAAACAAGGCAATATAGATACAACACTATATCTATCCCTCTCTCTCAGATTTTTTTAAACCTGGAGGAGGGAGGTGGAGCCTCCCTCTTATAAAAGAGGAAAGCTAAAGCTTCTAGGAGAAGCTAAGCAACAAGCCAATTCCTCTATACAAGTGTATGGAGGATGGCTCAATGCTCTCCAGCTATGCCACCTGGCACAAAATATCTCCAAAAAGGTGTCAAAAAGCAGCCAACCACTTGAAGTGGTCAACCAGAGGAAAAACTGGTCGGCCATAGGTGGGAGAAGTCCAGCGCACAAAAACAAGCAAGTGAAGTGGTGGTCGACCAGAAAAGATGGTCCAAAGACCAAGAAAGCCAGTTATATGACAAGAAAACTGGCTGGCAAAAAGAGAAGTGGTCGGCCAAAAGAAATACTGGTCTCCCACCCTTGTGCCACCTTCCAAATAAGGAAAACAAGGTTTGTACCAAAACAAACCAAAGCGGATGCAAGATGAGAAATCGGGAGGCAAAACACGCGACCTAAAACCCCAAAAACTAGCTGAAGAGCATCAAAAGTGGTATGCAACCACAAAAGTGGTCTCCCGGACCATAGTGTCCCTCTAGGCAGAGGCAACAAGGTGTGGTTCAAAAACCACGCCAAACGGAGAATGTTAAGTGGTCCTGAGATAAGGCGCGCGGCCGAAGGCTCCAAAAACTGGAAACTAGTCTCCGAACGGGAAAAGTGGCCTACGACCCCGAAAAGTAGTCTACGACCACAGAGAGATGGTCTACAAGACCTCTCCCTCCCTCCGGGAAGGGAAAACAAGGTTCGGTCCGCAAACTAAGCCAAAGCACAAAGAGCTTCGAGGCCGAGAGGCAAGGCTCTCAGCCAAAACTCTGAAACCTCAGAACGAGCACAACACGCACCATCACCGTGTACTCAATCGATGACGTCTGAGTCTTAAGGTCGGTCAAAAATGGGTGTCTATAATTACCCATGTAATTTGAATTTAATTTCCTGATTATCCTATCTTATTAGAATAACCTACTATCTATCTATATCTATCATATTCTTAAGAGATATAGATAGATGGATAGATGGTTTGAATTTAGCTTATATATTTGATACGGTATATGGGATGTGGTATGAATACAATAACGAATAATGAATGATTTTTCCCATATCTCTCTCTAACTCTCTCCTATTTGTTTAATGATCAAGTCTTTGTATTGTGGTATGTGAGCCGCACGCGCCAGATGACGCCGTCTGCGGCGGTCACGCGCTGTCACGCGCCAGGCGCGCTTCTCACGCAAGCGTCATTTGGGCTGTCTACATGCGCGCGCCAAGCTGAGCCGAGCCGCGCCGGCTTGGATGGCTTGGCTACTGGGTGCTAAGGTGCTGTTTTTTTTTTTTTTTTTTCAAATCCAGAATTGCTTTAAATGGTCATACGTAATTCGTTATAGTTTTGTTTTAAGTGTGGTTGGTACTGTTGGATTTAGAATTAAATTTTTTATCTACTATAAAATTTTCAAAATTTTATGAAAATAAAAATATTTTCCTGAAATAATAATTCATTATTTCTGCTTTAAAATGTTTCTAGTGTTGTATGACTAAGTTTCTGGGGTTGAAATTTTTGCTGTAGACTACTGTAATGGTTTACTATTTACTGGTATGATTGTTGCATTTTCCCAAATTCTGGAATATTTATTTATGATTTTATGTATGTTTATTAATTATTTAAAATTCCATAAAATAAAATACAAGAAAAATTTCAGAAGTGATATACTTTCTGTTATGGCATAATCTGAATACTAAAAACAATATATTGTTGTTTTTTGCCTAGAGTTTCTAATATGTTGTGATTAGAACAGCATGATTAATTATTTTTTTTTAAATTTAATTCCATTATTAAATGAAATATAGCATGAGTTGATTGTGAATTCACTTTGAGATGCTATTGTATGAAATTAATATTTTTTATCATACTTTATACATGCCATAGTCAGTGGGAGGTTGTTCGGTTGAAAGAAATCTTCGTAGATTTACTCCCGAAAACTAATATTTTGCGCATGAATTAAATTAAATTTTGGTTAATTGTCACCTATGGAGCAAGAGATGATTACGAGCATAGCAGATTTTCGATCTTGAAACTTGTGTAATATTGTCACTATTTAATTTAGATTTTTGTGGCAAAATTATATTATGCTAATCAAATTAATCCCAATGCGAATTTCCCTCTGAATTGACTTAGCTTATGGAAATTAATTTGGTTGACCTAGACTTAGTAGAGATGTTCAAATGTGAACAATGTAATTATATTCTTTAGATGAGCAGAAAGTCTTAGAGACTTTAGGTCAGATCTTAATTTAGCTAAAGTAAGGAAACATGACTCAAAGTCGCCGTGGTTTTGTTGCCTTGTTTAGCGTAATAATAATTGATGTGTGCGCTATGGTTAGCAGCATGCTAAGTAGTTTTGATTGGCGAGTTTGGAGTTGTGAAATGAGTAAGCCCTCAACAGATCTAGATATGATCTTAACTATTGAGCTACGCAGATTAACTTTGTAATTTGACTTTTAATAATGTTGCATCATTGGATGAAGCAACATTCAGGAGTCACGTCATCCAAGAAATGCGAGCTTAAATGAGTTAGTCATTAAGTGTAAGACGAGTACCTAGTATAAACAGTGTTTTTCTCTCTACCCAACTGTTGGGAGTGGATGAAGCAAAATTTCACGCACTATAATAGTGTGCGTTGAAGTATCACTTGAAGTTAAAAGATTTGCTGCTAGTAGCAAAATCTATTAACACTAAGTGAAAAGATTAGCGCTAAGTGGCTGCAAAATCTATTAGCATTGCCAACTTGTCTAAGTCTGGACACTTACTGTTTCCACACTTGAGTGTGAGACATGAGGAGGTGCTTCTTTGTATGATTCCTTAGCTAGGCTAACGCTTTTGAATGACGTTTATCACTAAGCGCAAACATTGCAGCATAGTAATGAAAAGGTCAAGGCTGGCAAGGTTGTTATGACTCTAAGAATTTGACGTATCGCTCATGAGAGTATTGTGTTGAATTAGACTCTTTAGCCTAATTCACACTTAAGTTAGTTTAGGAGCTGTCATAGATTGATAGCTTATTCTCTCCTTTTTGTGGATAGTAGAATTAATTGAAAATAACTATGAAGCAGGAAACAGAGATGGCAAGATGATTATTGTTATGTTTTAACTAGATGCAATGAAGTGTATGGAGAATAAAATTGACTTGAAGGTGCAGGGGTTTTGCACTTACTAGTTAAATTTACGACTTAGGTGCACTTGTGTAGACACCCCATTTTTGACCGTCCTCAAGACTTGGACGTCACCACTCGAACGCCTGGTGATTATCCATGATTGTGTTCGATTTGAGTTCCCGGAGGTCCGGCTGCGCGTCGTGCCTCAGGATCTCTCAAACGGCTTGTTCTGTGCTTGGTTTTGCACCAAGGACTTGTGTGTTTTGTACCTGAGACCAGGGAATGGCCTTTTGGCCATCCCTACTTGCCACCGGCCTCCCCATCACACCACCGGCAGCCTATGTGTTCCATCGGTACTGTTTTCTCAAAACCAGTGGCCGATCGACACTATATGTTGCCGACCGGCACTTTTGTTTGACCGATGACCTTTTTGGCGGGCCGATGTGCACCCTTTGCACCCCCCAAGCCTGGTGCATGCCAGCTGTGCCAGCTGCAATGCACCATCACACTCCTCCGTGCATGGGAATGGCCACTTTGCACCCTTGTGCACCTTTGAACCCTCTAAGCTTCTAGAAGGTTGACCCTTTGGCCAAAGCTTCTTGGAGAAGCTTGGGCAGCTGTCTTAGCTTCTCCAAGAAGCCTAGACTCTTTTGCACCCCCTTGAACCTTTCTCTTTGCTTAGCCATTAAGTCTCTTGGCTTGCCTTGGCCTATTTAAGCACCCCTCCCCTCCCTTTGTCAAGGGTTAGCCATTTTGAGAGAAAAACCAGAGCTTTTGTATCTATATCTCTGTTATATATCCCTTCTCTCTATATTCCTCCTCTCCCCCCCCCTTTGTGTGTGTTTTGGTGGCCTAAAAGTGCATTTTTACCATACTTTTGCACTAATACACACACCATTACACCTTAGCTCGAGATTGGGAGGCTTGGAGGTTTGTTTGTTGAGGTTTTGGACTATTTTTGATCAATAGAAGAGGGCTGCACCAACTGTTCTTCAAGGGTAACTTCTTTGCTTTAGTTTCCCCAAACTTGCACTAGCTTTCTACCTGTCTTGCTTTGTGTTTTGGCTTTGTGTATAACATAAAAAGGCTTATATTTTCATGCTTAAGAACATTCATTAAGGTCACTTTGTGGTTTGAGTGCAAACTCACCCTCTTAGGCCTTATTTTGGCCTCTTTGGTGCCTTTTCTTGAGGCTTTGCTTGCTTGAGTTTTTTGGGTCTTCTCACCACTGAAAACCAGTGGGTTTTTAGTGGTGAGGAAGTTGGTTTGAGGTCTTGTATAGGGGAGGGACACCCCTCTCCCCTTTGTACCTTTCTTGCCTTTGCTTTTGGCCTAGAGGGTAGCATGCATGAGTAGTTGCATTTGGCTTCATTTCAGAGTTTTTTTGGATGTTTTGGAGCATGTTTAACCTCTGTCTAATGTGGGTTTGTTGGCCCTTAGCATGCTTTTTACACTTGCTTTGTAATCCTCCATCTTGCTTAGAAATGTGCCATGTGTTTAGCCTTGCATATCCTCATGTTTTAGCTTAGCTTGTTGAAGCTTTTGGTCATGATTTGTCATGCTTTAGGTCTGTTGGCTACTAATTTTACCATGTTTGGCATGCTTGATGAGGTTGCTTTACATTATGGCTTGTAAGCCTTGAGTATGTGATCCATGAACAAGTATTGGTTAGGCTTTTGGGGTGATTTGGAATCATTTAACATGCTATTTCAGTCCCTATCTCATGCTTATATGTATCCATTTATCATCTCATTCATGCTTTGAAGGGTTGCAGTCTTGTGCCTTGAAGTGGGCCTTGTGCATGCTTGTATGTTTAGAGCATTTGGGCTGCCATGTTTTTGGGTTTTGGGGGCTCATTTCATACGTTAAAAGTCTGTTTTTGGTTGCTTGATTCATGCCATGAGTGGTCATGTTAGTGGTAATGGAATGCTCCACTTTGTGCCTTGGTCTTTGGTGCATTGGCATGCATGTTTGCATGAGTGTTTGTCCACTATTTTGGGCACTTTTTGCCACTGTTTTGGGGAGGTTTGAGGTCTGCCCCATTATGGTTAAGTTCACCATTGTATGCTTATCATATGCTTGTTGCTTATTTGGTTCATTACATGTTGTCCCATGCTAAGCCTTATGGCATTTTGGTCCATGGTTGCATCACATTTGCCTCCCATATGATTAGCATCTTGCATACTTAACAAGATAGGTTGCATCACATTTGACATGTTTTGCATCTTAGCCTCATTTGCATATTGGAGTTATGTTGCATCATTCGAGCCATGTTGCATACATGCATTACATTGCTTGGTTTGGGGTGTCAAACCAAGTGTGAGGGTTGAGAGGAGTTCATACCACAAGTGATGTAACTTGTCTCAACTTTCGGTCATCGAGGCCCTTGACCTTGACATGATAGGGCCTTGATCTTCATTTGTGTGTTTGCATGCATTTTGATTGAAATGCAAACTTGGCCTTTTAGGCCATCATGCACCAAGGTGCATAATTGATGGCCCGAGGGTCGAGGGCCATGCTCTCTTGAGTCTAACACATGATAGGGAGCATGGCCATGCTCATATTTGCCTGAAATTACATGCCATGCACTGTCTGTCCTCTGTTGCTGTCAAAACTGTCTTCTGCAGGAAGTGTTTGCCGACCGGCAGTATCAAGTGCCGACCGGCAAAGAATTTATTGCCGATACCTCCATTAGCAGCCGATGGCTATTTGCTTCTGCCGGTGGGAGTTTCCTTCAGCCGATGATATTCAACAGTGTAAATGGAACATGTTCTGAGACTTTGGCAGTCTTTGGAAAGGCAGGGCAGTAAAAAGCAGAGGCAATAGTGGCATGGTGCGGGTTTCCCGGGCGAGTCGGATTCGAGCATGCATCATTCGCGCATCTCGTGGCGGGGGGCTGTGGCCACTCTTTTTTTTTTTTATCTTGCATTTATTTGTTAAGTGATTAGAATTTCTGTAATAATTAATTTATTTATTATTCAGACTGTAATATTTATTCAGTCCCTCCGAGTGAGGGCGTATTTGTAATAAGTGTGGGTGCGTGTGTGCATGTCTTCCAACCCCTACTTCTTTCTTCCCTTTTATTTACCTGCTTATGATGGTAGATTAGGGCATATTTAAATTAGCATACCTTATGCTATGCATGCGTGCATCCATACATTTGTCTTACATGCACCAGGCTCGGTACATCATACTAACTGCATCGTATTTCAATTCCAAATTGAATACATGTTATTTGTAGCATTTCACATGCCATGTTTAGGATAGCCGAGCTTGTTTGGATCGCATCTTTGTGTGTGTTGCATTAGCCATTTCGAACATGAACTAGGATCATGCATATGATTACTAACTAGTTTCTGTTTTGGCTCGGAGTACTAGGTAAGCTTTTATGCTTTAGCATACCGCATGCGTGTGAGTGTTGCCATAATTGCATGATTACCATGAGGCTAGCTGCTTATGTGATATAACTGCTTGAATGCCTGTGGATGGAGGTCAAATTACCTAGATTGGAATAATGCATGAAAACTGTGAGTTTTAAGCCCACTAGATAGTGGCAAAACCATTCTTTTCTAAAAGCCCACTCGAGGGTGGCAAAACCCGCATTTTAGCCTACTTGCGAGTAGCAAACCATTTTCAAAACGAACATGCTATGTTTTGTTCCAATTTAGGCGATTTGGTCTATACTTGTTTGCTGTGCGCATAACATAGTAATTTTAGGCCAATAACCGGAATAAGAATACATAAGGTTTTCAAAATTGGATATCATGGTTGGTAGAGGCCGGTCTTCGGACCGGGCGAGAGGGGGTGCTCATAGCTGACCTTCCCCAATCGTACCCAAGCTCCCGAGCCAAGGCAACTTTGGTGATGACGGACACGTGGCCTTTGGCACCGAGTCAGGGTTTCCTAAATTCCCCCATTAAAAAATATTTAGGTGGCGACTCTGTATCTGGCAAAGCAGTCCATGTTTGGCACTACTTTTCAAAAATCTGTTTTTTCTCAAAACGATTTGCCAGAGTTGGACTCTTTGGTTCAGATTATGAACCATAACAAACAAACAAAAAAGGAGAGTCCGAACTGTAGCGCGGGGTCCCACGCGGACGTGTTACAGTTTCTGGTGACTCTGCTGGGGAGTTTAGAGAGCTTGACTCGAACTCGTGATATCCTGTTTTGACTATGCTTATGTGTTTCTTTGCATTGCATGTGCATTGGTGCGCCTAGGAACACAGTGTTTGCCATCTGCCATTCCTGAACGGTTTGCCGGAGGCTTGTCTTGTCAAGGCATGACCATAAGGTTGACCGGTTGTGGGCTCTGACAGCATGGGAACACAAACCCCGGTTTTACCGGGGCACCCTTTTTGACCATTTGACCTAGTGCATATTCGGAATCTATAGTGACCATTCCAAACTAGGACAGGTTGCTTACCCGATATAGGTTGTTTGAAACCGCTGCGTGCATAGTGAAACCCTAGCTCCTGGCAAAATAGGACAGGGAAACCCTACCCCAACATAGGGTGTTTTGGCTCTCACTTATCTGCTATGTGCTTTAGAGTGTATCTCTGCAGGAACGCACATGTCAGTTTGCGAGTTTGAGTATCAGGCTTGAGGGCACCAGCATCAGTGTTTTGGGAATCAGTTATCTGCGGGTATCAGATTCAGACCTAGGGGCAACGATTCGGAAACAGTGATCAGTATTTGAGGAACAGTGTATCCGGCTTTTGGCTGTATATTTTATTACCCGACCGTGTGTTGTGTGTTTATTTATTTTACGCCGTTACGCTGTCTGATTGTCTGTTTATTTATATACTTTATTTATCTTTTTACTAGGTTGTTGAGCACAATTGCTTCTAACCCAGTAGATATTCCCCAAGCACTCTGGATCAGAGGTCGTCGACTTCATCGATCTGAGGATCTGGTAGACGGACAACCAGTGTATCGCTCTCTACCCCTGGTTATTAGACGGAGGGCAGTTAGGCAGAGGACATCAGTTCAACAGTCAGTTCAGAGGGCTTTGTCTACCCCACCTGAGTACAGCAGGGATCAGGATTCTGTTTCTCCTACAGAAAGGGAACATATACCAGTAATTCAGTCGGAACAGAATAGTATGGCCAGTTTAGAGGAGATGGTGCGCCACCTCCAAAAGAGCATGAAAATGATGCAACAGGATGCTGTCCGACAGGCAGAGTTCGCCAAGCAGCAGGCCATGGTTGTGAATGAACAAGCAGAGTTAATCGCGAGGTTGCAACAGCAGACCGGAGCGTCTGTTTCTCAGCAAGTTCCTCCCCCGCCAGGAGTTCCAAACCCCGGGGAGGCAACCAATGTTCAGACTGACACAGACGTCCCCACAGGACCACCTCCACCCCCGATCCTACCTCCAATCCTACCCCAGTTATCAAAAACACCCACCAACCTATCGGACTCTCCCTTTGAGTTCGAGACTGTAGACACCCCATTTTTGACCGACCTTAAGACTCAGACGTCACCGATTGAGCGCTTGGTGATGTTGCATATTGTGCTCGTTCAGAAGTCTCAGAGTCGCGGCGTGCGCCCTGCCTCCGGACTTCCGAACCCTCTTCTGTGCCTTGCCTGGTTTGCGAACCAGACTCGGTTTTCTCTGTTTTCTTTCCTGAGGGGAGGGAGTAGTCCTGTAGACTATTTCTCGGTGGCCGTGGGCTACTTTTCGTGGCTGTAGGCCATTTTGCCCATTTCGGAGCCCGGTTCCCGGTTTTCGGAGCCGTCAGGCCGTGTGCCTCGGTTCGGGACCGCCCAACCGTCTCCGATTCCTCCGGTTTTTGGCAAGTGTCTCTGTTTTATCATACCGAGGGGCACTGGGGTCTCAGATACCCACTTCGTGGCTGAATGCCACTTTTGGTGCTTACAGCCGGTTTTCGGGCCCCGAACCTCGCGGTTTGGCCCCCGAGCATTCATTTTGCATCAGTTTTTGTTCAATTTTGGCAGGTACCTCTGTTTTAGCACCAGGAAGATCACTGGAGGGTGGGAGGCCAGCAATTATCCCAGATAACCAGTTTCGCTCCTCCGGCGCCCGTTTTGCTCACTTCCGGGCTAATGTTGAATACCCTGGGGATATTTTCTTCCAACCAAAGCTACATATCTGTGATGAGGGCACATGGGAGGACCCTAAAAGTGTGGTCGGCCAGAATTCAGAGTTTCATTTTTGGGCCTCTCCTTCAAATGCAATGTTGTGACTTTTGTTTCAGTGTTGCCAGATTCCAACCTTGGGGCTTTATTCTACACACCTGGGAGGACACCAAGGAGTGGTGGTCGGCCAGAAAATTTGGACTTCATTTTTGGGCCATGGCCGGCCGGCCAGGGTGAGTGGCTGGCCGACCAGTTGGGGTGGCCGGCCGGCCACCTTCCAGAAATTCACCTGGCCGGCCAGCTTTCTGCTTTTCATCTCTTTACAGCTGTCCAGCTGCTTTTTGAAATATCTCCCCCATCCGGGGGATATTTTGGGAGGGAAAGCTTGGATGCATTTCCCTCCCCTTTTACACCTTTTTTTGCCTATTAAAGGGGCTGGTCATCTTCTTTGTTGGGGTTAGACAATTTCTTCTCAAGGCTTCATCTCCCATAGCTTCCATCTCCATCTCCAAAACCCTAAAAAAATATTCAAGTCCCTAGCCCATTCCTTCATCAACCCCAAGCCTCACCATCACCATTCCATTTCCAGCAGCAAGGAGGGTTCCTCAGAGGCTAAGAAGCAACTTTCATCAAGGCAAGAGGTAGCAAAAGCTTAGTCTTCAAGGGTAAGTCTCAAATTCCCTTTTTCTAGCTTATTTTTGCTTCAATTTTCTACTCTATTTGCTCATTGTTTTGAGCTCTGACCACTACTGAAAGTGGTCCTCTTTTGAGCTATTCTTGATGTTTGTTTAAGGGCTCAACCCTGTTTGAGCCCTCTATCTGCTCTTCCTTCATTATCACTCTTTATGCCAATATTTTGCATGCTTTGTTTGGATTATGAGTGATCTGTTTTAGAGCATGCAATAAACTGTGAGTGGGCCTATTTTGAGCCCCTCTTCAACATTGAAGAAGGGCTCAACCATGTTTGGTGCTTCTACATACCACTTGCTTCACAAATCCTCCAATTTACCGTAAACTTGCATGCTATTTTTAGCTTATATTCATTTATTTTTGGAGCATGCTATTAACTGAGATTGAGCTTATTTTGTGTCCCTCTACAACATTGTAGAAGGGACCAATCTTGTTGGGTGCCTCCATGAATGGCCTCTCTTTATACCTCTCTTTGGCCCCATTTTGCATGCTTTGTTAAGCTTATTTTTATTCTGTTTTGAGCCTTAATCATGCTTAGAAAGAGTCTTATTTTGGCCTTCTCATCATGTTTTGTTAAGGGTCTTAGGCCCTTTGGTGAATGCTTTTGGTACTTCATGTAATATCCTCTTTAATTCCGTAAAATTGCATGCTTTGTTAGGCTTGCTTAGCTCTGTATTAAGCCTTATCAGGCTTAGAAAGTGTCTTGAAATGACCCATACTTCATGTTCTGTTAAGGGTCTTAGGCCATTTGGTGTATGCTTATGGTACCTCATGTTATAGCCTTTGTTGGCTCATTATTTTGCATGCTTTGTTTATCATATTACATACGAATTTGGAGATGTCATCTCTTGTAAATGTGCATATTTTTGGCCCCTCTTTAATTTTGTAGAACTGTGTTTTTCAGTTTGAGCATTGTATATGCTACTTGCTTTGTAATTCCCCTCTTTTCCCCATTTTTGCATGTAATTTTGCCATACTTGTGGTTGTTGTTTAGCCTTGCTTTGTACTGAAAAAATGCTAGTTTAAGGGCTGCCTTGCTACTTTTTACATGTCTTGTGTCAATTATGCATGTTTGGTAGGGCTGTAGGCCATTTCGGGTGCATTACATCGCATTTCGGGCATCGGGTGAATTTTGCTATAATTCGGGGGCTATTTGTGCATCATTTTAGCTCTGAAATTTGCATTTTTCATATGCCATATGCCATGTCTCATTTGCACGTCATTTCTGTGCCTTAGGGCCATGCCTCGGTTTGCGTGTCCGTGTGCACGCATTTCGAGGCACTTCATTTTCGTCTCTCGGCAGCTTATGTGAGTGCGGCTGAGGCCCTCTCATGTTAGTGTAAGCCCAATTTGCATTTTCCATGTCATTTCATGCTTTAATGCATCGCCTCGGTTTGCGCGCCCGTGGGCACGCATTGCGAGGCACTTCGTTTATCCGCCGGCCTCCCGTGTGAGTGTGGCTGAGGCCCTCTCATGTTGGTATAAGCCCAATTTGCATCGTGTATGCCATTTCATGCTTTAATGCACCGCCTCGGTTTGCGCGCCCGTGGGCACGCATTTCGAGGCATCTCATTTTATCCGACGGCCTCCCGTGTGAGAGTGGCTGAGGTCCTCTCATGTTGGTATAAGTCCATTCTGCATTCCGTATGCCATTTTCGCATCATTGCATTCCGTATGCCATTTCCTCGGTTGGCACGCACTTTGAGACATCTCATTTTAGCCTCATTACATATCGCTTCCATGACATTTTCATTCTGTATGCATCGCCTCGGTTTGCGCGCCCGTGGACACGCATTTCGAGGCATCTCTTTTTTATCCGACGGCCTCTTATGTGAGTGTGGCTGAGGCTCTCTCGTTAGTGTAAGTCCAATTGCATTGCTTATGCCATTTCATGCCTTAGATCATCGCCTCGGTTTGCGTGCCCGTGTGCACGCATTTCGAGGCATCTCATTTTCATAGCATTGTGTATGTTAGGATTGCATATTAGCTGCATTTCATGCATATCATGCATATTGCATCGTGTTCGGGATAGGAGTTAGCCCGGGCACGGGAAACGAGGCACGTTTCACGGAACAGGTCTCAATCCCCAGTCACCGACACTCCGGATTACCCATGATGGAGTTAGGTTTTGTTGTAGCATTCATCTGCATTGCACCCTATATTGAGTTGTGCAATCCGATTCCTCGGCCATCATGCATCGATATGCGTGATTGGTGGCACGAGGATCGAGGCATGCATATATTTGTGAAATACATTGCTATGCCCTTTTCCTGCTCTCTGTTGCAGCAACATAAGGAATCAGCAACTTTTCGGAGTCTGGCGCGCATTTCGAGAAAAATTGCAAACAGAGGCTAAATTGGGCATCCCAGTGGATTTCTGCGCGAAACAGTCCAGCATACATCATTTATCAGAAGCGAGGCAGCCCCTGGCTTGCATGCCAGTTTACAGCTTTCTTAGTTAATTTGTTAATTAATTAGGAATCTGTATTATTCTTTTATTCGGACTGTATTATTTATTCGGACCCTCTGCGCGAGGGCATAACTGTAATAAGTGTGGGTGAGTGTGATGTATGTCTTCCAACCCCCATTTCTTTTTCCCTTTTATTTACCCGCTTACGATGGTTAGATATAGGGCATATTTCAATTAGCATACAGTATGACAGCATGTTTGCATCATTCATCTGTTTTGCACGCACCGGGCTCGGCCATCATACAAACTGCATTTGTATTTCAATTCCAAATTGAATACATGTAGTTGTAGCATTTCATATGCCATGTTTAGAATAGCCGAGCCTGCTATAGTTGCATTATTGCATGTGTTGCATTAGGCAATTCTGTATAATTAGGATCATGCATGATTTCTAATAAGCTTTCCGTTTTTGGCTTGGAGTACTCGGTAAGTTTTATGCTTTAGCATCCTTGCATGCGTGTGAGTGTTGCCATGAATAGCATGCTTGCCATGAGGCTATATGCTTATGTGATATAACTGCCTTGAATGCCTGTGGGTGGAGGTTGTGTTACTTGAATTGGGACAATGCGTTGACTGTTTGTTTTAAGCCCACTAGATAGTGGCAAAATCATGTTTTCTAAGCCCACCGAGGGTGGCAAATCCGCGTCTTAGCCTACCTGCGGGTAGCACCATCAAACCATTTTCAAACAAACAAACATGAAATGTTTTGTTCCAATTCAGGCGGCTCAGTCTATACTTGTTTGCTGCGAGCATCACATAGTAACCTAGGCTAATAACCGGAATAAGAGCATACAATGTTTTCAAAAACAGATATCATGGTTAGTAGAGGCCGGTCTTTGACCGGGCGAGCGGGGGTGCTCACGAAGTGACCTTCCCCAATCGTACCCAAGTTCCCGAGCCGAGGCAACTTTGGTGATGACGGACACGTGGCCTTTGGCACCGAGTCAGGGTTTCCTAAATTTCCCATTAAAAAACATTTAGGTGGCGACTCTGTATCTGGCGAAGCAGTCCATGTTTGGCACTTCTTTCAAAAAATCTGTTTTCAAAACGATTTGCCGGATTTGGACTCTTTGGTTCAAGATTAAGAACCGTGACATTTGAGTCCTTGAACTGTAGTGA